>CM051364.1:27561293-27611293 GCA_028015245.1 Cardamine occulta | reverse complement strand
AGGAACTGTCGTAGAAGCTAGTGATGACATCTTTTTGATCTTGAGAGATAGAGATGTAGGAGTTTAATCAAGATAGATATTCATAGATTTAGAGGTAATTGAGTTTTTTTTTTCCATAGACACAAATTAGGAACAGAGAGAGACCTTTCAGGACCATTTTTCTCTTACATGTTATTAGTTATTACACTCCACGCAAAGTGTGTTGTCTTGTTTGGATAAATAAAGCTAAAAGTTGGAAAAAAAAAAAGCTTTGGAGTTGCGTGACTTTCTTTCTTGTTTGGTTTGCTTTGTTCCTTTTTGGGTTTTCACTCAATCACTGCCAAGATTTATGTTTGTTTTTTTTTTAGTTTCTCTTTTTCTTGGTGACCTAAACCAGAACTTCTGTTATTATTTACTAGAGAAATAAATATTGTACAGCTTTTAATCATACAAATGTCACAGTATTCATAGAATTTGGTAGATTTTCCAGACCAAGAGAAATTCTTAAAACCCAAAGATGCATACAGACTCCTGCAATGCAAAGTGTTGATTTGTTTAAGATAATGAAAATGATTTTGTTCAAGAAGACTTGGAATATATAAAAGCTGACCTTTTTAAGTGGTTTTGGCAAGGGCTGCAAATCTTTCAAGTCCTCCTCTAAGCAAGTTTTCTAAAAACGGCCTTAACGCCTGAATTGGGGAATAAAAGGTTATTAGTTTATAAATCAGTGTATAACATTCTAGGTCACATAGAGATTTTAAGGTTACTCACCGATGCCACGGGAGTTAATACCGCAGGGACTTCATATGATACAGTTAGCTACAAGATATAACAAAATGCATAGAAAAGTAGAAGGCATGAGAAAATTATTCTACTATAGTAAAGGAGGATCTAGATGATGTGTTAATCAAATCAGAGCCGTGCCAAGGTGAAATATTGCCGTAGGCGATAGTAAAAAAAAAAATTCCCAATTCATATTAAATAAAAATGTATATAATAATAAAACCAACAAGAAGAAAAGTGTCACGCATAAATCTTGTCGTGTGACATTAAAAAAAACTAAAGAAGCAAACTCAAAGATAGTTTAAAAGGTAATTCTTCTTCCTTTCTTTCCCACAAAATCATTGATCAACTTTTCAAAGTCAACTTCTCTAACCAAACCTCTTTCGATAGATAAAGTAGCCAAACCACTCAATCTTTCTTGTGACATACTTGATCGAAGGTAAGATTTGATCAACTTTAACTTTGAAAAACTCTTTCAACAGATGCAATCGAGACCGAATCGCCAATAATATCCGATAAGTCGATCCATGAGTGAGGATAAAAATCCCGAACTTTCTTCAAAAAGTTTAACACTTCAATAGGCCTTGAACTTCTTTCGTAATTGTTCTAATTCTTTGATTGATTTTGTTTTTTTTTTTTTCTAAGTTTTAGTTTTTCAATTTTTATATTAATTCAAATATGCCTAAAATAAAGTTCTAACTTATACTGGCGCTTCTTAACAAATTTTTAAAAAATTTGGAACAGAGCCAACGTTTTGACATTATACTAGAGGCACGGCTCTAAATCAAATGTAGTGTTCTTTACTTCAACGATGCACGATGAAGGACCTTTAGGAAAGAACCTAACACTGCCTCTGCATCGGGTTAAATTCTAAATGTTAGGCTCAAAAAGATAAAGAAAGAAGTTGAACATTTATCATCTCTTGCTTACTTACTTATTAGGTAGACCTTCAAGAGATCTCCAACAAAATCCAACATTTTTACACAACTAATTCAAGAAACACCGAAGAGCATTGATCTAAATTTGATGATGTTCTTGCCTGTAGATTGCGAGCAAGCCAAGAATACTTAATGTCTTGACCAAAAGCATTGTATTTGAGTGACCAACGTGATAGATCAGGCTTGTCTTTCAATACCTAAACAGAAAACAAATCAAAGTAAGAAAATCTAAAGCAAAGATTGAAACTTTAGAGTTGATAAGAGATTAGATCAAATCTACCTCAACGGATGAAATGAAAGGCATCCATTTAGGAAAAGATTCACGATCCAAGTAAAAATTATAAGCTACTGATACTGGAACATCTACTTCCATCTTCACTCTGATTTCTCCAAACCAAAAAAATAAAGGATTGAAATTTACATTCTTCTCAATTTTGAACACATTCAAGCATGAAAATTTAAACAATTGAAGCAGAGGAGAGAAAAATTTACGAGCAATCTTGCCACTCCACAGAAACAGAGAATCTTTGTTTGGGAATGATGAGTCTCGATCTGCGACTAACGGAAGAAGAATAAGAGAAGCCATTTAGCGTTTTCGGAAGCAAAGGAAGGAGAGAAGTGGAGAAGGGTTTACGATGAAAGCAAATTGGTGACCGAAGATTTGGGATTTTACAGGTTGTTGACAAGTGATTGATCGTGTTCATGTTAGTTGCTAATACGGACATTGAAGCTTTCTCAGTTTTGCCTCTTTGGAAATTTTTTTAATTTTCTTTTCCTTAAGAGGATAAATAAAACCTTCACGACCACAAAAAAATCGTTAGAAATTATCATTATTTGTTTAGTAATATAAACGTTTAGAAAATATTTAACAACAGCGGGGATAGCTCAGTTGGGAGAGCGTCAGACTGAAGATCTGAAGGTCGCGTGTTCGATCCACGCTCACCGCATTTTTTTAAATTTCTTCACATAATTTTAAGCCCATTAGACCCTTATTCTTTTCAAAATCCGAGCCCATTTACTTACCGCTTTTAAATTTTTTATTCACATACCTTTAAGCCCATTAAGACTCATACTCGTTTCAAAACCCATTTGGTATGTTGGACCGTATTAACGAAAAAATTAACAACAACTAAAAATTAAAAACTGATCAATTCATATCATCCAAGAATTTCGTCCAAAACATGCGACCCTCTAAGAGACACAAGTTTAATTACCTTAAAAAATATTCGAAAGCTATAATCAAACACTAAGAGAGCAAAAAAGTAATAATTCATTTGACAAAATAATCATAATAATTTCCTTTCTGAACTCCAAACATTGTTTTCCTTGATTAGTACTACTCAAAGTTGACATGTAAACTAATTTTAAATTTTTTTTGTTTTTTTTGGTTAAAGGATATAACTAATTTAGTTAAATAAGTTGCGAGGATTATCATGGAAAGAAACCCAAAAAAAAGTAATTTAAAACTAAAAATTTTACTTACAAAAATAGATAGCAAAATGAGCCATGAACCACCTCGCCACTACCAAAAGTAAGAGTGGCTACAAACACGCACACCACTTTCTAAGCTGTTTACAAAGTGACCGGCACCTCTCGGTAACTTATTACGTATCTATGACCGGCACCGGCACAATCGAGTCATAAACATTTTTTTGGGGGGGGGGGTTACTATTGGCTTTAAAATATTTGTTTCATTGACAGCTTTTGTATATCTGTTTCATACTATAAAACAATAAAACATTTACTTGTTTTTAGTTACTCTTATACATCGATGACAAAAATAATGTTACTCTTATCAGTATTATTTTTTCAAGTCTACAGTTTCATATTAAATGAAATATGAAGAATATTTATAGATTATTTTAAGGATTAAACCCTAGAATTTAAGATACGGCAGATAAAAAATGATTGTTGGTAAGTAAAGTGTGTCAGTATCATTCACCAAACCCCAAAGCCTATATTTCATTATTCAGCCGTTACAAAATAATCCAACGGTCACCATTTAATCTCACCAATAACCACAATCTTTTTGTTCGTCAACTCCAACAACCACAAGTAAAAGTCTAAAATCCTCACCAACCACAAAACCTTCCACGCTCATCATGGGTGTGACTAAATGCCTTTTGAGTAGCTAATTTTGTTTTCTAGTTGCATTGAAAACGTTTTTTTGTCCAGCACTTGTATTAAACAAAGGAAAAAAAAAATTCTGTTTGAAGTATTAAACAATAAGCATTAAGCACTCTCTAAAATAGTATCAAAATAATTAAAATAACCAAAAGTTTCTTACTCAAGCGTAGACCAGCCGATTAAACCATTTAATCTCAATTGTAAACCGGACGGTACAACTATTTCACCTAAAAGATTCAAAGGTTTCGTCCATCAATTGTAAACGTCTCGGTTTAGCGTTTTCGTATGGGTCATGGACTTATGGTATTTAATTGAATTTTCTATTTTTTTTTTCCCCAATCAGAAACAACTAATTTTCTATTTTGGATTTTTGTTTGGTAATACAACAAGTCGGACCAATTGGTCCCAAGAGTCAATCTGAAAATAATGCCAAAAAAAAAGTAAATATTGGTAGGACAAAGCCTTTGAAAAGTGTTATTCAACTCCAAGTAGGGGTTGTTAACCAAGTAAACCGGTAGCCAGTCAATAGTGTACCGACAAAGGCCTATAAATAGCTACGGCGTCTAATTCATTTACTCGTCCTAAACCGTTCCTTCTTCTATATCACTTGTTCTAAGGCTCGAGAGACTGAGATCTGAGTTTGTCCTTTGAGATCTGAACGTCGAATCTCATATCTCTCAACGAAGCAGGTATTGCTCGACATCTTCGCTTCTCTAGTCTATGGTTCTTTTCTTCGTTTAATTTTGAGTACGATTTTTTCCCCCGATTTGACGATGGAGTCGATTAAAATGGACATTTTGCTTGTTAAATCCATGCTATATTGAGTGTATCAATGGTTTTCAATACTCTCGAATCATTTTGTAATTGGATCTGCAACGGTTTCATTTGAGTTTCTCAAAAAATAGTGTGTAGGATCTGTTAGATTTGAGTTCGCATCTCTGGATCTGTGTGTTTTAAACTTTTAATTTTGTCACTTGAGTTAATGATTCTTCTAAACTTCGATTCTTTAAGATATAGTGATACGAGCATGATCCTAAAGTGGCTAATTTCAGTTTCTATTCTATTGTTTATAGCAAAATGGAGACTTTCCTATTCACATCTGAGTCTGTGAACGAGGGACACCCTGACAAGCTCTGTGACCAGATCTCTGATGCAGTCCTCGATGCCTGTCTAGAACAAGACCCTGACAGCAAAGTTGCTTGTGAGACATGTACCAAGACTAACATGGTCATGGTCTTTGGCGAAATCACTACCAAGGCTAAAGTTGACTACGAGAAGATTGTTCGTGACACCTGTCGCGACATTGGATTTGTCTCTGCTGATGTTGGTCTTGATGCCGACAACTGCAAAGTCCTAGTCAACATTGAAGAACAGAGCCCTGACATTGCCCAAGGAGTTCATGGTCACTTCACCAAACGTCCTGAAGACATTGGAGCTGGTGACCAAGGCCACATGTTTGGTTATGCTACTGATGAAACCCCTGAGTTAATGCCACTCACCCATGTTCTCGCCACCAAGCTTGGTGCTCGTCTAACAGAAGTCAGAAAGAATGGTACTTGCGCTTGGCTAAGACCTGACGGCAAGACCCAAGTCACTGTTGAGTACTACAACGATAAGGGTGCCATGGTCCCAATCCGTGTCCACACAGTTCTCATCTCAACCCAACACGATGAAACTGTGACCAATGATGAAATCGCCCGTGACCTTAAGGAGCATGTCATCAAGCCAGTCATCCCAGAGAAGTACCTAGACGAGAAAACCATCTTCCACTTGAACCCATCAGGCCGGTTCGTCATCGGTGGACCCCATGGAGATGCTGGTCTCACCGGGCGTAAGATCATTATCGACACTTATGGTGGATGGGGAGCTCACGGTGGTGGTGCATTCTCAGGCAAAGACCCAACCAAGGTTGACAGAAGCGGTGCCTACATTGTGAGACAAGCTGCTAAGAGTATAGTGGCTAACGGAATGGCTCGTAGGGCCATTGTTCAGGTCTCGTACGCCATTGGAGTCCCTGAGCCGCTCTCTGTCTTTGTGGACACTTACGAAACCGGGTTGATTCCAGACAAGGAGATACTGAAGATTGTGAAGGAGAGCTTCGATTTCAGACCGGGAATGATGACGATCAACCTTGATCTGAAGAGAGGTGGAAACGGAAGGTTCTTGAAAACGGCAGCGTATGGACATTTCGGAAGGGACGACCCTGACTTCACCTGGGAAGTCGTCAAGCCACTCAAGTGGGACAAACCTCAAGCTTAAATTTGATAACTACTCTGTTTCTATTTCCATCTGCTTGCGTTATTATCTTTTTATGTTTCTTCTGGTATTGTATTTTGGTTTATGTATCATTTTCTTTGAGTGAGCTATATTTCAATTGTGGCTTCGTTTTTATACCCACTATTTAGACTGGTACCCACTACAAAAGCCACTGATAAATGAAGAATGTAATAAAGAGTAAAAGATACCACTATAATCAAGTAACCTTTATTTTTTATTAGAATATTTTCTTCCCAATAGGTCAAAAACAGAGTACAACGAATGATTTACATCTGTAAACTTTCTTTATTTATAAACCAGCCTATAAACCAGCCAAGAGTTGGGCGATGTGAGTTTAATGTGACCTTTCACAAATTGTTACGATCCGCTTGGTGGCACATTTTCACGATTCTCGAACTCGGTTACGATCCGGTTTATGTCATCCTCCTTGATCTTCCCACTTTCTTTAAGCTTGGACAAAATAAACTCTGATTCACTAATTACATCCAACAACAACAACAAAATCTCAAATTAAATGGCAGAATACAGAATCTCAAATCTGAAAGAAACAAAAAAAAAACTTATCTTTACCTAATGGGTAATTTTATGAGTGTATTAGGATCGATTCTCATCTCGGCGAAGTAAATAAACAAAGAGGCCATAGCAATAGTTGAAAGAAGAAGCCAAAACACAGCGAAACCTCTTCCTTGAAGCGTCTTAAACACTTTATCTCCGTAACCAACCGTCGTAACCGAAATAACTGACAAGTAAACCGAATCCCACAAATCCAATCGCTCGACAAAGTGAAGAAACAAAGCTCCAATCGCGACGCAGAGAGAGACGGCACAAAACGCTAAACACAATTTCCACTTGATCCTTATCCTCCCATTTTCGGCAATCTGATCTCTAATCGCTCTGTTTCTCGTTTTGATACGATCAAGAATCGCGCTTTCTTGAAGACTCAGAACATGACTCACGACGTGGTTGAGTAGGAAATCAAGAAACACGACTCCGATGGAAACTAAAACGATGGTCAAGATCTTCGTCGTTGAAGTTGACGGGACAATGTCGCCGTAACCGACAGTGCAGAAGGTGACGATGGAGAAATAGAGAGCGTCGACCAAAGGATGGGTCTCGGTTCCGGAGAATTGGTCTCGAAAGAAAGAATATGTGAAAACCCCCAAGGCTAAGTAGACGAAGAGGAAGATAAAAGCTAGTACAAGTATGGTCCATTTCGATTTCGGTACGGCGGCGTCGGCTGGAGTTTCCGGTGAGCGTTCTTGGGGAGGAAGAAGGTTCTCACTGAGAAGGATTTCGTTTGCCATTGAAAAAACGCTCTTCTTCTTCTTTGGTCTCTTTTGCAAGATTCGAAAGGAGAGATTTTTGGATTTTTGACGACTGAGAATTTTGCTTTCATAATGTTTCCGTTGCTTTTATATATCTTTGGAAGATTAAATAAAGATATACTCATTTTTCATTCCTACTGTTTACGTAGGTAGGACCTACATGCCACGTTGGTTTAACATCCACGTGTCACACAACTATTGACAAAATAACATTAATAATTGTAATTTGTTTGTCAGATTATTATTACTACTCGATAATACTATGTACTCCACGAGTATGTTTTTTTATATATTCAAAATCAAATAATGTTTTAATTTTGGTATGGCAAAGTAAAATTATGATTCTGAATACGAATACGAATCGCTGCAATTTTACAACCCTGGTGGTACAACCTTAACCGGAACAGATTTCATCTCCATTAACCACATACCATTTCTGAATTGTGTTATAAGGAAACGTGTAAATTGAATATGAACGAAAGCTCAAAGCTTTATTTATATACTTTTGTTTTGATTGAAAGTCTTTTGATTTTTTCATTGGAATTGTAACAAGATATCCAAAATTACGGGTTGCATATTTGTATGTAGAAATAAGAAATGTCATTTCAGTTTTTAAATTTGATTTTTTATTTATAAAAATAAAGTTGGGTATTTAATTTTAGATTGGTTGAGAAGTTATGTTATAAACGCATGAAGATGAAGTACTTGATCGTGTTGTTCAAGACTGATTCTTTGTCTACCTGCATTCAAAAACATATTTTTATATCAGAAGATTCAAACTTATAAGATCTAGCGTCGTTGTTGTTCGAGGAAAGACTGAAGATATTTGCCTCATGAACCATATATTTTTAACAGCACTGAACTTCTCGTTCTTTTTGGTTTTGTCAGAAGGATCATCATCGTCTTACTCTATTGAACAAACACACTGATTCAGACCAGAAATAATCACTCACATTATTTTGTTTTCTTTTTCTCACCCACATTACTATTATTTTGTTCGGAGAAAATTTCATAAAGATACACCAACTATTTATTGATTTCTATAAAAAATATACATGCAAGTTTGTGAGTACCAAAAAACAATACATGGATTAAGTTTTTCTTTTATTATAATACACAAACTTTTAAATTGTATCCATTTAACATAAAATCTATTTATTTTTTAATATTGTTTTGATAATATAAAACTCGAAAAATAAGTCTTAAACAATTTTCAAATCTTAAACAATTATGTAAAATTACAGAAATTAAAATAATAAATTATAAAATTCAGAAAACCAAAATATTTCTTTAAATTATTAAACTTTTTTAATGATTCTTTGAATTAAGCATGTGCTTTAGACGCCAATAGTGTTATTAAGAGTTGTTGGGGCATTGGTTTGTTAAAATTCTAGTGTCGCAGTGGTGTGAGTATTTACAATTGTTTTATTTAATTAATTATTGCACGGTTTGTAAGAAACATAAACAAATTTGTTCTCTTCTTATATTTTTTTAATAACATTTTAAAATAAAATGAAAATATGAGTGGATTACTGTTGACAATTAAAAAAATAAAATGAGTGGATTACAAAACTTTGCGTAGACTTGACCAATTGAAGCAATCTCATCTTAGGCATGAGCTTTAAGTAATCTTAACCAATTGAAATAAGAGTGAACCACAAACTTGAAGTAATCTCATATTAGGCATAATTAATCTCATGAATCTGCAAATAATGAAACAATTTATACCTTTCTCAACCGTTTTGTTATTTACTAATATATTCATAACCTAGATTAATTATCATGTCAAGGTAATTCATATATTATGGAAACAAACCTCTCAGGTGTGTTTTCATATGAGCTTTTGCAAAACAAACATTTTACATAAGTTAATCGTAAATACAAACATTTAAACAGTATCCAACTTAGAAATAACCACCACAGATAACACACATTCATGTATAATAGATGAATTAAAAAAATAGAAATAATTCAATTAAATTACAAATAATAAAGATAATGAAAACAACATTTATAACGGGAAAACAAAATATAAATACTATGAAAAATTAACGCGCTGATATAGCCCTAGTTACTTTAAAACGTAGAGTTTGTGTTCTTTTCTTCTTCTTTTTTGCATTTAATTAACGTTCAGAATTTGTTGCTTAGGATTTTAATGTAAACCGAACCATGATTAAGCCGGTTTTAGTTTTCATAACGAAGGCCAATTCATACAAACTGTAGGTAGTATTTGATTTATCTTCAATCTTCGAAACCCTAGCCGACTAGGACGATATCGAGATCCAATCAACCAGGTAAATTTCACGGTTACGGCCGTGTCCCTATCTCTGTCGGTGTCAATCTATCTATCTCTCTGTATAGTACTTTATCTGATGGTGTTTGATTTCCATTCTAGATTACAGACCTTACTGCATAGTTTTGAAAATTTTGATTTTATTGGTTAGGTTTAAAGAATGATGAAGAAGGCTACGCAGGAGGAGGCAGTGGCTGAAACATATGTGTTTTGGGACATGAATATGTGTCCGGTTCCCTTAGGCTGTGATCCTAGTGTGGTCCGTGGGTGTATCATATCAAACGGCTTTTGGAGAGAAATGGCTACTGTGGTTCTCTCACCGTCACCGCCCTTGGCAAACTAGGGGACGTCCCAAGGGACATGCTGAGAGGAGTCTATTCGAGTGGAGTCGCTCTTGCCAACGTCCCCCCAGGTTAATATCCTTAATATGCCTTTCTATTCGAAATAGAGAGTCCCTCAAGTCTCAAAGTCTTACGTTTTGCTCAAACAGGTTCCTCAGACATCTCATGTCTAATTGATCTTCCCGATGGTGCTAATCTACCTTCAGCTAATTATATGCTCATATCCGATCAGAAATCCTGCGATCGTTTTTCTGATATTTATCAAATTATGTATAAATACGTCCCTCTCCTGTATGCTGGTTCTCTTGAAACCTTAATCAATGAAAGTAAGTGTGTGTTTGTCCTTCTCTTAAATGAAATAACCAGCTAATGAATTAATCTTCTGTTGCTCAACTGCCTACTTTTGTTTTTAGATTCAAAGGATGTATTTGAGGAGGAGGAAACCTCGTGATCCTCCTGCCCAAGGCTTTGAAAATTTCACCACACATCTTGATAGTGAAGAACCATCGTCTTAACTGTTTTTTTACTACTTGTTTTGTTTGTTTCCCTTGCCTTGTTCTCATGGGTTGTTCAAGCAAATGTCGACTTATGTGCCTCCTATGCAACCGGAGCAGCCTCATCCTTCCATTATGAATGAGGTACCAAAGTCGTGTTTTCATTTCTATATTGCTTGGGAGCCTCAAGTTTCCCTTTCTTACTGTTGAACCACAAGTTTCCCTTTACTGAAGTCGTGTTTTCTTAGTTTTGTTCGAGTTTTGATGAGATGCGGCGCTGTTCGGAGAGTTATGATCCTCCACCCACCATTAAAACACCAAGTGGGTATCTTGAGATAGACTGGGAGCGCGTAAAGTCGGAGCATGAGACATTTGTCTTTTGGGACGTCAATTTGTGTCAGGTTCCCCCTGGCTTTGATGCTAGTCTGGTCGGCCCATGCATCAAACGCTTCTTGAAGAAAGAAGGCTGCTCTGGTCCTCTCACCATCACTGCCATTGGCCAACTAACAGACATCCCAACTGACATGCTGAGAAAAGTCTATTCCAGTGGAATCATTCTTCATAACGTCCCCTACGGTTTATATCTTCTCATCCTTGGGCCTTTTTACAGTAATGGATGATGAATTTAGAGAGTCTCATGTCTTTAGTTTCTGAAACAGGTCCCTTAGACACTGCCAATCTCCTTTTTCATTGGTACCAGAGCTATGGACCTCTACTCAATATAATGGTCATATCCACTGCCAAAATCTTCCCTTGTAGATCTGTATTGCTACAAAGGAGATTCAACCTGAGATAAACCTGGAGGCTGTAACAGCTGTCTTTTGGGACATGAAGATGTGTCCGGTTCCACCTGTCTGTGATCCTGGTCGTGTCGGTCCATGTATTAAACGGTTTTTGGAGAATAAAGGCTACTCTGGTCCTCTCAACATGACTGCCTTTGGGGTACTAACAGACGTCCCTATAGACATGCTGAGAGGAGTCTATTCCAGTGGATTCGCTCTTAATAACGGTTAGGATCTTCTCATACTAAGGCCTTTCTCTGTAATTGATGTTTTCCTTGGTGAATAGAGAGTCTCAAGTCTTTAGTTTCTGAAACAGGGTTCTCATCCTGTTCTGATCTTATTGAAGAGTTTACCCGTAGGAATCCACCTCCAGCTAATATATTGGTCTTATCCGATGCAAAAGTATTCTCTTCTGATTTTGCTTTCCGGCTACAAGCGACGGGATACAACCTTATTCAGCCGTGACTAGGGTTACTTTATTTCAAAATTACATATTTGATTGGAGATATGTGTTTGTCCTCTCTCAGTGTTGTTGAAATAAACAGCACTCTACTTGGGTACAATCTATCAACTGGCTAATTAAATTGTTTTCCACAGGTTCAAGGCCAGTTGAGGAGGATATGTGCAGTGAAACTCCCTTGTGGATCTGCAAGGTATGCAGCCAAGATGGCAAAGGCTTTGAAAATTTCACCAATCATGTTACTAGTAGGCGACATGAACGGGAGGTAATCAAGCATCCTAGCCAAACTGGACGGATTTGTTGTATTAATACATTTTGTCATTGCTCACAAGTAGTTTTGCTTTCCTAATTTTGAGTAGTTGTTGGACTGTTTTGCCTCGGAATGCTCGGTTTCTTCGTAGGCATGGTGACAAAGGCAAGTTATAATATTTGACAACATTGAGATTTGTAATCTTAATGATTCTAGGGTTTTCTTAATGAAACTTAAATTATTGTAGCCAAAGTGCAAGAAGTTGCATGGGAATGCTCGGTTTCTCGTTGGGAGGGTACTCCTATCCTAACCATGTTGACAAAGGCAAGGTATAATATCTGATAACGTTGAGATTTCTAATCGTAAGTATTCTGTTGTTTTCTTAATGAAACTTAAAATATTGTAGACAAAGTGTGGACGTGAAGTAGAAGAAGAAGAAGAGAAGTAAGGCCCCTGGTGTTTGTTTAACTTAAGAATACTCATATGCTTATTTTCAAGTCTGTTAGAATCCCTATCTGCTTTAAGAGTTTTGTATGATCATTATATATGAATCCTCACTGTTAATGCTCTACACCTATAACTACGTATGAAAATACCTTTAGAGTAAGGTTTTTATTAGGGGTTACCTTTGTTGCTGATGATATTATGAAGGTTTTTATTTGGGTCAACGAATCATGCCTAAAATTGTATCCTCACGATATGGAAATCCACCGAATTCATTAATGTTGAGTGAAAGATAAACTTTGAACTCCTTGTCCGAATTCAAATGCGATAACTCAGTTTAAAAATACTTATACTTGAGGGAGTATATATTAAATGTTATTATCTTAAACGAAATGTCATTTTTGAGCAGTTGTAATTGAGACTTTGAGTAATTGTAGCATTTTATAAATCAATGACTTTAAGAACATTGGAAAGCTATCGGAAAGAGAACCACAATACACAAAGATTCTATCTATCTCTTTCCCGATTTTCAAGAAATTCATATTAATTATTAAACTAAAAATTTTCCATACATAAGTATACTACTGATTTGGAGAAGATCACGAGAAAGAGGCTCTTTTGTACGTCCGGATTATTCCACCGACAAGAAAAGAGAACCAATCTATATACATACTCTCCGAACAATCCCGATACATAACAATATGATCACTAATTAGCATGTAAGTATATACTGTCTAGTTAGACATGATAGTCTAAATAGTGTAATGACATGTGACTTGTTTCTTATTAGCATGTAACTATACTATTTAGTTAAGCATTAATCTAAATATCTAATCTAATGATATGCATGTGATTAAAACTTATATATAGCTTGTTAATCGGATGTTTAAGATATAGAATGTATACAAACATTCACACCCTGATATTAGTCGGGTTCTTTAAATACGGATCACACGAGTTATAAGAAGAGGAAGAAAAAACTTGTTTTTATTTCATTTTGCGAATCACGAAAGGAAAATGATACGGATGTACTTGCTTCAAATGGTTTGCCCTAAAAATGGTTTGGTTCATAACTTCATATATGTACGTCAAGTTATTAAATACGACCATCTAATTTACGAGAACTTCCAATCGCCAAACTCTACTTTAAGAGTTATGAAATAATATATAGCTTGAATTTGATAAGTCAATTATACTTCTAAAAGCCGAATGATTAGATATAAGTAACACATAAGTCTTGATCAACCATGCAACCAAGAATTAAGGTTTTCTGGAGAGATTGTGGATTAAGGTGGAGATGATGATGATAGACAAGATCGTGTATAAGACTCCGACATCGGCCTGGTGAAGGACGGAGGATACGCCGGAGATCGGGATCAGAGCCCGACGAGGAGGAGGAGAGGGAGAGACGTGAAATGAAGAGGAAAGAGAGAGGGACGAGGAGGCTAAGAAGGCTAATGGAGATCATTTGAAATGGTCGAATCAGTGACCAGCTGCTTCTTGTGGTCTTCTGTGTTTTTTCATGTTCCATCTTAATCGCAAAGAGTGAAACACTAAGAAGAAGAAGAACATGGGAAGACATTGTTGCTTGGATGATAAGAAACAGAGGATGTAAAACTCCACTAGGTACATTTTGGTTTTAATTTAAAAAAATCCACTTTAAATTTTTTAATATTCCACAACATCTTTCTCCTCTTTCACTTTCTTCCTTCTCTCTTTTTTTCCTTATCATCCATACAATGATTTGCATTTATCCATACAATGATTTGCATTAATATCGTTAAGATAATAACATTTCAGTTTGTAAGGACATTTACAGATCTCGTTCAGTTTTCAACTACAAATTGATGTTTTATTTCTTAACATGTTTGTCGGTTTTGTATCCGGACAAGAATGAAGCAAGTTTACAACCCTGGTGGTACAACCTTAACCGGAACAGATTTCATCTCCATAAACCACGTACTTTTGTTTTGATTCGTTCGTTGGAATTGTAACAACAACACTGTAGCAAATTATATGATTACAGAGTAGAGAGACAAATCTTCTTGTTTAAAAGGAGAAAACCAGAAGATCGTCTGAAGTGGTAACACCTTTAAAAACGTTCCTGTCTGAAGGTAAACCAGCTACAACGCCATGTTCGATGCCACATTCGTTTGTTCCTCTCCTGATCTTGAAGTAACCATCCTGAAATTTTCACACTTTATATCTTAGGTTCTGTGTTTTCTCTGCATTTGGAATGTTGAAAATTGGAAGGTCAAAAGGTAAAAGGTTTGATTGGAGAGAAGAAGAACTTACATCACCCCAGCTTCGGTTCCATTGATTTGCAAGCAACTGCAACCAATTCAAATGAACAAACATGTTATGAACTTTCCAGCCAGAGTGCTAAGAGAAATAGATTACATACCCAATAATCTTCGCCGTCATCAGAAGTTCCCCAGCCAATAAGCTTAACAGCATGACCTCCAATGTTAGAACCCGTTATGTGCTTGTACACTCCTGATTTGTAATGTGCAAAGTCCTAAAGAACAAAAGATCCATGAAATGTGTAGTATTATGATATAATCAAATAGTATGTTTGATCAATCTAAAACCTTTTATTACCTCGTAAACGGTAAAAGCAACCTCGACAGGTCCGTTCTTGTAAACCTCTGCCATAATGTCTTGAGGGTCAGATTTGATTTTGTAAGCACTAACACCATAGTGTTTTGATTCACGCCAAAGCAGGTTTCCGCTAACACATTTCCTCTGACATTTTGGTGTAGGATAAGCGGGTTCACATCCCGAGTGAGAGCAACCAGTCTTATCAAAGTATGGATCACACTAAAGAACCAAGAATATTGCAAAAGATCAATAAAATTTAACCACTCTAACATTAATATGGATCACACTGAAGAAATCAAGAACATTGCAAAAGTTCAATAAATATTAAACCAAGAACATTGCAGTTAAAAGGAGAATTTATTACCTCTTCGGTGACTACACCGTGGTACTTAAAGTAGAGCCATGCACCCATTGGGAATCCACCATTACAACCTAGACCGCAGAGGAGTCCACAACATGCTAAGAGATCATTGACAGATAAAGAAACATTCTGCCAAGGGAACAAAATAAATTATAGTATCAATCTTTGAAGAGTAAAGCGGTAGCAAATCATCAATCTTGGCTGGCTTGATGAATGTGTTATATTTACCATGTTATATTTGATGCAGAATCTGTCAGACAGAGATTCAACAGCACCAAATGCCCAGCAAGCACCACAGTGACCCTAAACAACCCAAAACCAGAAAATGTATTTATGGATCTGAGTCACACATTGTTCACTATGTGACCCACTCGAATGATGTTTTTTACCTGATCTTTAGTGAGATGATAGATGAGAGGATTGACACAAAACATAATAAGAATCAGTAAATAATCATTTGGATAAAAGACAGAGAAAGTGGAAGCTAAGAGATTAAAACCGACCTAAGATCCTTGCAATATTGGGGCACTGTGACCAAGCGGTTCTCGCATCAAATTCTTTAGGAAGTTTCAAAGATTTTTCATGGCTTACAATAGGTACACCCAAAAATGCCGTCTTTGGTGTTGGTTTAACACCAAGGAGACGCTTAAACTCTGCAACCTGAAAATACAGATACAAACACACACAAAGGAGGGTCAAGCTTCAGGAACAAACAATGACTTAGCATTACAGAAAGGAAAAAACTGTGTGTATCTCTTAATAAACTCACAGTGGCGTTTGAAAAGCGATCATTGAAAGAAGCTTTCCAGCCAGCGTATGGATTCTCATTGACTTCCTTCACAATCTCATTCTGCAAAAATAGATAAACGAGATAAGACAATCTCAAAAAGACGAAACAATAGTGAAATTGAGGTCAGTTTAAAGATCAAAACCTGAAGAATCAGTGAGCTCAGTTTCTGCTTTGAAAGATTCTCTGCTGCAAAAACCTGAGATTAATACAAAACCCAGCTTGACTCTACTGGTACAGAAACAATGATATAATCGTAAATATTTGAAATTTGATTAAGACACAAAAATTCGAAAACCTCTTAACTAGGTGCACAAAGTTTGATTCTTTATAACTAGGTACTTGAAGAGTATGTTGATCAAACTCAAGAGCGACAAATGTAAGCAAAAATGACCAATCCCAGAAAAATTCCAACTTAAAGAAAGCACCAGAACCCATAATTACTGATCTTCGTAGACAAATCAAAACACAGATAATGAAAGGTACCTGGAAGTTGAAGGATGAAATTATAAGCCCTAAAAGCAAGAAAACATAAGCTAAGTAGAGTCTGATACAATTATCAGCCATGAATATTTCTCTCTTTTCAGATACAGTTTTCTCGAATCCTCAATGAATTACAGAAACAAACAATGATTAGCTCGGACTTTGGAAAAACTATCTCTAATGGAAGATTGCTTTTCTAATAAGAGAAAGAGAAAGAGGCTTGTCTTTTAGTTTGAAAATGAGAAGATCTTGACCGTTGATTTGTTGTACTTACCGAAATCATCAAGTAATGTTTAACTTGACTTCGAGGACTTATGAGTGGCATTGCGTAAGCAAACATGCTTTGTAAGCAAATAAGGCCCATGAAGGCCCAAGTAAATATTTGTATTGGATTATAGGATCCATTTTAGGCAAACAGTCAATGAATGCCAAATAGAATCCCGGGCCGTACATCAAGATCTCGCGGGGGAATTGGGAATTTGCAGAAGCTAGTGGTCCCCACGACCACAATAGATTATTAGTATTCTTTAATCAAATTTAGTTTGATTTCAAGAAGATGCTTAAATTCTCTCATCTGTGGTGTGTTTGTATGCCGACGCAAGCAGTGACGCTACTATTTGTTCAACTGGTTTTCAAGACTTAGGGATTTACATTTGATATTCAATTATATCAACAACAATAACTAAATTAATAATTATGTTTACGTTCTTTTCAAAAACAGTCTCTTTACCTAATTTAAATAGTTTTTTTTTTTAACTATTACCTCAAATCTTCTAGTAAACACAGATTGCAGTTAATTATCCCCCTGGTAGAATTTGGATTTCTGAAATGTAAATTTCTTATAATTACTGGGATTTCAAACCGTTGACAATTTTTATATTTAAGAGTATTTGTTCTGATCTAATGCGGACTAGTTGGCATAAAAGTTTACTTCTATGACGTTGTTTTGGTTAGAAAGCTTTGAACATTATTATCATTTATATTATAATAATTGGACCATCATGTGTTCCTTATTACAGAAGACAACATAAACAGACAAATGATTATGATCATTCATTCTTAGTATATTTTCATTTAATGCTATAAAAATACTAATATAATTACATGCATACATTATGTTATCAAAAGCCTTTAGCCCCAAGAAAATGAATGTCTACGTGTTTTACTGCAATATATAAAGTTGACTTTTTGCTTCGTTGCCAACGAAGTAGTCAACTTTAGTTAAAGTGAAAATTCTCTCTATCTACGCTATTTTGTTTAAATTATCTACGGAATTGTCTTCATCTACCATTTAGTATTTTCATATACATGAGATAAATCAAGATACACGTTATTCCTTGATAAAAGAAGCTGGCCATCATTTCTGTTTTAAGTTTTTTTTTTCCTTTTTAGAAGAAAATAGCAAATAAGTGAAATTACATCTAATATGCATTGGTCTGATACAAGTACTGTTTAATCTGATAATTAAAGTTTTTTTTTTTAATAAGATTTTCGAATCAAATATTTTAAAGTTAATTTTGAATTTTAACATTTTTCATTAGTTTCGTTTTATTAACCCACCAAACATGTTCTTCTGTTTGGTGGTTTCTTAATATTTTTGAAGGTGTATTGTCTTTATTGTTAGGTAAAACTAATTACTAACCACAACACTGTCTGATGAGTCGTATCTTATCTAACATTCCATAGAATAGTCAGTCAATACCCGTGCGGAAAACATTCAAAATTACTGTCTTTAATCAATTATCCAAATCAATCTAATACTTTTTTAAAAAAACTTAAATCAATCTAATACTTCTGAATTTGTATACCTAATATAATTTAATATTTTTGATTGCAAATATGAAAAGTAAAATAATTTTAATAAAAAAACACCCAAAAAAAGTTACTAATTCTAGTCAATTGTTTAATAAATTTTGAATAACGGGATTTTTATAGAAATGATATCTTTTATTTTCGGACATTCTAAAATTGTTATTATTTTAGTTATACTTTCAGAAAATATCATAATTATTTTTAAAATATTAAATTAATTATAAAATACCCCTTATTAAATGTTTAAGACTTTTTATCTGGAAATTTATGTTTTGTATTATTTTTCTTAAAATATAGTACTCGTAAAAATGAAAAAATTATCCTGTCTTTTTTTGTCCTCAGTTTTTTATATTCTTTTGTTATCCCAGAAGGCATAATTATTTTTATATGGATTTTGTTTTTAGTAAAACACTTCAAAATGCATAATTATTATGCTTGTTGACCATCACAATACTTTATTCCCACTCTCCTTGCTTCTCAAGCAATTTTCGCAAAACCCAAAAAGAAAAGTTGCATATAAAAAAGGCTAAATTCTCATATTTTTCTGCAGATACAAATTGGGACTCTACAAAGTTGAATAAAAATAAGAAGGAATTAAACAAAAATTATAACAAAGTTCAAGACACCAAACACAGTTTCGCTCACGTCTGTCTTATTCTCCCAAAGTTACAAATCTTTTCGCTTTTTCGTAGCTTCACGTCTTCAGGTCTGTGTTCTCTTTTAACTTCTTTCCTTTCTAATTTCTGATTGGGTTTTGTTTTAGTTGATCTCTGATTTTGCGGGTAAGCTTAAAGCATGTGACTTTTTGTTTCCTTTTAACAGACTCTGTTTCATTGGTGATAATTTCTGGGAACTCTTTAGATTGAAATTAAAATAAGAAAATGGACGAATCTTTATCACAAGTGCACGGGTTTTTGGATTTACATTAGCGAACTCCAAGATTTCTCAAATAGGATTCAATAAAAAAATTTCTTAAATTCTTCAATTTCTCGTCCTTTTGTGGGTTTTAGCAAAAAGTTAAAAAAAAGCTTCGAAGAAGAAAGCTCGCAACTTTATTATATGTAATGTACCCGTCGATCTCGATCTTGAGTATTATCAGGTTTCGTAAAGCTTTCTGATTTGTTATTCTCTGTCAGTGTTGGAGATGAACGGTGACGGCGCCGGAGAAGGTGACTCTGTTTCACACGAACCCTCAACATCTAAAATTCCTAAAGAAGGAGAAGAAGAAGAGACGAAGAAAGAAAAAGGCGATGAAAAGCCGAAGACAGTTCCGTTCTACAAGCTATTTGCATTTGCAGATTCAGTTGATGTGATCTTGATGATCTGTGGCTCTATCGGAGCTATTGGGAATGGTCTGTGTTTACCTCTCATGACATTGTTGTTTGGCGATCTCATAGATTCTTTTGGACAAAATCAGAATAACAAAGACATTGTTGATGTTGTCTCAAAGGTAACTAAATATCAAAACTTTTTAACCTTTTTGATAGATCACATTTACTGATAATGTTTCTTCTTATAGGTTTGTCTTAAATTCGTCTACCTTGGAATTGGAACACTTGGAGCAGCCTTTCTTCGTAAGTCATTGCATTTTTTTCATAAGGATTAGAGAATTGAGATCGACAATTTTTGTTTTTTTACATAAAGATTAGAGAACTGAAGAGGTAAAGTTTTTTTTTTTTTGGTTGTTGTAGAGGTGGCTTGTTGGATGATCACAGGAGAGAGACAAGCAGCGAGGATAAGAAGTACATATCTGAAAACAATTCTAAGACAAGACGTTGGATTCTTCGATGTGGAAACAAACACAGGAGAGGTTGTTGGTAGAATGTCTGGAGATACTGTTCTTATACAAGACGCCATGGGTGAGAAGGTAATAATACAACGAACACATATAAACTTTGATATATAAAAAATGATTTGGATTCGTTTAAAAAGTTTGTTACTTTTTCTTGAATTCTTGCAGGTTGGGAAGTTTATTCAGCTAGTATCTACTTTCGTTGGTGGATTTGTTTTAGCTTTTACTCAAGGATGGTTACTAACATTGGTTATGTTAACTTCAATTCCTCTTCTGGCTATGGCTGGTGCAGCCATGGCGCTGATAGTCACTCGAGCTACTTCTCGGGGACAAGCCGCTTATGCAAAAGCAGCTAATGTTGTTGAACAGACAATTGGATCTATTCGAACGGTAAAACTCGATTTTTTTTCTATAAGCTACAAAAACAATCTTTTAACTGAGGCTTAGTTTCTGAATATCACTTTGTTTTAAAGGTTGCTTCTTTTACGGGAGAGAAGCAAGCGATACACAGCTACAAGAAGTTCATAACTTCGGCGTATAAATCAAGTATTCAACAAGGTTTCTCAACCGGTTTAGGACTGGGAATAATGTTCTTCTTGTTTTTCAGTAGCTATGCTTTAGCTATTTGGTTTGGTGGGAAGATGATACTTGAAAAAGGATATACCGGTGGTGAAGTGATCAACGTGATCATCATCGTTGTTGCTGGTTCTATGTAAGTAAAAAGCCAATACAATTCACATATATCTATATCAATGCGAGATTCTAACAGTTATGTTCTGTTTTTTCTTGTTGTTTAGGTCGCTTGGGCAAACATCTCCATGTGTAACGGCATTTGCAGCAGGTCAAGCTGCAGCATATAAGATGTTTGAGACAATAAAAAGAAAGCCATTGATTGATGCTTATGATGTAAATGGAAAGGTTCTTGAAGATATCAAAGGAGACATTGAACTTAAAGATGTGCATTTCAGTTACCCGGCGAGGCCAGACGAAGAGATATTCGACGGATTCTCTCTGTTTATCCCGAGCGGCGCAACAGCAGCGTTAGTAGGAGAAAGCGGTAGTGGAAAATCTACTGTAATCAGTTTGATTGAGAGGTTTTATGATCCTAAAGCCGGTGAAGTAGTAATTGATGAAGTTAATCTTAAGGAGTTTCAGTTGAAATGGATCAGAAGCAAGATCGGATTGGTTAGCCAAGAACCGGTTCTGTTTTCGTCGAGTATCATGGAGAATATCGCTTACGGGAAAGAAAACGCGACACTTGAAGAGATTAAAGCGGCAACAGAGCTAGCAAATGCGGCAAAGTTTATAGATAAGTTGCCTCAGGGGTTAGATACAATGGTAGGAGAGCACGGGACACAGCTCTCGGGTGGACAGAAACAGAGGATAGCGATTGCGAGAGCTATTCTTAAAGATCCTCGGATTTTGCTGCTGGATGAAGCGACAAGCGCGCTTGATGCAGAATCCGAAAGAGTGGTTCAAGAGGCTTTAGATAGAGTGATGGTTAACCGAACTACGGTTATTGTCGCGCATCGGTTAAGCACGATTAGAAATGCGGATATGATTGCGGTAATTCACCGCGGTAAAATGGTTGAAAAAGGTTCGCATTCCGAGTTGTTGAAAGATCCTGAGGGAGCTTATTCACAGCTCATTCGGTTACAAGAGATAAACAAAGGTCATGATGTGAAAACATCAGATATTTCTTCTGGGTCGTCTTTTCGGAATTCGAATTTGGAAAAATCAATGGACGGATCTATTATTAGCGGTGGAACTTCCTCTGCTGGAAATAGTAGTCGTCATCATTCTTTGAATGTTCTTGGTTTAACCGCAGGACTAGAGATTGGTAGTGGTAGCAACCGAGTTAGCCAAGAAGAAACTGGAACGTCGAGTCAAGAACCGGCCCCAAACGTATCGCTAACCCGAATTGCGGTTCTTAACAAACCGGAGATCCCGGTTCTCCTTCTAGGATCGGTAGCAGCTGCGATCAATGGCGCGATTTTCCCGCTTTTTGGGATTCTGATCGCAAGAGTTATCGAAACATTCTTCAAACAAGCTCATGAATTAAGGAGAGATTCAAAATTCTGGGCGATAATATTTGTAGCTCTTGGAGTAACTTCGTTGATCGTCTCACCGGCTCAAATGTATCTGTTTGCAGTAGCTGGAGGGAAACTGATTCGACGAATTCGATCAATGTGTTTTGAGAAAGCAGTTCACATGGAGGTTGGGTGGTTCGATGAGCCACATAACTCAAGTGGTGCACTAGGTGCTAGGCTCTCGGCTGATGCAGCCTTGATTAGGGCTTTGGTTGGAGATGCGTTGTCTCTAGCGGTTCAAAACACTGCGTCTGCTGTGTCTGGATTGGTCATAGCGTTCACTGCGAGTTGGGAATTGGCGCTTATAATCTTAGTGATGCTTCCTCTTATTGGTATCAATGGTTATGTTCAAGTCAAGTTCTTGAAAGGATTCAGCGCCGACGCAAAGGTCAGTAACATCAATCAATTTGGTTTATATGATCAGTCATATCCTCTGTTTTTTTCTTGTTGATCAAGAAACTAACTCTGGTTTTGGATAACTTTGCAGTCAAAGTACGAGGAGGCAAGTCAGGTAGCGAACGATGCCGTGGGGAGTATAAGAACAGTCGCGTCTTTCTGCGCGGAGGAGAAAGTGATGCAGATGTATAAGAAGCAATGCGAAGGTCCGATAAAAGACGGAATAAAGCAAGGTTTCATCAGTGGATTAGGGTTTGGATGCTCCTTCTTCATTTTGTTTTGTGTCTACGCGACAAGCTTCTACGCGGGGGCTAGATTGGTTGAAGCCGGCAAGATTACTCTCACTGATGTTTTCCAGGTACAGTAAATGTCATGATTACTGCTTAAAATATGTTTGAAAATCTATCTCTATGACTCTTAGTAATGAAGAAGAATGGATCTTGCAGGTGTTCTTTGCGTTAACAATGGCAGCGATTGGGATTTCTCAGTCGAGTACTTTTGCTCCAGATTCGAGTAAAGCTAAGGTTGCAGCTGCGTCGATCTTTGGAATCATCGATAGAAAATCGAAGATAGACTCAAGCGATGAGTCAGGGACAGTGTTGGAGAACGTTAAGGGAGATATCGAGCTTCGTCACTTAAGCTTCACTTATCCAGCAAGACCAGACATTCAGATCTTTCGTGATCTTTGCTTAACCATTCGTGCTGGAAAGGTAAAACAAATATTTGAACCTAACCCAAACTTTCTCTATCACTCAAGTTTCTGATCAATTTCTGTCTCTTTATGTTTTTTTTTTCTTTCAGACGGTTGCTTTGGTAGGAGAAAGTGGGTCGGGGAAATCTACGGTGATCTCTCTGTTACAAAGATTTTACAATCCGGATTCTGGTCATATAACTCTTGATGGAGTTGAGCTCAAGAATCTGCAATTGAAATGGTTGAGAAAACAGATGGGACTTGTGGGACAAGAACCTGTCTTGTTCAACGACACGGTTCGAGCCAATATTGCCTATGGCAAAGGAAGCGAAGACGCCGCGACCGAGTCTGAAATCATAGCCGCTGCAGAACTCGCCAATGCACACAAATTCATCTCAAGCATACAACAGGTAAGTAAAAACGTCTTTTTTTGTTGTTGGTAAAAGCTCTGTTTTTTCGAAGTTTACTTATGACGCAAGTAATACACTTTTTTAGGGCTACGACACTGTGGTGGGAGAGAGAGGGATTCAGTTATCAGGAGGACAGAAACAGCGCGTGGCTATAGCACGCGCCATCGTGAAAGAGCCGAAGATATTGCTTTTAGACGAAGCAACGAGCGCTCTTGATGCGGAATCAGAGCGAGTGGTTCAGGATGCGCTTGACAGGGTGATGTTGAACCGAACCACAGTTGTGGTGGCTCACCGGTTATCGACCATTAAAAACGCTGACGTCATTGCCGTAGTTAAGAACGGTGTGATCGCTGAGAAAGGAACTCACGAGACGTTGATCAGAATCGACTGTGGGGTTTATGCTTCGCTTGTTCAGCTTCACATGACTGCTTCTAATTGATACATTTTTAAGATATATATTTTTGGTTTGTAAGAGTTTGAAACTTCAGTTTTGGCTTGAGTCAAAACTAGGCTATGTTTCCATAAGATATATATATTTTTCAAAATTTTCCATAACATATATTTGTGTTGATGTATTATACAAGTCTATTAAGCTGTTAGCAGTTATTTTTCCATAACATAAAAATTGAGATTTTTTTTTTTTTGATGAACGGGTTAATAAAATTAAAGCAAAAGAAGTTTACAAATGAAAGAATGAGAGAACAAAATACATGAAGAAGAAGGGAAAGAAAAAGAGGGGAAGAGTAGCTGCCTCATTAAAACCATGCCGCGGAAAACCTTGTTGGGACAAAACCGGGCGAAGGAAAAAGAGTATAACTACTAAAATGAGTGACTGGTGGTGAAAGTGGAAGAATTGATGACGTGGGAGGAGGATGACTGCAGCCTGAACCAAACTTGAAGGAGAGAAGGGTCTCGCGGTGGAGTGGAGTGTGAGAGAGCAAGGAGCTTGGTCTTGACGGTGGTAATGATTTCCTTGAGGAGTTGTGAAGGAGGTCTCGAAGTCATGGAATAGATACGCGCGTTTCTCTCCCGCCAAAGCAAGTATGTGGTAGCTTGGAAGAGGAGGTGGTAAATGAGCTTCAAGGAGGAATCCGTGGTCGAGATTGGGAGCCACTGCAAAATAGAATGGAAGTCTAAATCAGGAAGAATCGCATGCAGAGCAGAAGTAAGGAGAAAATGGGAATAAGGACAAGAGAAGAGAATATGGATGGCAAAGAACGCAGGTCGAAGGAGCCTGGGGAGAGAATTGACGAATCTTGTCTCGAGTCGGGAGTCTATCGCGAGCTATGATCCAACAGGTGAAAGCGTGTTTGGGGATACGTCCTGAAAACCAAATAGATTTGTGCCAGGGAACCTTTGGAGGGTGCGGATGAAGAGCCGTGAATGTCTTGGAGGAGGAGAATCTGGCTGGAGCGATGCGGAAGTTAGCCTCGTCTAGACCTACGGTCCAGGCGAAAGAGTCCCTGTTCGAAGGATGAAGGATAGAGTCTGCAGGCGGGAGAATGCTGCGGAGGAAGGATATCAACTGATTACGGCTCCGGGTGGAGATTAGCCAATGACCATGCTGAATTGCCTGAGAAATAGTGGTATTGATTGGAATGCCGGTGAGACGGGTGTGTTGTTGGCCGATCAAGAGAATAAGGGGACCCCAACCTGTCCAGTTATCCTGCCAAAAAGAACAAGTGTTACCCATACCAATGCGACAGAAGAGAAATGACCTCGCAATGTGCCGAAGCTTGAGGAGGCGACGCCACATCCAGCTGCCGTGAAAGTAGGAAGATGAGATATCCCAGAAGGATTGAGAGCCTATAAGATGAGTCCTGACCCAAGAGACCTATAGAGAGCCCGCTTTGGTGAAAAGGAGCCAGATGAGCTTGAGTCCGAGAATATTGTTCCACTTAGCTAGACGACGAAGACTTAGGCCTCCAGAACTCTTGGGAGTACAAACAGAGTCCCAACTGATCTTTGCGTTCTTCGCAGAGAGGGTGGACCCGGACCAAAGGAAGGCATTGCAAAGCTTCTCGATGGTGAGAAGGCAGGAATTCGGGAGCATGAATATAGAGGCCCAGAAACATAAAAATTTGAGATTTTTTAAACCACGGAAATCCACACATACCGCCCCCAAATACAGAGATTATATATACAACACTCTCACACGAAACTTAATAGATCTGTCTCTTCTGTTCTTGTGATGCACCACAACTAAACGATTCTTCATTGATTGACTCCATTGTTGGCCCATTATGAACCCTATATATTTGCGGCGTTGGTATTAATTTGATTTTCTTTCTCAACCCTAGTCGATATCGAGATCCAACCAACTCTGCTTATCTCTCCGACCCAGTTTTGAATTTGATATTGATTTTCTTTTTCCACTGGATGTGCCATTTGGTTTCCAAACAGTTTTTCTTGGACGAACAAGAGAAGGCGGGCATTTTTACTACTTGAAGCACCTGAAGAGAGGACGTGAAGAAGAAAATGTCTAAGGCTTTTCGTATGCAATAACATTAATTATTACATCTCTTCATACAATATGGTGATTTTATGAAAATAAGGGGTACTGGAAACAGAATAAAAAAAGCTATTAGAGATCTTCATACATTTTATGAACATAACTTGTGATTTCATGATTCATCAAATAATTGTTTATAAGTTATCATGAAGCACCTTTGATATGATCTAGTATTTAGTTATTTGATATGATCTAGTATTTAGTTATTTAATTACCATAATGATAAAGGATATTGACTAGCAACAACATTAACTTTAAACAAAAAACAACAACAACAACATTAACTGGTAACCAAAAAAAACATCCATGAACTAGTTTGGTGTATATAAAAAAAACTGATACATAACAAAAATTAGTCTAAAATTAGTGTTTCTAATTAACCAAAACAATGCCCCTAAGAACTTCATTGTTCATAAAACCTCAGAGAGAAGAAACAATAATGTCAAGAAAAAGATGAAGAACTCATCACCAATGCTCTGTTTCTCTCTTGTTCTGTTTTCTCTCCTCTCCTCTCCTTCATCCTCCGCTCGTATCTTCTCTTCCATCGTCCCCTCCGCCGCTCCTTCTCCGGCCGTAACCACCACTGAAACCGACTTATCCTCCTTCACGCAATGGAACATTTTAGACCTCACCGACTTCAAAAACCTTCCCGATCTCTCTAAACTCAACATCTCGTCCCTCCACGTGTCACCCACCGTCGACTCCGTCTGCTCCGGAACCGACTACGCCGCCGAATGCGTCGTCTCAATCCTCCCACTCCTCCGTAACTTCCGCAAATTCGAGCCAAAACCCATCGACGTCCTTCGGATGGAACTGAGTGCGCTCTACGAGAAAGCTAACGCCACGCTTGACTTAGCCAAGCGTCTCATTGTTGACCAGTCAACGCCGCGTGACGTGGCGGATGTCTTGGATTTGTGTGTTGAAAACTACGAGTCGCTTCTCGTTGATCTCAACGATGCTTCCGTTGCCGTCGATAATGGAGACGTTGGACGGCTCGACAGTCTGGTGAGTGCTGCGATCGCTGATGTTGTGACTTGTTCCGACGCGTTTACTGAGTCGCCGGAGCTTGAGTCGCCGATGGCTAATGTTGATGCTTTTCTAAAGAAGCTATGTAGTAATGTCTTGGCTATTTCTCATATGATCCACATGTAATGCATTAGTATAACTATTAAAGATACACGACAAAAAACAATATATAAATATTAAAATGTGAATCCTTAAAAATAATCAAAATGTGAAGGGAGAGTTCAAACTACAGTTTTAATGTGATTACACTACGTTTGACCAAAATAAAATATATTTTTTTGAGTAGAGTACAAATCTAATCCACCATCTATCTTGTTATTTAGTTTTTGTTTTTTAATTATATTTAATTTGTAGCACATTAGGTAGACGATTCAATTTTCAAAATATTGGAGTTTCCAATTTTATTTTATTTTGTTGTTGTCAAATGAGTTTCCAAACAATCTAAACTCATGATTTGCCATGATTTTTTTTTTTTAAAGTGTAAGGTAGATATATCTTGTGTAGAGAAGTTGATTTATTGGCCAATCATTAGAATAAAAAAACTTCCAAATTGTTATATATTTACAAGCTTACAACTAAAATTGATATTATTGAGAAATGGTATAGTTTGCATGTGGACAGATATTTGTTGCTTAATGCATTTAATTTAAATTTATAAGACTAATATTCCAAAATTTCATCTTGAAAAGAACACGTGAGTGACAATCGCGTTTTGTAAGTTACCGAAAGGAGTTAGCGTGTAATATTATCGGACCTGAGATTGACCCGCCCCATCCTGAAAAAACGGGTTAGCACCCGACCCGATAATACATTCAGATATCAATTAGCGGATCTTGTAGACAGTTTAGTCACCATTACTCTTCGAAGAAGAAAAACAAAAAATATCCCCAAATTTCACAAGGATAAGAGCCGGAAGTTCCTCGCCGGTGACGGAACTAGGGTTTCATTCATCCCCAAATTGACAACAAGAAATGGCTCATGCTTGCGTCTCCACATCGGCTTCTTCTCTCAGGTTTACAGCTGGATTCGTCTCCGCTAGTCCCAATGGCTCCTCTTTCGATTCTCCCAAGCTTTCTCTCCCTTTCGAGCCTCTTCGTTCAAGGTTTTTGCCATTTTCCACTTTTCTTCACTCTCGCAACTACGGAATCTTAGGTTAATTTAGGGATTTTAAGGAAATTGGATGAATTTTTGTTTGTAGGAAGACGAAGAAGTTAGTTAGCGACAGAAAGAATTGGAAGAATTCAACTCCGAAAGCTGTATATTCCGGCAATCTCTGGACACCGGAGATTTCTTCTCCTCAGGGAGTTTGGTCTATTAGGTGAAATTTGAGTTTGATGATTGTTTTTTCTTGAACTGTGATTCTGGAGTCTTTTTTGATGGTTGAATCTTGGAACTATGTTTAATTGGCAGAGATGATTTACAAGTCCCTTCTTCGCCGTATTTTCCTGCGTATGCTCAAGGACAAGGACCTCCTCCTATGGTGCAAGAGCGTTTCCAGAGTATCATTAGTCAGCTCTTCCAATATGTAAAGTGTTAAATCTCCTCTTTTTTCTTAAGATTTAATTATTAAATTTTTCAGCTCACTCTTCTTGTTAATGGCTGGTCTCTTTTGTTAAGAGGATTATTCGTTGTGGTGGTGCTGTGGATGATGATATGGCAAACATAATTGTAGCTCAGCTTCTGTATCTTGATGCTGTTGATCCTACTAAGGTCAGTATATTGTATAGTTCAACAAATTCATGTCTTGTTACTTGATTCAGATGTTTTGCTTAGGATTCTGATAGTGCTTATGTTGATCAGGATATTGTCATGTATGTTAATTCTCCTGGTGGATCAGTTACAGCTGGTAATAACACACTTTGTTGGCTTACTTGTTTACCTTTGATTTTAAAGTTTGTTCATCTTCTTTTCCGGTTTTCATTGTTAATGACTCTTGTATCTCTCACTTTTCCAGGAATGGCTATATTCGATACTATGAGGCATATCCGGCCTGATGTGTCCACTGTTTGTGTCGGTCTAGCTGCTAGGTGAAACTTTCACTATCCTTTTAACTCTCATTATGTGTTGGCTTTTTTAGTTCCTTGGTAAATTGATAGTTTCTTTGTATATATATTTTAAAATTTTCTCTTTTTAGTGTGGTTAACTGATCTTTTGTTGGATTCATGACCAAAACTTACCACTGAAATACATAGCATTTCTCGATAACTGAAACTTTTTTTGGTGTTTGTGTGGTTAATTCTTGGGTTTCCTAAACACCCTTCTCTTTTTCTGTGTTGGTCTTGTTATGAACAGTATGGGTGCTTTTCTGCTTAGTGCTGGAACCAAAGGTATTCTCTTAATCCTTTCATTCGTAACTAAAAATTTTTAGTTAAAGTCATCAGTTTCCGGATGTGAACTTAGCTTTATTTGTAAAACTGTAGGGAAAAGATACAGTCTACCAAACTCAAGGATAATGATCCATCAGCCGCTTGGTGGAGCTCAAGGTGGCCAAACCGACATTGATATTCAGGTTATTCATCATAGCCTTTATATTTTGATTTCATCCCAGTCATCGTCTTATATTTTTGCAGAGAATAATAGATTGATTTAAGTATCAATTCATTTTTAGCCTAACCGTGCAAGTTAACATGCTTTGAAACCAGGCAAATGAAATGCTTCATCACAAGGCAAACCTAAACGGTTATCTCGCTTACCACACTGGTCAAAGCCTGGAGAAGATTAACCAAGACACAGACCGCGATTTCTTCATGAGTGCGAAAGAAGCAAAAGATTATGGACTTATCGACGGTGTTATCATGAACCCTCTTAAAGCTCTCCAGCCACTTGCAGCAGCTTAATCGCTTGAAAGTAATGAATGATTCAGGTTAGCATTTCTTTTTTTCTTTTTTTGGGGCCTTTTATAAACTGAGATTCTCCATGAAATATGCTTTTATTCTATAAGGAAAATCAGATTTGTTTGGGATCAAAATCAATAGCTGATACATATATGAAGAACAAAGTAAAGTTTCTTGCTCTGTTATTTGATTAAAACAACAGTGTTCTTTAAGTAATGTTTTAATCCTCTAAAATCGAATTATTAGCCTATTTTAATTTGTTTTACTGAATCTGGTGGCCATACCAAGCTTTGTATCAACATTCTAGTCGCTTGATACTTATAAGAAATCTATTGGTGATCAGATTTAATAATTGTGAAAAGCTAGTTTTAGTTGAAAGTGAAACAGAACAAGTTACCGCCTATGTTTCAACTGTTTTTTCTTTTTCTTACCGTGATAACTTTTTGACTTTCATTTTTAAACTGGAAGTTAACAACTCTACTAACAGTCGTAATCCTGAGTTTGTCAATTTTTTACATAAGGATTTATAACTAACTTTTGTATTGAGTTATTACCTGTCACTTAAAATCGGATATTTAATCTACTTATAACATTATATACACGTATTTGTGATCTAATTTAAAAAATATCGAGGAACTTTATACATGTAAATTGTAATGGTCGAACACTAAGATATGCTGGGTCCGTCGGATGCATTTTGGTCAAAGAAAGTATTTTGGATATAAATTGTTAGCAACTTGTAGTAACCATTATTTTTAATACAACTTTAGCTTAAAATATTAGCAATATCTTCATGACTATTGTTTTTTTTTTTTGCAAAGAAAAGAAAAACACGAGATTATCCATCGGCCGGCTGTGTTCATCGGCGAGCATATATATATATGAAATTTGTGGGTTTTTCATTAGAAAAAATTTGGACATTTTAATATAATTATATATAGTAGATTTAAAAAAATAAGGAACCTCATGACAAAAAAAAAAAAGAAAAAAAAGGAACCTTTTGTTGCTAGAAGACCATAAACGTGGCTGCCAAACACACTTTGTTAAAGCTTTATATAGATCTTTCTTACATCCTCTGTTTCTTATCATCCAAGCAACAGTGTCTTCCCATTTTCTTCTTCTTCTTCTCAGTGTTTCAATCTTTGCGATTAAGATGGAACATGAAGAAACACAGAATACCACAAGAAGCAGCTGGTCACTGATTCGACCATTTCAAATGATCTCCATTAGCCTTCTTAGCCTCCTCGTCCCTCTTTCTTTCCTCTTCCTTTCACGTCTCTCTCTCTCCTCCTCCTCAGCTCCGGTGGTGATCTCCGGCGTATCCTACGTCCTTCACCATGCCGATGTCGGGGTCTTATACACGATCTTGTCTCTCATCGTCGTCTCCACCTTAATCCACAATCTCTCCGGAAAACCCGAATGCTCTGTTTTTCATTCCCGTATCTACATTTGCTGGATCGTTCTCTTCATCGTTCAAGCTTGTGTAGCCGTCGGAATAGAAGGAACCATGAGCACGAACATGTCTATTAATGCAGACAAAAGTTTATATCTTGCGGCTCAAGAAAGGTGGGTTTTGGTTAGGGTTATGTTCTTTTTAGGCCTACACGAAGTGATGCTAATGTGGTTTAGAGTCGTGGTTAAGCCGGTAGTTGATGACACTGTTTTTGGGGTTTACGTGGTGGAGGAGAGATGGTCGGAGAGAGCCGTCGTAGCGGTGACTTTTGGTCTAATGTGGTGGTGGAGGCTAAGAGATGAGGCAGAAAGTTTGGTGGTGGTAGCAGAGGTTAAACGCAACCTTCTGATTCGTTTGGAGGGTCTCGATTTTGTGAATTGGTGGATTTATTACATCTGTGTTGGGATTGGTCTGGTGAAGATTTTCAAAGGGTTTTTGTATTCTGTGAATATGTTAATTTTGATCATTAAGTGCTCGAGAAAAGGCTGTGAATCGTGTATTGTTGATGATATGTGTAATGATGATCATGTGTAAGAGGTTTGACATATTCCTCTCAATTGAAATTTTTGAGATTGATCATCGAATATGACTAAGGTCACAATGTTGTCGCTGAAAGAGTTAAGACGTTACGACCAAAATAAATCTAACATCAGGGATCTTTTAGCAAATGTTTCATTTTTTTCGATGTGATATTATTATCCCCACGGATCATACTATCATGAATGTATAACCAATATTCCGAATCATCATGTCTCTGTTTTCCGAATGCAGCCCATTATAATACGTCGGCCCAATTATAAAATCACCCGAAATTAGCGATATCGGTTTACGTAAAGTCTGACATATTTCTAACATTTCTTTCTTTTAGCTTCTTCTTATCGAATGAAACTACCTTTAGATGTACACATATTGATACAGGGAAAAAAAGAAAGTCAGCTTCTTTAATTTCTCAAATAGTTAATTCGCCATCGTTTGACTCCAGCAGTCCAGCTTCAGCCATAAGGCCCATAACTCAAAAACTCTTCTTCATTCTCCTCCATGGTCCATTGAATAATTAAAAAACATTAGTTTAGATCAAAATAAATTACTTAAACAAATAATTTAACAAAATAAAAATCTTAGACAAATACATTTTTATTAGAAATAACTAGTTTACTTAATATATTATATATAAAATTAGTTATGAATCTAAAAATTAAAAATTAAAAATATTTTTTGTTAGAAAAATAATAAAAAAAGTAAGTGTTAAATTTATCTAACGTATCAACATGTTGAACTTAGAACACCTCTAAAAGACCAAAGAAACCTCTAAGGACAGGATGACAAATTTGGTTAGTTTTTACAGTTATGAAATTTAACACTTACATTTTTATTAGATATAACTAGTTTACTTAATATATTATATATAAAATTAGTTATGAATCTAAAAATTAAAAATTAAAAATATTTTTTGTTAGAAAAATAATCAAAAAAGTAAGTGTTAAATTTATCTAACGTATCAACATGTTGAACTTAGAACACCTCTAAAGGACCAAAGAAACCTCTAAGGACAGGATGACAAGTTCGGTTAGTTTTTACAGTTATGAAATTTAACACTTACTTTTTCGATTATTTTTCTAATAAAAGATATTTTAAATTTTAAATTTTTAGATTTATAACTAAATTTCAAAATTTCATAATTAGTATTTTAAGTAAATAATATTTACATAATTAAATATTTTATAAAAATATTTTCATTTTAACTAAATATAAGTGTTAAATTTACGTAAATGTATTAACATGTTGAACTTAGAACACCAACTAACGGATCAAAGAAACTTCTAAGAACGGGATGTCAAGTCCGGTTTGTTTCTACAATTTTGAAATTTAACACTTATATTTATTTAAAACAAAAATATTTATATAAAATATTTAATTAAATAAATATTATTTATTTAAAATATTATTTACGAAACTAAGTTTAAATTTTGAAAATCATAACATAAGTATAGGAAAAATTAAAAGAGAGAGAGAGAGATGCAAGGAATTGACCTGAAAAGTGAAAACTAGCAGCTGGGTTTATTAGCTTCTTCTCCTTCTCCTTGTCGCCATTGTTGTGTGTGGTCGGTATGGTGGTGATCGGATCAAAAAAAAAGGAAGGTTCAGATACATAAAATTCAAAACTTTGGCATTAATGAGAGAATTGAAAACAGAGCAAGAGTAGAGAATGTTTACTTCAAGGCGATGACCATAGGTAAGTAACCCAAGCTTCTCTCTTAAAACGGAGTAGTGGCACCGACAGCTTGATTGAAAAAGACAGGGAAAAATACGATGCTGAGAGTAGTGGCACCTTGAGGAATTGGAGAAGAGGGACGAGCTTGAGGAAGACGATAGAGATGTAGCTAAGGAAGAGGGTCATTATGAAGATGCTTTGTTTCTTTAAGCTATTAACTTCGAAAGAAGAAGAAGAAGAAGATTGAGGATTGAAGATTGAAGGAAGAAGAAAGAAGAAAGAAGATTTGAAGATTGAAAAGAGTAGAGAGTAGAAAAAAAGGAAACAACAAAGCTTGCTCCTTTATTTAATTGGTTTGAAAAAATGAGCAACGGTAATAAAATGTTACCGTTTTACAAAACTAGTCTACTGCAGTTTATCTCTCCTGGGGGTCATTCATAGTCTAATCACTCAAGTTAGCGTAAGAAAATGTTTATAATTTAGTATGTTTTTATTTGAATTATGCTGATGGGATTTTTTTAAATCGCCAAGTCCAACAGTGTTGCTGTAATTTTTTTTTTTTAATGATCATTCATATGAATATATCTATCTATATTTTAATGGTTTAAACCAACATATCACAAAATTTTGAATTTAAACTTGAAATGTCAAAAAACAAAAAAAATCTTGATATACCAAAACGCCAGTTAAGATTCAACCCAACATCCATATACATATAGTATTATATCTTAAAAATTTAAAGTTTCTTTATATTTTTTATATTATTGTTCTTTTAAAACATGATGTTCCATATATGCGTCTTCCAGCATATAGTTTTCCTTCTTATCTTTTTTTTTTCTTCAGTTTTTTCATTTCTTTTACTTTTTATATAAACTCTATGCGTTATCATTTTCGACAACATCAAATAAGAAGAGGTGAGAGCTAATGGAGAAGGTAAATATATTGATTACATGTTTGTCACAGTTTTATTTTAATCGATTTATTATCTAACTTGCTTGTCTTGAGAAGAATTGAAGATTGTTTGATGATTAGTAAAAATCTTGGTATCCAAGTCCACCTAAATCACCAACATGTTTTAGAATTTGAGTTATAATCCAAATTGAATGATTTAAGAAAAATATATATATATATATATAATATTATTTCGTTGTTGTGATTAGTCCAATAACATTGTAGGGTGGATTTTTCTTGTAAAAGATTTATGTTATTCGTCTTTGATCCTTATAAGAAATGAGAACTAACACATTTTTTTTTTTTAGTTGGTGTGTGGTGTGTAGATTATACAGTTTATTTTTATTTTATTTTTTTGCATAATTTTCTTGATTTGAAGTTTTGAACAGAGCTTTAAAAACTTTTTTTGATTTAACTTAGGAAAATTATGAAGATGGTGAGGGTTTGCCACCTGAAATGAATCAGGTCAAAGAGCAAATCGAAAAAGAGAGACTTGAGCATATCAATGTAAGCTACTTTTGGTTGCTTCTAACTATACGTTTTGCAAAGAGATGTTAAGAAAAAAATCTCATGAATATATATATTTATATAATATCAGAAAAAAATCTCATGAATATATATATTTATATAATATCAAAATCTCATGTTGTTTTAGATATCAAAAGTTCACAATCAAAATCTTGTAATCATCAGCAGACTGACTCAAAAAACTAAATATCGATCTATTTATTTTTGATTAACAGAAAACATTCGAGCTGAGATGCATACCGAGTGTAACTGCTCATGTTGCACACCATCAGTTGCTTGCCTTAACTCGGTCTGGTGGAGATGATAATAATGGAAGAGACAAGAATTTACTTTTGTCGAGAATGCAAAACCCATTGCGTTATTTCAGTGGTTTCCTTAATGATCCTAACAAAAAGATTCATATGCTAGATGATGATGATACATTACCAACTATCAAGCTTCCATTTGTTGAACAGCTACCGCGATCCATGACATACGTTTTCGCGGATAGGCAAGTTTGTTTTCTATTTCATATTAATTTAACAACCGATTACATATGTAGTATGCATCACTCATATTGCACATATACATATAACACTGCAGGAATCAACTAATGGATGAAGGTGATTCTGTGATTGGCAAGAGACAAAGCTACTATGTGGATGGAGACGCATTAGAATTTAGCAGTGAAGAAAATGAAGATGAAGGAGATGGGGAAGAAAACAAGAAAGAAAAATATGAAGAAGAAACCAAGAAAGAAAAAGATGAGGAAGAAATCAAGAAAGAAAAATATGAATTTTCTGAGGATGCGGATCGGTTAATATGGTTAGTTTTATATGTTATTCAGTGATGGATTTTTTCAAAATATTTATGAATTGAGACTTCTATTTTTTTCTAACAAAATTATTGAAACGGTCCATAATCAAACGTTGTTAATAATATGGTCAATAATTTTTCAGGGAGATTGGGCAGAAATATGATTTGGATGATCTGGTCGTGCAGAGTACTCTCGCCAATTTCCTTGAATTAGATTATTCATATATATTGGTAATGATCAAGTCCATTAATCTTCGTGTTCTCGTATTCATAGTTTGTGAGAAATGATTGAACTTCCAAATCTCATGTAGGAAAGATACACTGAGCTCAAGCTTAAGAATGAAGACAATGCTGGAGAAGTCAAAAGCATAATCAGTACTTTTCAAGATGGTTCTGATAGGCTTTTTTGCCGCCGTTGCTTGGTAACTTTGAGTCATTCTCTTTTTCTCTTTTTTTTTCTCACAGAAAAGAAGAAGAAGATTATACAATTTTTTTTTTTTACAGATATTTGATTGTCGTACGCATGAGAAGTCGTCTCAACCTGAGATTCAACAAGTAAGCTTGAATTTATTTGATTAATTTTTTGTTGGATAATCCTTATAAGCTTAAGTGATTAACGTAATTAGATTTCTTTGACTTGTCAGAGAAAAAAAAATTCTAATTCATCAGAGAATGAAGATGATATAATGCAATGCATTGAGTCTTGTTACCTCAAGGTACCTCACAATCCCTATCTCTATTTCGCTCTCAAGATTTGTTTATTTCTTATTTATGTTTATTATTGATTTAACACTTAATAGGTAAAAAGTGTGACAGAAACTGATTATATGGAGGATAATGACAACTCTTTACCAAACAAGAAACAGAAGAATGTGGTCTCAGGTACAAACTCAGAAAATAAAGATTTTGTAATGGATGATTTTAGTGAAGTAACAAAATATATTACAGAGATGACTATGTGGACGCCTGTGGAAAAGGATCTGTACTTGCAAGGAGTTGAAATCTTTGGGAGAAACAGGTAAAAAAAATAACATTGGATTTAGTGGCATTTATATACAATATATCTAACTATACTTTATTACTTGCATATACATTCCTTGTTCATGTTTTTTTTTTTTTTTTTTTGCAGCTGTCTTATTTCGAGAAACGTACTTTCGGGGCTTAAAACGTGTTTAGAGGTTTACAATTACATGCGTGAACAAGGTCCATGCACTATGTTATTAGAAGAACATGACAAAACTACAGAAGAAGCAGACAATAAGGTAAATTAAAAACTACGTAATCCTCATGACATGTATGTTAATTAAAACAATAATTGAAATTTCATATTGATGATTACATTACAGTTTAAGAAAAAGAAAAAAGTATATCGAAAAACTAGTAAATTTCTCTACGGATCAGCTAGACATCGAAAATATGCTCGTTATCCACCTGCTTTGAGAAAATCATCTAATGGAGAAGATAAGCTTTACAATCAATACACACCATGCACTTGCACCTCAACATGTGGAGATCAATGCATTTGTTTAACTAGTGGAAATTGCTGCGAGAAATATTGTGGGTATGTCATTTCCTTTTCTTTGCAAAATTAAACATTGTTTTGAGTTCTAATCGTAAAAATCTATAAACATATATATTAATATCCAGATGTCCAAAGGAATGCAACAATCGTTTTGGAGGATGTAATTGTGCAAAGGGTCAATGCATAAACCGACAATGCCCGTGCTTTGCTGTTAATCGTGAGTGTGATCCAGATCTTTGTCGGAGTTGTCGACCTAGGTGATGACATTTTCATTTCAATATTTCTTTACAAAATTCAATAAGTAAAGTTCAAAATAAAATTCTAACAAAAACAAAAGTTTTACAAATAGCTTTGGAGATGGCTCTCTTGGTCAAGATACATCGTCAGAGCAAAGACAATGCTCGAACATGAAATTTCTCCTTAGCCAACATAAGAAGGTAATTAACCATCGATGTCAAATCAGTATCGAAATCTTAAACCAATTATACAAAAAAAAAAAGTATTTTAATTATCTTCTTTATCTTCTTATATATATTCAATAGATCCTCCTTGCAAAGTCTAAGATTCATGGATGGGGTGCATTTACAAGGGTAAGCAATTTTAATGTATATGTGACTATTAGAATATGGGTTTCAAACAAAACAAAAAATATTAATGTATGTTAGAGAATTCTTGTGGTATTATTATAGACCATTACAGTAATTAATGATGTAATCTTGATTTGATCTGTCAGGATGCTCTGGAAAAAAATGAGTTTCTGGGAGAATATACAGGAGAATTGGTGAGTGAAGAAGAAGCAGATGAACGTGGAAAAGCATATGGCAAGCTTGGTACTTCCTACCTCTTTACCATGAATGATCAGGTAACTTAATTTAGACTCCAAACACATATATACAAATCGAGTTGCATATATATATATATATATATATATATATATATTTGTTCTCATTAAAGATAACATTTTGCAGTTCGACGTCGATGCTGTCCGTAAAGGAAACAAGTTTAAATTTCTCAATCACTCATCAAAACCTAACTGCTACTCCAAGGTAACCAAGTTATCAAATTTACTCGTTGCTAATGAAACTAATTAAGTGATCTTCTTCTTAATTACGTTAAAATTTTATATCATAAAATTGGATGGGTTCGAGTGCAGTTAATGGTTGTGAGAGGAGATCATAGGATTGGTATATTTGCGGCAAGAGGTATCGAAAAAGGTGAGGAGCTTTTCTTCAACTATTGCTATGGACCAGGACAAGCGCCTTGGTTTAACTAGGCAGATCGGCCCATCTTGCTACACTTGGTTCTGAGGAAATCAATGAATAATGTAATGCTTTTTTGTGTTACTAAACCAAAACATGTTTCTTTTTATTTGTTTTAAGGTTTTCTGTTTGTCATTTGTGTCTTATTAACTCTTGAAATTTCCTTTGGTATCTCAGTGAAAAAACATGTTTTGTTGTCATTATTATCTTTTGCAGCATTTTAATGTTGTTTTGCATAGAAACTTGTTTTTATAAAAACAATGCACGAATTAAAATTTAATATAGCCAACAAAAAAAACAAATCAAAATCTACTCAAACCTTTCGTGAGATACTTCTTGTTAAACCTATCAAAAACAAAAGGGAAACATTCTCTCTAAATCTTGTAATCTTTGAAATTAAGTTATTCTTTGGCCCAATTTGACAGGCCCATTCATACAGGTAAGCCTTCATTTTCACAAGCAAGTTTTATTAACCTAAAAATGTTACATTTCTCAACAAAGTGGCTGTAGTTTAGTGGTAAGAATTCCACGTTGTGGCCGTGGAGACCTGGGCTCGAATCCCAGCAGCCACACTTAAATACTTTTTTTCCTTTTTTTCTCCTCCATCTCGAACAAGGTTATTTTCGTCAACCCAAACCCAATTAGATATCGACCGTCCATCTCTCCACCTGTCTCAATCTTCATGAATATTTGATTAACAGACGATGAGATGTTGGATGAATGTGAAGTGTTTTATCCTCTAGTTTATGTTTTGGTATTTGATTAAAAAGTTTATAAATCCTTAACACAATCTACATTTGCTATTGGCATTCCTATATTTGTGTGCAGTGGTACAATTCGTATTTTATGAAGAAAAACAAAAAAAAAATCAAGCCAAATGTTGTTGTTGCTCTTCTTCCTCCAAACCACTATCTTCTTCTTCAGAGCTCAATGTATCTTCTTCAGATTCCTATTAAAACGAGTGACCACCATTATTAAGTAGACATACTAACAGAGACATCTAACTTAAAATTTTATATTTATATGAATTGTAAAAATGTTTCTAAATCGTAAACAAAAATTGACCAAAATAAAGTTACTGCAACCAGTAGTAGTCCGTGTTTTGGGAGCTTACAAGAAATTGAGATCGGAGACTCCTTTGAATAGCTGCGATGGTTCGAATAATAACGAGCATTGGCAATAGTATCCCAACGGCCTTCAATGTTAATACCTGCCATTATTTTCAACATCCAATCTAAATTAATAAAAAGTACAAAACTAAATAGTAAATACCAAAAAAAAATATCTATAAAAGATTAAAATCGTTGTTAGAAAACAAAGAGAAATTTACCGTGAAAATCGTGAAAGGATACTCATCGGTTCCATAAATCACATCAAACGCATGCTTTATCAACAAAACCACTGAAAACTGCAAAAATTATAATATAAGTTTAATTATAATACTGCAAAAAAAAAAAGGAGGTCACGCCATAAAAGATAATACCATAAGATATGGGTATGTTCGGATACGGTATTTAGTCCAAATAAAATTGGTTTGGTCCAATTTAGGTATGCCTTTTACAATAATTGGTTAAAGCTATGAACACACGTTATGGGCTATATTACCACTTACCACTAACAACTATGGACCATTTCTGAATTTAGTAAACAAGACATTCTTTGGGTTACAAAAAAAAATAAAACCTTTTTTTTGTTAGGTTCTTGGTCGACCAAACTAACTCACCAAACCTAAGTGTCTATTTTTTTTTTGTAACGAATTCTAACCGTCACTCTAATCTAATGTTATTATTATAACTTATAGATTTCATAGCACCACCAAACTTGAACTATTTCTAACTAAATATCGAACAAAATTTGGGGTGTTCAAAATATTGAAGTAGAGTAGTATATAGAGAAAGCAAATTGGTTAAATTTAAATTTTGAAACTATAAAAGTATGTAATGAGAATATGATATCCAAAGTACCCGTTGGTTAGCCATTATTTGTTTCACTAACTTTGTTTTAGAATTTAAACTTTCTAAACGATTGATAATCAAGTGGACATATTAATTAGTTATGGTTACCAATCATGCAAACCTTAAATGTCGTGTTCGGTCGATTCAATAGATGTGGTTGCCATTTTCTGATTTGGACTTCACTAAACCAAGGATTTCATATCTTCTCACATTATTTAATTTTAATTAATTTGTTTAATGTCTATATCATCTAATTATTAGAAACTCATACGAATAATAATAAAAAAAAGTATATTACGTGAAAAATAAAAACAGAGGATTAAGTACTTACAATGAAGGCCAAGTATCTACAACAAGAGGCGCCTCTATCAGCTTCATAGATGCATTCTGGAATATCTGACTCAGCACTATTTGTTACTCTTCTTCTATTTCTTCTTCCTCTATTTTCTCTCCTTGCTATATGTAAATTATCTCTGCACATGAATTAAATGAAAATTTTAATTCAATAACTGGAAGGATTTAAATAACTGGAAGGAAGCCAAAAAAAAAGATAATTCAATAGCTGGAATATGTTTGAACCATTTTAATATTCAAATCTTAATCTTCTGATTAATCTAAAACCTTTTATTTTCTTTTTTTAATAAATTAATTACCTGATTGTGACCGCTGCTTCAATCGATCGAGATGGTTTTGAAATTGTGGTATATCCAGGTTTATACTCCTGTTAATCAACATTATAGAAGTATTCAATCTGGTTAAACCGATATTTACTTAATTAATATGTCAAGTAAACCGATCGAAAAAATAAAAATAAAAATAAATAAACTGTAACGGAACGAAAAATAAAATAAAATAATTAAAACTTCAGTAACTTTTTTTTTTCTCATTCACACAACCAAACTCTTTTTAGAGCAGACTAAATGCATAAACCGGAAACCGAACCTAAAACCGGACATTGGACTCTCTAAATCATTTTTAAAAAATCTTAATTATCCAGCCAGAATTAGAAAAGAACGTCCTCCAAGTTTGTTAGGGGGTCCCATAAAACGAAGGATCCAGTTACCATTTTTGTTCCTAAGTCTTTGTAATTCATTCATTCAATTTAAATAAATAAAAACTCGAATATGATATATCATTAAACAGCGTGGCATTGGCTCATTGATTACGATTTTTTTTTTACGAGAATCGAATATTTTCTCTTTTTCTAATTACGCCAAATATTATGGGACACGAATGAGAACGTTTTTCAAATACGTATCGTTATTTTTGAAGAAACAATTACGTAAAAAAATTCAAAAATTACGAAGAAAATAATGAAAACTAATTATTTATCACAGATAGTTTCAAACTCATGTGAAATTAATTGTTTAATTTAAAAATTAGGATCGGAAAACAAACCTGGAGACAAATTTCACAAATCGTGTTTCCTTTCTCATCGCACCATCGTTGTATGCAATCTCTGTGAGCGAACTGATCAAACCAAATCAAAATAATCAAAATCGGTTTTCAAATTAAACCGATAAGAGTCTTAAAAAAAAACCTAATAGAATCAAAGCTAATTTCAAATAAAAATACCTTGACGGTTCCTGAGCAAGAACAAGGAGCTTCAAAGTAACTCTCTGCTTCTTCTTCTTGACAGATTCTGCAGCGAGAGATACTTGATTTCAAATATGTTTCATCCATAAACAATACTACATCTCCCATAGTTATGATCCTTCGTCTCTGTGCTTGAGAATGGAAAGAAAAAGCGCTCTAAGCTCTGCCTTCAAATTTGTGTTCTGTTTTTTTTTTTGTATTTCTCTGAAGAACGAACATATGAGAGAGAAGAAGAGAGACTTTAAAAGGTGTTGAGCAAACATCAAGGAATTTACAACTGTACCCTTCCTCCTCCTCTTCTTTTTTTTTTTCATTCCTTTTTAGTTTTAAGTCTATTTTGCTAATGGTTCTATAACTTCTATTCTAATATAATTATCAGTTTACTAGTAATGTAAGCTGTAATAACAATTTCTAACGTTGTAAGCTTTGACCAAAAGTTTTTGCCGTAATTTGTTTTGACTGTTCAGATAATTCCATAGTTGTAAGTTTGAGGTTTGACTGTAAATTAATTTTTTTTTTTTTTTTATAATTCGGAGGTTTTTCGGGTCTTAAACCCAGATTAAACCCCCTTAGTTTCAGTTTCATTTTTGCATAATTTCGCTGTGAGTTGGGTGGCCAAGTGGATTCGAACCCGGATCTCAAGACATGCACATACCCAATCTCAAGCCACCGAAATACCACCACTTGGTTAAGTAAATTAATTTAAATCTTCTTGTATTAAGCTATATTGAGTTATAAAATTTGAATTAATTTAACGTTGTATATTTAAGACATGTTAACCAAACATATGAGCTCTATGCTGTTTGGTTAACATGTCTTGACCAAAATGGGTTTGCAAAGCTGGAACAATAGATATGTAAAAGGCTGTATAGTTACGAGATCACACAGGTCAAAGCATACGCTGTATTCTTTTGTTGTCATCTCTATCTTTTGTTTAATTTCTATAATATATATTGGATAGAACATTATAAACATATACTGAAATTTTCGTTTGGCGTGTCTAATGCTCAGAAAGATGCCAAATATTATAAGTCATTAGTCACAATGTTTGCATAGGTACGACAGCGACAGACCCGCACGAATATTTGACACATATTATAACCAATTCATATAAACAACTCTCATATTTAGTTGCTTAAGAAATGTTTTCTTATTAACGTTTTTGGACTTTTCGAGATTTTTTGTTTTCTTTTTTATTGACATTTGTAAAATAAAGTTATGTCTTTCTTTCAAATTAAAACTTAGATAAATTTGTGATAAATGTAATGTAAAAGGGTTCTTTAACCAAAAAAAAAAAAGTAATGTAAAAAAAGGGTTACTTGGCAACTCTTACTCGTTTACTTAATTATTCAATTTTTTTTATATACATATAAAGAATTCAAGCCTTCAGCTTAAAAGTCTTCATTTAATATTATTTTATCTTTTATACACTTGAAGTAAAAAATGTTATTCTTTAAACTTGTCGTTTGGCCATTGGATAACTTTACTACAGTAAACAATAATCGTTATCATGGGATTTACTATCACATCGATGATTGATGCAAAACATTTTTTACTTATTATTATTAGAGACTACAAATTAATTATAATCGTTGAGATAAACAAGACTATGAAATACATATTTTTTTTAGCTTTTTCCTCACTTTTCGAGTCACTTGGACGCAGACATATGGGCTTATCCTATTTTGTTCCAATCTTATCTACGTTGGAGTTTTTTTGGGCTCGTTATTATTAACATCCAATTAGCAGGGAAAACAAAAACAAATATCATTATTGATGGTCGGCCAAATCCTCACGCTCAATTTTTAAACAATTTTTTAAAAAACATTATTATTATTATATCCGGTCTTCTGGGGTTACCACTAACATACGTTCACACAAAAAAATGGCTGGTACCAGAAATATATTTTGTCTGAGTCTATCACATAAGAAAAAAAGATGTTATTCAAGTTAACAAACAACCTTTTTAAAACTCCAAAACACTTTGAGACTTTTAATCACAAAGATAACCTAGATTTTCAGATTGATAGTTCTTTAGTAATTGCACGATAATTATCATTCGAATTTTAATTCTGGCTATGTAAATATTTTGTGGCGTGCGAGTTGTAGAAAAAAAAAAACAGAAAACGATAGAGATAGATTCGAAAGAGACATTTCCACTTGCTAAGCAAATATCTCCTCTCCATTGACCTCTCATCCACCCAAAGGCTTCTAACAACTGATCGAAGTACTCTTATAGTCTTATCAAACAAACAAACAAACAAAATATGATCCAAGTACCTAAGGCTCCCACCACACCCTTTCAGGGTCTTTTTCGTTATTTCATAGTATCTCCAATCACATTTTATTTTTCAATCTAAACTCTATTATAAAGTAACATTTGTTCTAACTCATCTCTATATCTCATTCTAAAATAAAATAATTTTTTTTTTATATAGAGTAAGTCTATTTTTTTTTATATTTGATACTATAATTATTCTAAAATATAGTAGAACAGTGGAGAAAAACTCAAATCTATTTTAGAAAAAAAAATAGAAGAATACATTGGAGGATATAGTCTCACGAATCTACACACTTCTTACCGTTTATATAAATAATAACCTTCAGAATCTGCACACTGCTTGCCGTTTTTTATACTTGCTGAGAATATCCTCTCCTGCTCGCTAGTTGTCTTCTTCCTCTGTCTCTTTCCCTTTACTCGTCTTCGAAGCTAAAATTCGAAAAAAGTTTCAACGATCGCGTCGCCATCAAATCGACTTGTGTTGGAAGGATCGTGCGGCGATGTTCTTGGTAGATTGGTTCTACGGCGTGCTCGCTTCGCTAGGTCTATGGCAGAAAGAAGCGAAGATCTTGTTTCTAGGTCTCGATAATGCTGGTAAAACCACCTTGCTTCACATGTTAAAAGACGAGGTTCGATTTCTCGATTCTCTATCTCTCTTTTACGTCCTTGTTAGATCCTGTTCTAGTTTCAGCTATGGAATCGATCCAATTTGTTTTTTGTCCCCGTTGTGATTTTGTTTGATTCGTATGGATTTTTTCTTCACTTAGATGTTCAGTTTCGTATATGATTGAAATTCAGATGTCAAATCAGTTCTTAGAAGTGTCTAATTTTGTGAATAGATTCTGATCTTAATTTGCTTCCGTATTCAATCCAAAATTAGGGTTTACTTCCATCACTTAGGATGATGTTTAGTTTGACATAATTTTCGTTTCCTAATGATCAACTTAGGATGATGTTCATCAGTTTTCTTAGGATTGTGTTCATCAATATTATGATTTGAGTTTAGCTGACTCTTTTGGAGTTGTTGAACAGAGATTGGTGCAGCATCAACCAACTCAGCATCCAACCTCTGAAGAACTTAGCATTGGAAAAATCAAATTCAAGGCCTTTGATTTGGGTGGTCATCAAATTGCTCGAAGAGTGTGGAAAGATTACTATGCTAAGGTGATCAATCTTTGTTAACTACTGATTCCTTTATGCCTTGAGAAGCCTTCTTTGAAGATTATTTCACATTCTCATTATTTGCACTCATTGGATTGACTACATCTCCTTAAATTGTGCTTTTAGTTACCGACATTTGATCTAAAATAAGCTGATCAACGCATTGTCGATATTGAATAGAAGATATTCTAAATGCAGCATTGCGTTTAAAAAAAATTTCATAGGGTATTGATTCTTATTGAGGGTTTTCACAGGTTGATGCTGTTGTCTACCTAGTGGATGCTTATGACAAAGAGAGATTTGCAGAATCAAAGAAGGAGCTTGATGCACTTCTCTCAGATGAATCATTAGCCACCGTCCCATTTCTCATCTTAGGAAACAAAATCGACATACCTTACGCTGCATCTGAGGACGAGCTTCGATTCCACCTTGGTCTCTCCAATTTCACCACTGGTAAAGGCAAAGTGAATCTCACTGATTCGAATGTGAGACCATTGGAGGTGTTTATGTGCAGCATTGTTAGAAAAATGGGATATGGTGAAGGCTTCAAGTGGCTCTCTCAATACATCAAATAGATTGCGCACCAATCCGTAAGTCTATAGAAAGAACCCTTCTCGTACTTTTAGTTCTGTCTTGCTACTTTCAACCTTGTGTACTTGTTTGGTATATTTGGATTCATATTCTGAATGTATCATCAGTTTCATGTAATTCATCAGTGGATGATTTTTAAGATACGACCTCGCTCTGTTTATTGTGTTTAAAATATTGAAAACATATAAAGGCGGGTTTGAATACCAAATTATCCATGTAAATAAACATTAGTTTCTATTTTATGCTTGTGTTAGTGTAATTTTGTTAATTATATATAGGCAGAAACTTACTATATATGAAAAAGCGTATGAAATTTCAGTCTGGGATCACAATTCCATTTTTGTTTTGAGGCCCACTGTATTCAAATGGCAATGGGCCTTTCCAATTCGACTACATCAACTTCTGAAAAAAATTGACAACAAATCATTATTTTATTACATAACGAAATTTTTACGTTAAAAACAAATATGGTAATTAATGGACCACAAGTATATGATCCATTCTCGGCATACGACATCAAAAAGCTGATTCAAGTCGCAATCATTTACACGATTGGATCTATCCGAAAATGATGTAATTTGATCTTGACTTTTTTATGCCAAGGGATTCAGATTTGATCTCATAAACAAAACAAAAGTATACTGACCAAAAAGAAAAGATAAACAAAAATTTTACTTTTATCCGAAGGGAAATTACCTAAAATAGCGTAGACCCGATCAGGTTTTGATCTTGTTTTTTTTCTTCCAAAATTGAATCTCTAATCTTTGTATTTACATCTTTAGTTAATGGGTGGTAGATAATGTTTTCTTCTGAAGTTTTTCATTCATTTTGTTTTTCTTCGTTGAAGATAATCTGTTTTGTTTTCAGTACTTTCTGGCTTTGCCTTCTTCAGAAGCATTCAATTAATATCATTCTCTATTTTCATTCTTCCTGTGATAATATATAAATAAATAATATACAATTAAACCTCTATAAATTAATATTCGATTCATTAATATTTTGCTAAATTAATAATTTTTTCTGGTTCCAAATTATTATTTTGACCAAAATATCACTTCTATAAATTAATAACTTCTATAAATTAATAACTTCGATAAATTAATAAAATATCATAAAAATACATTAATTCCAATATTATTAATTTATAGAAATTTTACTGTAGTTGATCATATAACCCATATTATTAAATGCGAAAGGTATTTTTGACTCACAAGAAATGTGTGTATACGGCTTGTTCGGTTGTTCCATAGAGGATGTTTGGTATCAATGAAAATTCAATACTTTAAAAAACTTTCTTATTTCAAGTAGAGACGTTTCTACATAGTATGGAAATAAGATCATTTTACAAGGTATCTTTTTTTTTGTTAGTAGTTGGTCCACTGACATGAACAATCTCTACATAAATTTATGTATAAGAAACAAAAAGAAATGACATTTTTTCATTCCTTATCCCTCAGTCGATGATGCAAGTGTAATATATGGATAAGAATGCCCATTGTGTGTCATCTTTTTCTTTTGCTATTTTTATCTTTTATATTGAATGTATGTATAACAAAAACGAAACAGAACTTCTTTTTGGATTATTTGAATTTGAGAATTCTTATCAAAATGGAGATAACAACTTTTTTTTTTTGGTTTGTTTCCACATAAAAAGTAGTTCATTAATCATTAAACCATTAAAAACATATATATATATATATATATATATTTCCAGTTAAAGGTTTAGATAATTTGCTTCGTATTCAGTTTAATTGAATTCGGTTGAAATGTTCATTCGTGTATATATATTTGTTGAACTTTTTCTTCGTTGAAAGTGATATGAGTACTTTTTCTGTTAAAAAAATGATGGGAATTAACAAGTAATAAAACAAAGATCTTATCTGCTAATGTCAGCATCATAATATGAATATGATTGTGGTGGATAATGTTTAACGTTATAACTGCCGCCTCCTTTTTTCATTTAGTACCCCAACTAAATTTCATAATTACTCCGTTAAAAGACATCTTACTCCCTCCTTTGTTTTCTACACGCTTTATTCACAGTCAATCAAATTATACTCTTTTTAGATTTCATTATTTTTCCCTCTTTTCCTTTTATTTATACACCTTATTATTGCATATATAGGAGGAGGTTAAAATACGCATGGTATTTCTTGCTCAAAAGAAATGGGCGTACAGTTGTTATCCATATATTCTTGAAGAAAATAATAAAATATGAAAATTACATTAAAAATATTTAAAAGTTATTAATCTCATGAGAGAAAATAATTTGATGCAACATTCAAATCTTAACTAAGATAAAGATTCATAATGAATATTTAAAATTTTATGCAATACTTAATTGAACACCTAAAGTACTATTCTTGGTATTTGTATATTTACTACAAATAATGATAGTTCGTTATAAACCATTTAACGATAGCTACTACGTAACCAACATAGGTTGAAAGTTAACATTTTACCAAAACCCTTTAACAGAAAATTAAGTGGAAGTGATATATCAAAGTACAATAAAATCTCTATAAATTAATAATATTGTGACCAATATATTTTTATAATATTTTATTAATTTATCGAGATTATTAATTTATAGAGGTAATATTTATATCAAAATAATAATTTAGAAAAAAAATTTATTAATTTAACGAGTTATTAATGAATCAAATATTAATTTATAGAGATTTAACTCTACTACTCCAATTTTTTAAGGTAGAGTGGAATTAAAGTTTGCGACAGTCATGTGGTAGCTTCACACGCTCCATTTTCTTGACAAACAAGTTTTGATGCAGACAATAAGAAATTCAAATTAAATGAGCCAGACCCAGCCAAGAACAGAGCCACAAACAAGACCTATTCCTAGAAAAACAACCATGATGACCGCTGCAAGTTCTGCTTCTGATGCATGAACCGTTTTGGGAGCCATGATCATGAGGACGCTTGTGAGGTAGCCGTTGGTGAGACCTAACATAAACGTCAAAACAACCACTGGCACTTCTGTCCTAAGCCACTGCGGTCCACGTAGACACGCGGAGAACAGAGGATAGAAGAGAAGCCTACCGATACAAGCCCATGTAGCCGACTTAATACTCTGCCATAGATAAAGTGCTGTGAGTGACTTGCCTACGAAATCCGAGATGTTGTACACTGTGATAAGCAAAATAGGGTACCAACTCTGGAGAAGTTGGGACTTCAAATTCTCAGCTAGAAATCCTGGAAATATCGATAATGTAACGGTGTAGATTATTAGAATTCCCGAAGATGGCCATTTGATCTTCCTCCCAACTACCCATATTGGCAGAGTCGAATATAAAGGCTGATGAAACTTAAGGTGTTGCTGCATTATTGGTAACTTGTGAAGCACGTTACAGCAAAGAAAGCAGCATAAGAGTATGGTAGAGCTGACTATGA
>CM051364.1:27536193-27561193 GCA_028015245.1 Cardamine occulta | reverse complement strand
AATAGGAATGAGCACTAGTTCGTAGCCCCTGCGGTGTCTGTGGTAGTGAAGCTTTAGTCGTAATCCTAAGGACGGAGATGATAATACCTAGCAAAAATTGATTCAAATTAGTGGAATCGTGAATTAGGTCAATTTCAATTGGGAGCAAAAATAGGTTTACCTGAAGAGGCAGTGCCAGCGAATATTGCCTGCATGTATCGTCTAGGAAGCTTACCGGCTGAACCGATCAAACTTCCTCCGACCAAGCCATCAGCTAAACCACAGAGCACGACAGATCCAACCATCAAGAGGTAAGAAACATTCTCACTCTTTTCACCTTTCCAAACCCAATCTATAATAGGCGAAACCATCATGGAGATGATGAACATGGAAAACCCCAAGTTCATTTTAAGTCTATAGCTCAATCTTGTGTTCCAAGTCATCATCAAAACCAGAACAAGGACTGAACAGCTCATGTAAGCCACGGTGAAAGTCTTCTCTACGTGCTTGTCGGGATACAAGTAGCCAAAGTAATCAACGGCTGTGATCAAAGCGTTCCATGGTATTAAACTGCCAGCACCCAACAAGAAATGGATCACGTACGCAACTCTATAAGCGTCTCTTGTCTCAACTTCATCAACAACCACTTTCTCATCAACCATTGTAATTCTAGTTTTCTCTCTTCTCCCTATACTTTGCTTTAGGTTACGTTCTTGAAAGCTTTCTGATGTTGGTTTCATTATAAAGCAAGGGTGGTGGGGATTTGATTAGATTGTTGTGAATTTTAATGGTAGCAAGAACAACACGAGTCACGTCTTACTGTTATTATTCGAAATTTATGATTCTTTGATGGCTCTAGAGATCAGAACTAGTGCAAAGAAATACAAGAAACTACATATGGTATTTGGTGGGACACAAAACAGATGGGTTAGGATTAAAGTTGCTACTTTGTGCATGACATTGGTCGGGACTCGTCTTTTCGATACCCTTATTCCATTTACTGCCTACTTTCATTTATTTTTTCCACTCAAAACTTACAACTTTCAAATTATGTAATGCTAATTTATAGTCCGTGTGATTTAAATAAAAAAATATGATAAAAATAAAAGTTTCGTATAGTTCCTTAACTGCTGATTAGGTGTTTCCCAAGGCTCGCAATAATCAATGAGCAATTAGTTTCGTAAGAAAAAATTACATTACTTAATGAACACCGAAGATATGAGCCAATGGAGTGTGAGATTTGGAACACTGAAATAACGAGAGCACAAGTTGTTGTCTGTTTCCGACACACACCCCATACTTATTTTCTTTTTTAATTATACGTTGCCTTCTTCTTCGTGACCACTTGGTCACTCGAATAAAATTTAATTTATCCCTTGCTTCCCATTCTCACGCGTTTTTTTTTGTTTTCTTTCTTTCAGCCTATTCTCACGGTTAACGTTTTAAAATTTGTTCGTCTCACGGTTTATGACTTTCGTGAAAATCAAAATTAGTTATTACTCCTTCCGTTTCTAATTTGATTATATTTCTACGAAAAAAATTATTTCAAAAAGATACAATTTTTAAGTTTTCTATATAATTTTTATTAGTCATTGATAATAGATTATAAAGTTTTTAAAAAATAATAAAATATTATTAATTTAAAATTATTGAAAACTGTTAACCAGTTTTTTTAATATATATGAAAATGTTAGAAATATAATCATTTAAAAACAGAGGTAATAGTTGTTACTCAAGTAAATAAAACAGACAGTGTTTACTAAAACATAAATACTCAACAAGAAAAAAAGATTCGATCTGTATTTGTTTACCCGCAAATTTTGTATATAATTGATTACCCGCAAAATTTGTTCCGCAGCCCTTTACTCTGCCCAAACGATGCCAATAGTACAAAGGATTACTCGTATATATTAATATTCGCATAGCTATATGTATATAAGAAATTATTCGTGGAATTCCACTTCACCGGCCACATGTAAGAAAAAGAACCCAACAAAAAAAAAGTAAAATAAAACTAAACAAAAGTAGAAGAAAATAAAGAGCGTTAGGAATTTAGAATGGTAACATCTCGTGTAAGCCAAGTTAATGCGTTTACCTGCAAGTGGGAAACACATATTTAGAAAGAAAAAAAAAATTACAAAACTGATTGCTTCAGATATAAATCAACATTTTTCTGTACGACGAAAACTAACATTTAAACGAAATTACTATTTGATTAACAAAGTCTTATTAGAATCAAATCTATATAACTTTCACATAAACAAAATCTATTAGGAATCGGGACCCACAGAGTGACAACTGTCTTCCAACATTTTATAACCATTACATATCCAAAATGGCAGGTTAGTTTACTCATCAAATCTCCCAACTTGTCTTCTCCTCAAATTTAAATGTAAATTGTGTAAACTTTATATTTATAATATAATATAAAACTAATTCCGTAGATCTAGATATGTTTGGCCTCGAATTATTAATTTATATTTTTAAAATATGATACTTCCTTGGTAGCGTAAAAAAAATTCACGAAGAGAAAGCTACTCATTAGTCATTATCATTGCCTTTCTATATAAACACACAAACTTCATTCTCACAATCCTTCATCACATTTTCATTTTTCTCTCTTCCATAAATCCCAAATAAATTCGGAAGAAGAGAAAATACCAAAACAAAATAAAAGAAAATGATTCTCCACAAACTGGCATTGGCCACTATTCTCTTCTTCCTCATTATCAGCAGCAGCGTTCGCGTTCACTGCCGCGAAACGTTTGCTTGCGATACAAAGGATGCAGCAACACCAACGCTGAGATTCTGCCAGGTGTCAGTTCCCATACCGGAGAGAGTAAAGGATTTGATCGGACGACTAACGTTGGCCGAGAAAGTCAGCTTGTTAGGGAACACTGCGGCGGCGATTCCACGACTTGGAATCAAAGGATACGAGTGGTGGTCGGAAGCTTTACACGGCGTTTCAAATGTGGGTCTTGGTACTAAGTTCGGTGGGGTCTACCCTGCAGCCACCAGTTTCCCTCAAGTCATCACCACCGTTGCTTCCTTCAATGCCTCCTTGTGGGAATCCATCGGACGGGTTAGATTATTTCTCTCTCACTCGTACTTCTCTCTTTTATCCATTAAATACAAACACCCATTTTATTTTCTTGTGGCCGATCTAACAAATAATATTTTCTCTGTGAAAATGACGTAAGTAATAATGTTAACTATTTTTTTGACAGCCCACATTAAATAGCTATACTATAGAGCCTGCAAATGTATTTAATTATTGGTGAGGTTTTTTTATTTGAAATATTTCGGTAGAGTGAATATTATTACATTAAAACCTCTATAAATTAATAATATTGGGATCATGATATTTTATTAATTTATAGTGATATTAATTTATCTATAAAATAATTTATACTAGAAAATAATATTTATTAATTTATAGAGAATTTTGTTCAAAATAAAATATATATAAATTAAAACAATTTGATCTAAGTAAAATTAATGTTTTGGATATTATAAATTTTAATAGTTTTAGAGTTGAAAGTTTGGAATTTTAAAAAAAAACAAATTATTTTGATAATAAATAACAAAGACTATAGATGAATTCACTTATATAAACGATTAGCATATATTCAAATTTATGATTAGTGACCTCAATTATTATAGTTAAACAGCCTATACGACTATTAAAATAAGAATTATGCATATTTAGAATTAAAAATTTATAGAAAAGTTTGTTTATTTTTATGAAAAATTTATAGACGATATAACAATAAGATAGTTTAAAACATAACAAAATATTTTTATATTTAAGAAAAGTAAATGATGAGTTATATTAGAAATTCATTAAAAATACTAAAATTATATTATCTATATATATATATATGCAAATTTACATGATTATTAATTTATGTTATTAATGGAACCATATATTTATATAGAGATTCTAAAAAAATATTATTTTATTATCTTATCGAATTTTGTTCATTTTTACACCGGTCAGACTTGTAACTAGCAAATTTTATTATTTATAGTGATTATTAATTTATCAAGTATTAATTTATAGAAGTTTTACTCACTACAAAAATAAAGTTATTTTACATCACTTAAATTGTATCATTTAAGTAAGTGGTATTATTTTAAATCACTTATTTATAAATAAAGCAAATATATATTATTTAGCATCAATTATATTAAATGATGTTATTATTAACTAGTTTTATATCAATTAAGTTAAATTGATTTAATTTCTATTAGTTTGTATTACTTACCAAAAATGATGTAAAATATAAAATTACTTCATTTAGAATTATTTATAAATTCTAATTTTTGGTAGCATTATTTTTAAAATGATTCAAAATTGAAAACATAACAAAACTTCAAATGTCCCACATCGAATGATAAGAAAAGGAGCTCTTGACAATTGCAGTTATAAATACTGCATCTTCTACTACCAATTATTAACTCAAAATTACTAAGACCCATTTGATTTATTGGGCCTAAATTTTATAATAAATCGTCATGAAATTAACATAAATATTTTAAATTAAATTAAATATGCTAAAAATTAGGTTGATATTTTCGAATCATTTATAAAACCGACATAAATATAACATCAATTATGTCTAAGTAATTATAATATTTTAAATTAGTTATTGTAAATGATGCAATTATTAAATCAGTTATTATAAATGATATAACTATTCATATTATTTTTTTATAATTGATACAAATTAATATTACTTACAACAACCCATGCAAATATTATATATAATTGCATCAATTGTTAACAAAATGATGTAAATTATTTGCATCACACAAAAATAAATCATTTATTTAAGTGATGCAAAAGTTTTTTACATCATTTATAACTAATATAAATATTAAAAATAAATAATGTAAAACAATATTTTTTAGTGAGTGTACCTTTTTCTCGAAATGTTACTAATATTTTATTTTTTCTGACATTAATATTTATATAATTATACACTATAATAGTGATATTTCCACAGTTCTCGTGTTCTGGGTTTTGTTTTGTTTTATTCTCGTGTCCGGTACTTCATGCTAATTACGTATGCACAAATCTCTTATTAAACTACCGCCATTTAAAGTAACTTTTCTTTTATTAATAATATTTTAAAGTTACTTTAAAACATATTATTCTTTTTATTTTTGTTTTTATGCCTCCAATTTATGACAAAGATCTGATTACTAAAGTTTTTAAATAATTGGATGAACTATTATAGATTAATCGGATAACATATAAAAACAAAAGAACTATATCAAACAATAAAAAAAGGTGAGGAAATGAAATCTGAACATATCGTACGCTTTTCGCTATAATCGAGACATCAAGTTGCATGATGCTCTCAACTTGCAACTAGTCAAAGCGCATTTTATCATTAATAAATATACCACGACTAAATTACGCCCTCGGGATTGGAATGCGCAGGTTGTGTCAAATGAGGCCAGGGCCATGTATAACGGTGGTGTTGGTGGGCTTACTTATTGGAGCCCAAACGTTAACATATTGCGGGACCCACGTTGGGGACGTGGACAAGAAACTCCCGGTGAAGACCCAGTCGTAGCCGGTAAATACGCAGCGAGCTACGTCAGAGGTTTACAGGGAAACGACCGTAGCCGGTTAAAAGTCGCTGCTTGTTGCAAACATTTCACAGCTTACGATCTCGATAACTGGAACGGCGTCGATAGATTCCATTTCAACGCTAAGGTCTTTTTTTTTTTTTTTTTTTTCTTTTCTTGAGTCTCACTTCATTTTATTTTAGTATTTTTCTACTCACGTGTTTGGGTTTTGAAGGTAAGCAAGCAAGATATAGAGGACACGTTCGACGTACCGTTCCGTATGTGTGTGAAGGAAGGGAACGTTGCGAGTATTATGTGTTCGTACAATCAAGTTAACGGCGTTCCGACATGTGCCGATCCTAATCTATTAAAGAAGACCATTCGCTCTCAGTGGGGTCTCAACGGGTAAGATCACGCCACGTCAGCTTAAAACACTCTTATTAACGGATTCGAGAATACTGTTGACCGTTGACTTTTTATTTTATTTTTAAACAGGTACATCGTGTCTGATTGCGATTCCGTCAAGGTTCTATATGATACGCAACATTACACTGGTACTCCGGAAGAATCTGCTGCTGATTCCATTAAAGCTGGTAATTTAATCGTTACTCATAAAAAAAATTCCACAGTTTTCGGAGTTAAATTGTAGAAAAACCATGTTTGAATATATTTCTAAAATTGTGATTTGTGTAGGCTTGGATTTGGATTGTGGGCTGTTTCTTGGAGCCCATACAATCGATGCGGTTAAGAAAAACTTGTTGCGAGAGTCAGACGTTGACAATGCTTTGGTCAACACACTAACAGTTCAAATGAGGCTAGGCATGTTCGACGGCGATATAGCGGCGCAGCCCTACGGACACCTTGGACCGGCACACGTGTGTACACCGGTTCACAAGGGTCTAGCTCTCGAAGCAGCTCATCAAGGAATTGTCCTTCTCAAGAATCGTGGCCCATCTCTACCTCTCTCGCGTCACCGTCACCGAACCATTGCCGTAATCGGACCCAATTCTGACGCTACACTCACAATGATTGGTAATTACGCTGGGATTGCTTGTGGATATACCAGTCCGGTTAAAGGAATAACCGGTTATGGACGAACGGTTCTTCAAAAAGGTTGCGCGGACGTACATTGCATTGACGATAGAATGTTCGATGGTGCGGTTGAAGCGGCTCGTGGAGCTGATGCAACGGTTCTTGTGATGGGTTTGGATCAGTCAATTGAAGCTGAGTTTAAAGACAGAAACAGTTTGCTTTTGCCTGGGAAACAACAAGAGCTTGTCTCTAGAGTTGCTCGGGCCTCGAAAGGCCCAGTTATATTGGTATTGATGTCTGGTGGGCCTATAGATATATCTTTCGCAGAGATGGATCGGAAAATTTCAGCGATTGTTTGGGCCGGGTATCCGGGTCAAGAAGGTGGAACCGCAATCGCCGATATTTTATTTGGCGCTGTAAATCCCGGAGGTAAACTTCCGATGACTTGGTATCCGCAAGATTATTTAACGAATTTACCGATGACGGAAATGTCGATGCGACCTATCAAGTCGAAGCGGATTCCGGGTCGGACTTACCGGTTTTACGACGGTCCGGTTGTTTACCCGTTCGGGCATGGTTTGAGTTACACGCGCTTTACTCACAACATAGCAGACGCGCCTAAAGTGATTCCTATAGCTGTTCGTGGTAGAAACGGCACCGTTTTAGGGAAATCAGTCCGTGTCACGCACGCTAGGTGTGATCGTCTCTCTCTTGGAGTCCACGTGGATATTACGAACGTTGGGTCAAGAGATGGGACCCATACGATGCTTGTGTTCTCAGCTCCGCCAAGTGGAGAGTGGGCTCCGAGGAAACAGTTGGTTGCTTTTGAGAGAGTACACGTGGCGGTTGGAGAGAAGAAGCGTGTGCTGGTGAATATACACGTGTGTAAGTATTTAAGTGTAGTCGACCGAGCCGGGAACCGAAGGATTCCGATCGGTGATCATGGGATTCATATTGGAGATGAGATCCATACGGTGTCGCTTCAAACTTCTACTCTTGGAGTCATCAAGTCTTGACTTTGTTTATTAATGTTTGGGTTTTGTTAAGCAATAATTTTAAAATGCGTCTACAGGAACAAATTAGTTTGTTGTAACCCCGCAAGAAAAAATAATATGATTCTTGTGATTCAAAAATATATTTGAAATTGAGTTGTAAGCAAGGGGCTCAGACTTGGATATGACAATAACATCAAGAGTTATAGGCAATCATACATCCTATAACAAAAGAAAACAATTTCACAGTTAATTGTATAATTTTTTTTTTATTAATTGTTCAAGTTTAGTGTAGCATTTTGTTTGGGCAATATTTTTTTTTTTGAAAAAACAGACACTATTTTAGCGGACCTGAAAACTAATAAGTATATTTTCTTCAGAAAAATAAAATAAAATGCTGCCAATCATAGTTCAAAGGTAAATTTGTTTAAATAAGATGTTTTTGATCAAATGTGACCATCTATATTTTTTTTGCCAACTTTGGTAAAATATACTTTTAAAATTATATAACCTCTATTATACCCTTAATTTTTTAAATTAACAAATTTCAAAACCTCTATCTCAAATAGAGTTTAACCCTTTTTAATACAAATAATATATATATATATTTAAAACCTCAACTATATATCCTAAAATAAATCAATAAAAAAAATTTTAAAATTTAAAATAAAACATATATAATTTCTTTATTGATAATTAAAATATATCTATTTAAAATAGATTTTTTAAAATAAAAAAAAATATTTATTGGGAAATAAATGATTATTCAATATATATAATTTTTTCGAAATATATACAAAAATCCATATTTTAAAAAAATATTTTTAAAATATTAAGTTTCTTTAATTTTAGATTCAGTTTCTATATCTAAAAAAAAAAAAAAAAAATCAGAATGTGTATTCTAATTTTACTAGAATACATAATCTAAATGTCTTAGATTATGTACAATTGCTAGAATATGTATTCTAAATTTTGTAGATTCCTAGAATACACATTCTAAATATTTTAGAACATGTACAAGTGCTATAATGTGTATTCTAAACTTTGTAGAATGCGAATTCTAAAATGTTTAGAATGTGTGTTCTGAAATCTCTATTCTAAATTTCTTAGAACATAAACAAATGGTAGAATACATAATTTAATTTTTCAGAAGATGTACAAGTGCTAGAATACGTATTCTAATTCTCGGAATATATATTCTAAAGTTTTAAGTAGTTTTTAAGCTAAAAAACTACTTAAAACTGTCTAAAATTAAAAAAATTATTCTTTAAATTTTCTTTTATATTGTTTATGAACATGTTTTGACAGTTTTGTTTTTGAAAATTTGTGTTTTTCTATTATTATGGGCAGATTTGAAAAAAATGATAATTTATAAAAAAATATAAATAGACAAAGTAAAAAATAAATGGCCTTTTTAGCCAAATTTTTCTAGTTCAAACACACTCGAGATTTCACGGGTCGAAAGTGCATGCGTGAAAATTAATCGAAAAAGTTGTTTCCTTTTCTTTATAAACTGTAACTTTGTTTACCGTTGAGATATTACAGATAATTAACTTAATTTTCCTTTGTAGCAACGGTAACTTTTTCGATCAATTTCCTTTTTCAGGAAAGAGATTGTTTGAGTAATTTCCATTTTTCTGAATCGAACATTTGCTTATAAATACTGGGCCACTGCATTTAGGAAGTGGGCCACTGCATTTAGGAAGGCCATCACCGAACATTCAACGGAGTTGTCGAGTTGATGACTTCTTCAATCAAGTGCCACCACATTTTTCATTACTCAGGTAGTTTCCTTACATTTTTTATTTTTGGATTTCAAACTATATTTTAATTTCAAAGGTTTTCCAAACATAAATATTTTTTCTTTTACAATTTTTTTATTTGATAATTTTTTTAAAAAACTAAATGTTAAATTTTACATATTTGAAAACAAACCGAACTTAATATCCCGTCCTTAGGAATTTTTTTGGTCCGTTAGAGGTGTTGTAAGTTCAGTATATTTACAAATATTGTAAATTTAACACTTAGTTTTCTTACTATTTTTCTAATAAAAAATTGTTTTAAAATTTTTATTTTTGGATTTCAAACTAAAATTTAAAAATATTTGCAAAAATAAATAAAAAAATTCTAAAAGGATTTTATTATATAAAATAATTTTGTTTTAAAAACTTAGTGTTAAACTTTACATATTTGAAAACAAACCGAACTTAACATCCCGTCCTCAGAAATTTCTTTGGTTCGTTAGAAGTGTTGTAAGTTGAATATGTTTACAAATATTGTAAATTTAACACTTAGTTTTCTTAATATTTTTCTAATAAAAATGTTTAAAATTTTTTATTTTTGGATTTCAAACTAAAATTTAAAAGTTTTGCAAAAATAAAACATTTTTTTTTCGAAAAGGATTTTATTATATAAAATATTTTTATTTTTAAAACTTAATGTTAACTTTACATATTTGAAAATAAACTGAATTTAACATCTCGTTCTTAGAAATTTCTTTGGTCTGTTTGAGGTGTTGTAAGTTCAATATATTCACAAATATTGAAAATTTACACTTAGTTTTCTTTGTATTTTTCTAATAAAAAAATGTTTTAAAATGTTTTATTTTTGGATTTCAAACTAAACTTTAAAAGGTTTTACAAAAATAAAATATTTTAATTTTCTAAATGGATTTTGTTAGAAAATATTTTTATTTTCTAAAATGATTTTATTACATAAAATATTAAAAATAAGTGCTAAAATTACATATTTGAAACAAACCGAACTTAACATCCCGTCCTTAGGAATTCATTTAGTCCGTTAGAGGTGTTAAGTTCGATATGTTTATAAATATTATAAATTTAAGATTTAGTTTTCTTAGTAGTTTTCTAATAAAAAATAGTTTTAAACTTTTTATGTTTGGATTTCAAACTAAGATTTTAAAGGTTTTGCAAAAATAAAAATATTTACTTTCTAAAAGGTTTTTATTATATAAAATATTTTATCTAAAAAACAAAGTGTTAAATTTTACTTATTTAAAAACAAACCAAACCTAACATAATATTTCTTAGAAATTGTTTTGAGACCGTTAGAGATATTGTAAGTTCAATATGTTTCAAATATTGTAAATTTAACACTTCGTTTTCTAAATATCTATTAAAAATTATTTTTAATTTTTTTTTTGGATTTCAAAGTAAAATTTAAAACATGTTGCAAAAATAAAAATAAAAAACTAAGTTTTAAGTTCTAAATATTTGAAAATAAACCAAATTTAACCTCATGTACTTGATTTTTTTGTAAAATCCGTTAGAAGTATTTTGTTAGTTCAATCTGTGATGTAACAATTAAATTTAAAATTTAATTTTTATTGTTTTAAATAAATGGATTTAACTTATACATTTCGAATTTATAACTAAATTTAAAGGGTTCTAAAATATTTTAAATAACTTGTTTTATTTTAGTTCACGTGTCATAACATGCGTGTGGGGTATATAACGTGTCATAACATGACCCTCCAGCTAGATTTACATGGTCGTATAATTAGGCTGCGTGTCTTGTTGGATTGGATAAACATCACAATCCACTGGGCCACTATCTTGACAACTCTCCCAACTGGTTTCTCTTTTCGTAAAACACAACTTTTAATAAAATAACAAAAACTAAAATATTAGGTGCGACCAGTCAAAAATATTATTCAATTATTTGCTATGAAAAAAACAAAACAAAAAATCGATGATATACAGATCATGTCTTCGGACTAGACAGCTTTTCCACACAAAATATCTACGCAACTTCAAAAATAATTTTTGTCATTGTCCATGGAGAAGAACAAGACCCGGTTTGTGTTTGTCCATGGGGTCTGCCATGGCGCATGGACTTGGTACAAGGTAAAACCAATACTCGAGGAAGCCGGTCACAGCGTAACCGCAATAGATCTGGCTGCATCGGGGATAAGCACAAGCAAAGTGGAAGAGATTCAGAGCTTAAAAGATTACTCAAAACCGTTGCTTGAGGTTCTGAGCTCGTTTGGTCCAGACGAAAAAGTGATTCTCGTTGCTCATAGCATGGGAGGCATACCAGCCGCTATCGCCGCCGACATCTTTCCAAGTAAGATCGCAGCTATTGTCTTCTTGACAGCTACCATGCCCGATACCAAAAACCCTCCTGCTTACGTTTTCGAAAAGTTCGTTCCACCAGAAGAGATGATGGACACTGTGTTTCACAGCTACGAAACACATGATGGTCCTCCTTTAAACACTGTTCTTTTAGGACCAAAGTTCATGGCCAAGAATTTATATCAATTGTCTCCCATCCAAGATCTTGAATTGGCGAAAATGTTGGTGAGGGAAAACCCGGCGCTAGCTACCAACAATATTGGAGGGACAAAACCGTTTAGTGAGGAAAGGTATGGATCAGTTACACGTATTTATATCATATGCGGAGAAGATAATTTCGTCCGTCAAGAATACCAACGTTTGATAATCAACAACTTTCGGCCAAAACAAGTAATGGAGATCAAAGATGCAGATCATATGCCAATGTTTTCCAAGCCTCAAGAACTGTGTCCTTGTCTCTTGGAAATAGCAGATAAATATTAGTAGAAGAAGTCTTATATGACTATGAGTTAGATTCGTGGAAAAAAGCTTGTAAAAGAATGGTTATATTAATAATAAACAGATCGGCCTCATTGAGAAGATTAGGCTTAATGGCTTATCAAAATAAAATAAAAATTAAGCATTAGTCAAAATAATAAATCTTAAGTATGAATGTATATACACACGATTTTGGACAATATACATACAGACTAACATGGCCCTCCTTAGTCCTTTTGTTACACATACTTTAAACAAAAAATATTACAAATATTTAATATTTGGTCCCTTTGTTCTTTTTCCACAACCTTTAGGCGTGAAACCAATGTATCTAACACAAACAGCCAACAATTGGCCCAAAAGACAGACAGACAAATATATATGAATAGAGAATTATCTAAAACCGGTCATAACCAAAACCCGGTCTAAACCGGTATAAGCAAACGACCATAACCCGCCAAAAGAAACTTTTCAACGGAAACTAAAGACGTTGAAAGTTCCAAGTAACAATAACTTAACCGGAAACAACAGAACAACGATCAAAGGCATATGTTGAGACGCCACAAGGCGGCTAAATCTCTCCAACGACTTTCTTCCTGTCTTCATCATCCCAGAGAAATCCTGACTGTTGATTTGGCCGTTACTGATCGCAATCCCCGAGCTCCCGCTTTCTCTAGTCACCAGAATCGGCCACCAGAGACTCCGGCGATGCTCCCTTTTTGCTTTCCTTATCTGGTTCACTTCTTTTCTAATTACATTTCTAACCGCTTTCAGATACGAGTTCATGTCGTGGTCTCTTTGGATTGTTCCGCCAGACCCATAAGCTGATCTATCACCGAGAATGTCGAGAGGATGCGGTGTGTTCAAGAAAATTGTCTGTGCTGCTCTTAACCGTCGCTCCTCCAAATCTTCATTATCCGGCGATTCAAATTCACTGGTTAGAAGATATAAACCGTTACCAGGCGGAAGAAGCTCATGACCGGGAGAGAATGTCTCATCCGGTTGAAGAATCAGAAGCTCTCCCATTGGAGAATACAAAATACTCTGCAAGAAAAGTGCCGTTAATTATAAGAATTCTGCAACATAGCTTAAGAATCTATGATGAATTGTAGCTGTAGTACCTGTTTGTTAAGACAAGGATGGCTACGAAAGTTTCCATTAACCGCCTTGAGAAGCTCGGCGACATGGAATGGATAGTTACAAGAAAAAGCTCTAGGGACAATGTCACGGTGCATTGTGATAGCTTGAACATGGCTTTTAGGTAATCCGAGCTTTTTAAGAAGACGGTCGCCTCCACATATTACAAACGGCGCACCAAATGTTATAACGGGCAGCAAAGAAGAAGCAGGTACTTCGCCTCGAACCAGTAACATGAGGTTTAGTAATAACGATAAACTTCCGCCTAGTGAATGCCCGGTGAAACGGAATTTAGCGCTGGTCCCGTGGGTTTTAATATGGGCTTTAACTTCAGGTAGCATTTGTTCATACATTCCTTTTGCAGCTTCGTATATTCCTCTGTGAACGATCGCACCGAGTCCCTAATAGATCAAAAACAGGTCTTTGTAAGTTCTAAATCGAACAATTTTATTTCTGCAATTGTGAGGATTGTAAGGAAAAAAAGAAGCACCTCAAATTCAACAGGCTCAAAGAGTAAGTTTGCTTGCCAAGAAGCTAGAGATTCCGATCCCTATAAGAAATTTCACAATTTTCATTAACACACAAGCTATAGAAATCTCGAAACATGAACAGGCTTTTGAAGCTTTTCCTCATCTTTCTTACCTGAATCACAACGAATCTAGTGTGACTCTGATCATCATCACATATAAACCAATCACAAGGAGACGAAATCGTTGATTTCAAATCGTCTGCAACTGCTTGCTTCACATCTTCCTCAGCAGCAACAACAGAAGTAACAGAGTTGGTTAGAGAAGAAGCATCCTCTGATGACAACTCCACATTTTCCAAATTCTCATCTATTTTGTTCGAATTCTCGGTTTTCGATGATGAACTGAAAGGAAGTAAGTTGTTGGTACGAGATTGAAGGTAAGAAACAGCTGATACAACTACCTCATATGCAGCAGAAGCACTAATCTTGCGACCATTGTTCTTCTCTTCTTCAACTTCTTCTTCCTTATTTGGCTTAGTCTCATCTGAAACTTCATCATTCTCAGCTTTTAACGCTGATTCTGTTTTCTCAGCTGATGAAGTTACAAACCTAAGACCGTAATATTTCGAGAGATTCGCAGGCTGCAACGAAAATGCCACAAATTAGTGTTAACCAAATTTAACGAATGCAATAAACTCGAAGATCCTGCAAATTTTACACATTCTCTTCTCAAGTCTAACCCTTTTGTTGGAAATCAACATTCAATGAATCTTAAAGAGGTTAAAAATCCGAACCTTGATATTTGAAATAGAATAAGCCAAGTTTCCCAAATATGACATTTGAGCATAAAGTTTTGATTCAGGTAACGAAACCCTCTTCAGCAATCTCGAGAAAGATTCTCGATCGAGCTGAAATTTGTTTGCTTCATCACCATCATCTTCCAAAATTGAACATACATCGCATCCACCATCGTCTTCAGCTAATACGGCGTCGTCTATATCCTCCTCCTCGTCTACATCATCTTCTTCTTCGTCATCATCTTCGTCTTCGTCTTCGTTTACTCCTTCTCTCCACATAGATTGGACATCTAAGATCTTCAAAACCCAGCTCCCATTTCGCCTCTCCGTCGTCTCCTCCGCGATTGGATTTCTCAAATCGCCAGAATCAAGCAAAACGGCATCGTCTAAAGCCAACCCACTTTGTCTCCTCGAGGCAATTCCTCCACCGCGAGACCAAAACGCCGTCAATGGGTACTTAAAAGAGAATCCAAAAGGTCCCCTTTTTTGCGATGGTGCCGTTGGGGTTGTTCGAACTTCAACAACTCCACCGCAACCGCTTACGCCGCTTCCAACCGCTTTGATCGCTGGAATTACACCGTGTAAGCCCGTGTTCAAACACAAACTATCCATCGTTTTGTTAAAAAAGCTTTTTTTTTCCCTTTGCTTTGGGAACGTCTCTTTGTTCTTAGTTCTTATTCTTAGTTAGATTTATTAACGGTATTTAGAATTTCTTTGGAATGTGAATTATACCCACAAAAGAATTAGAATTGAGAAAATTTAGAAACGGGAAGAGAAAAAATTGTTTATCAGCCGAACAGATCGCTGAAGAGAAAACTTTGTGTGTGAGATCTCTGCTATATTTTCGTTTTTCTATTTAAAATAGAAAAAGAAGACTTTTTTTTTTTTTTTGCTTTCCGTGATATTTGTTTTTTTTGACTACCTATTTTGTGATATTTTAATCGGAAGAGAAAAAGTTAAGAAAGAAATTGTGTAAAATGAAAATTCCTCGCGAATGTTGGAACGTCGTCGTTTAGTTTAAACATACGTGTAATACGCGTGAGTTATCCGCTTACCACGTGTTGCCCCACGTGGGCCCATTAAGCAATGGGTAGTCGAGTTGGTTCAGAAAATTTGCCGACTTGAGCAAGGAATTTCGAAATTAATATTTTATTGAAGGGAATTATTTAAATTCATTTACTACAAATTACAGAAATATTTCTAGTTATTTATTTTTAATGATTTGTTGAAGGGAAACACATTAATATTAAAATTTAATTAAAGAAACATATATTCATGTTATTCAGTCTTAATATTTTAATGAATAGAGGATATATAAAGTATTTCATTTTAACTCAATTTATGACCAATGAGAGAAAAAGATTTTGGAGTTATAAAAGTTTGAAATGGAAGTTTCCTAAGACGTCCGGGACAAGAGAGAAGACTGCCACGTCAGAGTAAATAGATATAGGTGGACAAACCATGTGACGTGTTCGAAGATTTTGGGTTCTATCCAGTGAGACACGTGGCGTAATCAGAATGCTCACGCGCTTTGTCTTATACTGTTATGTGCTTGCATGTCTAGTTGGTTGCTTCTTCGTCAGGTTAAATCCAAAAATGAAATCCCCAAGTACTTGCACGAAACTAAGAGCTTTTTTAGTATTTTTCCCCCTTTGCATCAACATTGTTATTATCATTATACATGTCAAATACATAGAAAATAAAATAAATGTAGATAATATATAGGCATAGCTTATATAAATACTTTTGATTCAAAATATCATAACAATTGAGTTGGAATGGCTGACGTTGACGAAAATCTCGGATTGAACGGCTCTATTTACAGATCTTATTTGAATATGAATGGCTCTCTTTACATTCAAGTGAATCAACCCATTTAAATAATGGGTCAGGTATACAAATGGGCCTTTTTATTAAGCCCAATACTTCCATGTAACAAAAGTGTATTTCATCCCTTTAAATAATTTTAGTCTGCTTACAGAGGAATCGCCTGAAGTCTCTTTGATTCTTCCTTTGCATCATCATCGCCGATTTGCCTCGAACATCTTTGCCGGCTGAAGCTACTTCCGTCAATCTATCTCCGGTGAGCTCTCTGTCCTCACTTTCCCCTTTTCGAATTTTCATTCCTTATCCAAATTGTAGTGATTATTGTGATAATGCCACTGACCATCTTCGATTTCTCTCCGATGGCTATTTCCGGTAGCTATCTGGTTTTTATTTGGGTGGAATCTAGAATCTAGGATCGAAATTTTCTATTCTTTTTGAATTTAGGTCGTTTTTTGAAATCTCGCTAAACCCTAGGGTTAGTAGTATTCTACTAAATTGGATTTCTAGGGCTAAATTTGTGTAAATTGCTGTCAAGGATTAAAGTTTTGTTGTGAGGAAGAAGAAGAAGAAGAAGAAGATGATGAGTAACACACCGTCAGCAGCAACATCGGCGTCATCTTCTAAATCGAAAGCTGCCGGAACTTCTCAGGCGCCAGAAAAGCGTAAAAGCCTCTTCCAAAAAGAATGTAAATATCTTTTACATTATTAAGCTTAAAACACAGATAATAAAATAAAATCTTGTATTCTTCCTAACAATGTTTTTTTTAATTTTATTACTTTGATTTTGATGATTTCCAGTGCAGCATATGATGTATGGATTTGGCGATGAGCAAAACGTAAGCTCTTTTCATTGCTTTGTTTGCGATAATATATAATCTTTCTTTTGAATCCTGAAACTAATCTTAGCCTCTTTTGTCTTCAGCCGCTTCCTGAGAGTGTGGCTCTTGTAGAAGACATTGTTGTGGAATACGTCACAGATTTGGTATTAAGCTTCTCTTTTTTTTTCTTGTAAAGATTGATCTTTTACATTACTAGTAGAGAGAATTAGCTAACCAGAGAGAAATGCGTAATGTCAGACACATAAGGCTCAAGAAATTGGCTCAAAGCGAGGAAGACTATTAGTTGATGACTTCTTGTATCTTATCCGCAAGGTAGTTTATTTTCAATACACACAACCGAAGACTGGGACTAGCTGATACGGTTTTGTATTCTATGTATGCTTGACTGTGTTGTCTTTTGATCCGGTTTGTGCAGGATTTGCCAAAACTGAACCGGTGTAGAGAACTGTTGGCAATGCAAGAAGAGCTGAAACAAGCTCGTAAAGCGTTTGATGTTGATGAAGATCTGAAACAAAATCTTGCCAATGATTGATCTTTCTTTCCCACATGTATGCTTGATTTTGGGTAATCTTTTGAAGTCAGTTTTTAGTGGGTTAGCTTTTGAAACTCGAGACTGTAAAAATCATATTATCTATCAAGTGGAAGTGAAATTTTATAGACATTTCGTTCTTACATTAACTTAGATGCAAGTGGGCAAGCTTTGATTTTATTCCGCTTTCATTGTGTCCAATCCCAATGTAATTCATGTAAAAATTGATAAGTCTAACTGTTCACGTTGTGTAACTTCATCTAGATTTGTCAAGGAAAACAGTAAATTGTGGGTTACGTATTGATAAAAAAATGAATGAATTATTCGCTGAAATTTGATATTTTCTGGCTTACTGTGCTTTTTTTTTTCACTATTTCTTGATCTTGCACACAAATGTTTTCACCAAAATTGGAAAATTGAAAAAGAGAGGAAAATTAACTGTAGACATTGCAAGTAAGAGATTTGTTTCATCATCATACTACGTCGTTGTGGTATTTGTATTGCAAGTAAGAGATTTGTTTCATAAATCCTATGAAACATAGGCAAGATCGAGATCCATGATCGCTGGTTAAGAGTAAGTTTTACGTTAAGAAATGAAGGGATTCACCAGAGCACTGAAATCGACTTCAATTATTGTTAAGAAAAACTCAGAAAATCGACTTCAATTTGGGCTTATTGTTAAGAAATCACCAGAGTTATAAGCTTTAGGTTAAGAAATTTTAGTTGAAATCGAGCTTATTGTTTAATTGATTTGGGCTTGTAATTGACCTGTTTCTATTGAGCCTATTGTTTTAGTTTGTTAATTGGGTCATATATTAATTCAAGCTCATCATTCATGAATCACTAGCCGCCGGGTTCTTTCCCTCGGATTACAAAAGCCTGAGACCAGAGCGGGCGTTGAACACATTTCTATGAAACGTTTGAATGGGATCCTATTTTTTAGGGGGCTCTCACAAAAAAAATTATATATATATTTTAGTTGATGTCAAAGAGTGAAAAAAATATATATATGAAAAATGATGAGTAATGTATTAATTTTCATATAAATATTTGATAAAATATTGTGTGAATCTCATATTATTATTATTATTTAAATATTACAATATATTATTTAATTAAAAAAAGGAAATTTAAGTTAACCTCTTTCTTTATGTGACTTCTCATTTTTTTCTCTTCTTTTGGTTTTAGAGAGGTAATATTTTTTCAAAAAAATCTGAATCGTTAATTTATTCTAAGGCAAAAATCTACTTAATTTTTTTGAAATAAAAGAGAAAAAATCATGGTTAAAAACCTCGATTATACAAGTTTGAAAGATGATTTCGCAGAGAAAAATAGAAGAAGTATTGTTTTTAGAAGCTTTAAATTATTGTTATTTTTTAAAGATATTATTGTAGTTTTTTTTTTACTTTAGTTTTGTGGAGACTGAAATTTTTGTTTTTTCTATTAAGTAATTGAAGAATTATTTTTTTGTTTGGGGCCCCAAATTTCTCAGGACCGGCTCTGCCTGAGACAGCCGGATTTGACAAACGTCAAATGGTTTATCGAAGGCATTCACTACTTTCTAAAAGGTTATGGGTTTGATGATCTAAAAGTTTATTTTAAATGATCTAAAGGATAAGCTTTTAGAAATTAAAGTGGTAACATTCAATATAAGAGTTAACCATTTATAATTTTATTATAAATAGTACCTAGCTCCATCCTATTATCTTTAATTTTTTTTAATACCAAATATATTATTTTAAAAACAAAATAAATATAATTAAAAGAAACATTGAGTTTAAGTTAATATACTCTCTAGAATATAATACTGAAATCCTTTGTATCTTCTTTCAATTTTTTGGTTGCATCTAAACAACTAGCTATATTTTCATCAAATAGCTATATTATTATTATTTGTTCAAGAAGCATACATGATGGAAAGTGAAACATAACTCGTTATCCAAAAATGTTAGTTATAACCTATAAGAATTTAAAGTTATTATTTTAGTGCTTGCTTTGTGCATGAAAATAAAACTAATTGACCAAAATAATTATTGTTCTTGCTCAAAATCATTTAGATAAGAAAATAAAAATCAAATAAATCATAGCATGAAAAACAATTTGTTAACTGGCATACAATTGTTGTTGTTATCATCAAATTTTGAAACTTTAATGAGATTTGATTTATGAAATTTAAAATTTTGTAGCTACAACAAAAATATTTGAACATTGTGTGTGTTATATTACTACTATACTATATTTTGTATGTATATCGATATTCACAGAATCGCCACTTGACAGTGAAATTCAAAAAGATTATGCAAATGAATGATTTCTTAAATGGAGAATTGTTGGGAGTGGTTGAATATTTGTTAGAACCGACACGAATGTACCAAAACGATTTGATATATTTGAGCGGTCAAGCCTTTCCTCATTATCCATTTGAATTGTTAAAATCAACACTATTGTCTTTAATATTTTGATGATCTGAAAGAACTGAATCTAGATGACACAATAAATTTGATATTTTCTGGCTTACTGTGCTATTTTTTTTATCCACTACGTCTTGACCTTGCACACAAATGTTTTCACCAAAATTGGAAAATAAAAAAAGAGAGGAAAATCAACTGTAGACACTTCTGATAATCATCATACGACGTCGTTGTGGTCTTTGTATTGCAAGTAAGAGATTTGTCTCTGCAGTTTCATCTGTTTATAGAAATTAGCAATAAACTCCTCTGCTCTCACATCAACACCCTTCTCTTCTTCCTCCTCTTGATCATACTTAGCCGCACGATCACATATCTCATGACAAGAATCATTGTAGTAGCCTTTGGATGTAACATCATCGGTATCATCTTGACCGTCCAATTCAAAGTCGTAGTCAAAATCAACGGGAGGAGCAATGCAAGGTAAGAGGAACCTCATGGATGCAGGGCGATGCATCTTAACGTTAAAGATGGGGGTCTCGTCGAAAGAGAGCTGTTTCTCTCCGTAACGTGAGAGATAACGGTCGTTATCAACGCCGTTATGATGAGCTAGGGCTTTGAGATGCTTGGAGAGCAAGTTACGGAGCTCGAACATTTGCCATCTCTTAAAGAGTCCACCTTTTCTTCCCCGAAGAAGAGCCATTCTTACAAGACTCCAAGCTCTTTGTGTTGCAATTGATCTGCTTTTCTTCTTCGATTCCCCCATGACGTTCTTTTACTTTTGTCTTCACTTCTTGATTTGTGTGTGTTTTCTTTGCTGCTTTGGTTCTCCAGGTGATTGTGATGAATGAAGTTGTGGACACTTATGTGTCTATATATATATATATATGAAAGCAGGGAGCTTTTTGCAGAGTAGTCGACGCGGAGAGATAGAGAAATTGACGTATACTATTCAATAAAATAAGCTTGCTTAAGGACTAAATAATATCAAAACTTTATTTTCATGTAAACTGGATTTTAAGTGGGACCCGCAGACTGTACGCGGGCAAGATCTGAGCTGTTTAGCCGTTTTGTTTGTTTGATTGTTTCTTTTCTTAGCTTAAGTACTTTATTTTGTTTTTTCTTTCTTTTAAAAAGTCGTATTTTATTTGTTTGGTTTTACTCTACAAACTACTGAAGCCTTTTTTAATCTTTAAAAAATTTGGTGTTATATAGAGAAATGCAATTGGAGTTCATGGTCTAATTATATGGCTAATCCTATTGTGTAACCAGACCTTGCTTATATGGATAAGTTTTCACTAACTTCTGTCCATCTAAAACTTATTGCGTGTCTTCCAAATTATAAACGATTTTCTTGCCAAATAAAATCCATATATAATCTAACGATATTGAAATTTATCAATTCATTTTTACTGTTACATTTTTCTGAATTTTATTTACTCGTAGACATATGATTGTGTTATATTTTTCCGGACCACATTGCTTTCTTTACCAATACTTCTGTTAACCTCCCATATAGTAAGTACCATGTGTAATGTTACATGACGGGGTTGAAATCTGTTTTAGTTATTAAAGATTAAAAATAGGCGATTAATGAATCTCGTGCAAAAGTAAAGTATATTAAGAATCATAGTTGGTCTTTTTAAAGATATATATTTTTTTTTGTGAAGGCTCTCATTATGAGATCAATGTTGCAAATAAATGTTTATGGATTCTTAGTTTCGTCGGAATACCCAATCGGAAAAAGAAAGATAATTTGTTGCGGACAATGAATACTTAACTAGTAAGTTCAACCATCAATTAAAGAAAAAAACTAGATGATTGGACTTGATTAATAATGGTGCAAGTATAATAGAGAATTAATTACTTACGTACAGTGGAACCTTCGTTGTAATCGGAGACTTGTAGTCTTGTATAATAAGCCTAAACGAGGTTTAATTGCGGTGCCGTTGAATAGTGTCTTACGGCTGTCTCAATTTAATTTCCACGCAACCGTGTCCAATCCTATCATAGATTTTGTTATGTACTCTTTTTGTTTAGTTCAAATCATTAACAATTGTGGGGGTAAACAAATACATTTACATTAGGTTTTTCTGATCGAAAGTTTTATTGTTTTGTTCAGTATATTACAGAGAAATATTGAATAGGTTCAAGGAAAAAAAAACAATAAATTTGAATTGATTCAGTTCAAATACATAATTACTACAAGAAGTAATTACTAAATTAGTTTGGTTTTAGGCTGTCTTTCCTATAATTGATTCTCTTCGCCCCGTAATGACGGCAAAAAAAGCGCGCTGTTTCTAGTTACTTTGAATCCCTAAACAATTCAAGCTCTTATTATTTAACCCCAATATTTTAAAACTATCATTTATACCCAAATATACATACCACATAAATAGAGATCGTTGCACACAATAATAATTCCTCGCCGGAATCATTCTTCAGAAAAGAAAAAAAAACTCTCTCCCTGTTCATCCAGGGAGAAGATTTTTATTTTTTTCCTTGATTTTTTCGTTCATCTTTCTGATATTTTGATTCTCTTTTTTTTTCTTTCATGGAAACTGAAAATCAGAATGGTGAACAATTAGAGATAGAGAACATAAACAAGACAAAGACAATGAAGAAAAAAAAGTTATCACGTGGGATGCACGTGTTCTCCGTCGTAATGTTCATGCTCCGTCGTCGGAGGGGGAGAAAGTCCTTCAAAACCGGGTTTTGGCGGCGAGTGGTTGAGTCCGTACGTAAAGTTCGTTCCGAAATTACGATAATGCCATCGTCCAGTTTCATAAATACAATTGTACCCCCTCCTCTTTCTCCTCCGGCGACAGAGAAGGGCGGAGACGGTGGTGGTGGTGACGATGATGATGATTCCGGGGAGCATTTATCGGAAGCTACTGAGGTTTTCACGGCGGATTCTTCATCATCATCCGGAATCACGGGATATGGATCCGCCATGTCCTTACGTGATTTGGGTTATCGTGAGGATGATGACGATGATGATGATGATGATGATGATGATGATGATGGTGATGAGGATGAATGTTATAGCGATATGGAAGGAGGAGATGATATGATAGATGAGAAAGCTGAGGAATTCATCATGAGATTCTATGAGCAAATGAAAATGCAAAATCAGGTTTACACTGATCGTTGCAAAGCCAAAGGGATTATGATGAATTGATGATCATATTATCTATGTTTTACATCATCATCATCATGCATGGATTTATGGGAATATGGAAATGTCTCGTGAAATGATTAATTTGGTCAGATGATGGATCCATCTTCAGGTTTTCTTGGTCGATTTTGTTTTTGGTTGGTATTATAACTTTATTTTAATTCATATTACTTTTAATTCTTTTTGTAATTTGAGAGTGTATTTTAATTAATTAATGAAAAATAGGAAAAACGAAATATGTATGCGTATGTTTGGGGACAATAATTTTTTTTTACAGGTTTAAAGTCACATCGTTTTTTTGTTGTCATCTTATTGAAAATCAAAGACGAAACAGAGAGTACATAAAACCAGAGCATATGCTCGAAAAACAAACCTCAGAGAATCATCACAATCGGACTTAGCAGGTTTAAAGTCACATCTAATATAATTTTTTGATTTGTTTTATTTAATTATATTTTCATTTACTACCAATAGAAATTTCCATTTACAGTAATTCTATGTCATGTCAGGTGGGCCAATATTGGGCTACTTTATTATTTGTAAAAAGCCTCTTAAATAAATGATTAGTCAAAACGAATGGTCAGCATTAAATAAAATTGCGCGATACCTTTTATAGACGTTGAGATTCAAATTCAAAAGTTATGGCAATCTCGTGATTAACACTAAATCCCAAACCCAAAATCGTCATTTGACCGCCGTTGAACCGTAGCCTCCTAAATTCCCGACGTCACATTGTATAAATACTCGCATCACACCAAAACCCTGGTTCTCTCACTTTTTCGTCTTCTTCGCTGAATCCTGAAAATCAAAATCTCAATCGATCAGTTAAGGTTTCGTCTATATCCATTCCTTGAGAATCTAATCGATTGATTAACCGAAGATGTCTTACAGACCAAGTACGAAGGCGGAGGTTTGAAAGAATCGCTATAAGGTATCTGTGGACGCTGATGAAGGTCGCCGGAGACGGGAGGATAACATGGTGGAGATTCGCAAGAATAAGAGAGAGGAGAACTTGCAGAAGAAGCGGCGTGAAGGTCTATCTTCTTCCATGGCCTCTGCCACGCAGCAAGGACATGATTCCTTCTCGTCTATTCCTCCGTCAAAGAGAGTATGTGCTCTCTGTTCTACTTGTATACTTGTTTTTTTTTTATTCAGATGATTTTTGATTGGGGATTGATTCAGATTCGTGTTTTGCTTTTTAGCTAGCTGATTAGTTAGAATTCGAATTGAATTGTAAAGCTTCTCGTATAGTTATTTAGATATGAAATTAGATCCTTGAGTACTGATTTTTGACGTGTAGAGAACCCTAAACCCTAATTCAAAACCTCAATCGGAGCCATCAAAACCTGCATTGCTTAGAGATTGGATAATATGAAAATTGAAAGGTTTTAAAGCTAAATCTAAGCTTTTTTTGTTTTGTTTTCTATTGCAGTTGGAGAATATACCACAGTTGGTTGCTGGAGTTTTATCAGATAACAGAGACTTACAACTGGAGGCGGCGACTGGATTTAGGAAATTGCTTTCAATTGTTTGTGATTTACATATTTTGATGATAAATCTCTTATATGGTGGGTTTTAGTTATGCTAATTTGTGGTTGATTTTTTGTTTTGTTTTTGTAGAGAGAAGTCCTCCCATCAATGAAGTTGTTCAAAGTGGTGTTG
>CM051364.1:27436093-27536093 GCA_028015245.1 Cardamine occulta | reverse complement strand
TTCCTCGCCTTGTGCAATTTCTTTCCAGGGATGACTTCCCCGATCTTCAGGTGAGCCTGCGATGGTTATATTGATTGTTTAGCTTCTTTGTTTTGATTTATATACTGAGTTTCTTTTGGTGTTCGTTTCTGCTTTGTACTACTATAGTTTGAAGCAGCTTGGGCGCTCACAAATATTGCTTCAGGGACATCTGAGGACACTAAGGTCATTATTGATAGTGGTGCTGTCCCGTTGTTCATCCAACTCCTCAGTTCTCCCAACGATGATGTCCGAGAACAGGTAACAATTTTAAATTGTTAACTGAATTCACTTTGTTTATTGCCTTGTCAAAGCAACTGTTAATTTGATTACTTGTTTTACCATCCTCAGGCTGTGTGGGGATTGGGAAACGTTGCTGGTGACTCACCAAAATGCCGTGATTTTGTCTTGAGTCTCGATGGCTTGATGGCTCTCCTGACTCAATTTAATGAAAATTCAAAGCTCACAATGCTAAGGAATGCTACATGGACACTATCAAACTTCTGCAGAGGGAAGCCACAGCCGGAATTTGAGAAGGTTTTCCTTTGCTCTCTCTATTAACCAATTTGAAGTTCAAGTCTCTTTATAACTTATCTTGATCTGAGAATCATTCATTGCTTTTGTTGCGCAGACACTACCAGCTTTACTAGTACTTGAGCGCAATTTGCATTCAAGTGACGACGAAATTCTCACAGATGCATGCTGGGCTCTCTCATATCTCTCTGATGGTACTAACGATAAAATAGGAACTGTTCTCGACTCAGGTGTTGTCCCTCGCCTTGTTCTACTCCTAGCGTAAGTATCTTTCTTTTTCTTTTGCAACAAAATGCATATATTCTTAATTAGCATATATTTATCAGTCATCAATCGCCATCAGTTTCGACTCCAGCACTCCGCACCATTGGTAATCTTGTAACCGGAGATGATATGCAGACTCAGGTACCAATATATTCCTTAGCTCTCTACCTTATATATAATGTATGGCTTTGAAAGTTGCAGTAAATCATCTATGTTTTCTCTCCATAACAGGCGGTTCTTAACCATCAACCGCTCCCCGCTCTCTTGAACCTGTTGACCAAGACATACAAGAAGAGTATCAAGAAAGAAACTTGCTGGACTATCTCAAACATTACAGCTGGAACCACAAGTCAGATTCAAGTGAGTGTACTTACATGAACAAATAACAATGTCAAAACCCACAAAAGATATATTTAACGTTGAAAAAAATGGTAATGCTCCTAACGGTGGATTCAACTTTAGTTGAGGGTGTAGTAGTATGAAACAGGTTCTAAGTTGGCTTGGTACAAGACTATCTCTCGAACATTTCTCAAATTTGTAGTTGTTTCAGCCTCTTTGTATTGTTTCAATTTTTACAGTGTTTTTTGCTCATTTTTTTTTTTTGGTTAAACAACAAATAAGAGAAACATTGAGATAAATGCAACATTTTTTATTAAAGTGTATTCCATCTGATTAAAAACCTTTTTCTATTTTTTATTTTTGTCTTAACAAGAAAAAAGAAATTTGCGTTTATAATATGACCCAATTTCGTGCTCCGTTGCTGTGGTAAACAACGAGCCAACATCTCAAAAGTCTCTAAATCTAAAACCAAAATCTGAAAACTTCCTCACTCGTAAAAAGACAAATTTACTCTTAATGATCTGCTACGCGCGCTATCCACATGTTATATAGTTTAAATTGTAAGTGATACCAAACAAAACACTATGGCTCAATGGAAAAGATCTCTGCTACCATCCGCCAAACGCACGGTTGAATCTCATATGTGGTATAACCTGGTTATAACTCTAGGATATCCCAATAACCTGATATCTAGATTCAGAAGTAAAGATTACTTAGTATTATTTAGTATTATTATACCCAAAAGATATTTTCATCTTCACAGATTTAATGAGGGACAAAGCAGATTTCATTTTCGTAAACAACACTAATCTTTAATGAAACAGAGTAACTATTTTGTAGAGTAAGATTGACAATTCTGGTGACACGGAGCAGCTTCTCAACTTTTCTAGTCATTAGCCACGTCATTACTAACGAAGCAGTACAGCGACACGTGTCACGACCAGTCTAACACTTCAAAAACTCTCAACCCAATCTTAAAATACAAACTTTCTTAATCAGCTAGAAACGTAGAAAACATTGTGAAGAAGATGATGATGCAATCCCGATTACTAGCGTTTGCTTCAGCCGCGCGTTCCCGCGTTCGACCAGTCGCTCAAATGCGTTTAGCGTTTGGATCATCAACGTCTGGCTGCACCGTTGATCCAGAGCTCCATTCCGGTAACGATGGAGCTGATCCAGCCATTTATCCAAGAGACCCCGAAGTACGATTTTGGATTTGTTTATTTTAAGAGATAAATAAAATTTTGTGATATTCAATTATTTGGCCTATTATCAAAGTATATACTAAAGTTTGTCGATGATTAATAAGTATAAATTGTGGTCTTTAACATTTTTTGTTTGTTTGTTAACAATACGAATTTCAGACGTAAGATGTTAATATAGAAAGCATATTAAGAATTATTAATCAAGTTATTAAAATGTTCTAACATACACAAATCAATAAACTATGTTAATTGTTTTGGTGATTAATTATGTTTCAGGGTATAGATGATGTTGCAAACCCTAAGACGGCGGCGGAAGAAATCGTAGACGATACTCCACGACCGAGTTTAGAAGAGCAACCACTTGTACCGCCGAAATCTCCACGCGCCACCGCACATAAGCTAGAAAGCACTCCCGTCGGTCACCCGTCAGAACCTCATTTCCAACAGAAACGAAGAAGCACCTCCGCCTCTCCTCCGTCACTTGATTCCGTGACCTGTGCCGGTTTTGACGGTTCACCATGGCCGAGAGACGAAGCAGAAGCGGAGGAGCAGAGACGGAGAGCAAATGAAACAGAGAGCGACCAAGAGTTTTACAAACACCACAAAGCTTCTCCGTTGTCCGAAATCAAATTCGCTGATACTCGGAAACCCATCACGCAAGCCACCGACGGAACTGCGTATGCGGCGAGGAAAGACGTGATCGGATGGTTGCCGGAGCAGCTAGACACGGCGGAAGAGTCTTTAAAGAGAGCAACGATGATATTCAAACAAAACGCAGAACGCGGCGATCCTGAAACGTTTCCTCATTCTAGAATCTTAAGAGAAATGAGAGGCGAGTGGTTTTAAGATTTAACTAAAGCTGCAATAAATGTAATTAAAGTGTTTTAAACTCTAAAATAAAAATTTTAAATTAGATTTCAATGAGACATTTTGGTTCTTACGGAAGTGAATAAAAGCTCAAATCCCCAAATCACCAGAAGAATCTGTTCGAGCATTGTGGATTACAGTTATGAGATTGAGATGGTCCAAAAGGAGCTTTGTTCTGAAATCAAAGCTGTAAAATTTAATTGGTATCAGATTCCAAAGTTTTAGCTTTTGAAGGTTATCTACAGAAAGAGAACACAAAAAGTCAAGTTCTTTAAAAAGCCATAGACTTTCTTCTTCTTTCTTTCACCATTTTGATAACAATGGAGTTGCTCTGTTTCTTCACTCTGCTTTTAATATCATCATCTGTTGCATTGAGGATAACTGAGAAACCGCAGATTGAATGTGCAATGTGCTTAGAATGTGAGAATCCATGTGATCAGCCACCTCCACCGCCGCCATTAGAGATACTCTGTCCTCCACCGCTTCCTCCGCCTCCACCGCCTGTAGAGATTTTCTGTCCTCCACCGCCTGTAGAGATTTTCTGTCCGCCACCGCCTTCTCCGCCACCACCTTCTCCTCCTCCTCCACCTCCTTCACCACCACCACCGTGTAACCACTGCCCATTACCGCTTCCACCACCATTTCCGCCGGTTTGCAATGAATGCGTTCCAAATAGACCAAAACCACCGATCATTATCACCGCTGCTACAGCGTCGCCGGAGATTTCTGCTTCCATCAGCTTAGTAATTGCTCTCGCCTTTATCGTTTCATCTCTGTTTCAATAATCTTTGTAGTAATATGTTGTCTCTCCCCCTTATTCTTAAATTCATAAAGAAACTTGATTTCTAGGAAAAATATATTTTAATCTGTAATTGTTGTAACGTTTCTCTCCTTCATTTACGTCTTGTAGAACATTCTAATAATTAAAAAAGAAAGAAAGGGGTCTTTAGCATTTTTCAATTATCCGAAAATGTAAATCATCTTAAACGTACATGTTATTTAAATTTTACAAATTAATAAGCTAGGAAACTGAGATCTAAGGAAATACGAATCTAATTTACAAAACTTTAATAACCGTCATTTGATTACTTTTATAGTATTGATTTTTATGAATTGTATTGGATTTAAGATGTACAGATGATTAATGACGGTTCGTTACGCTGCTGGAATTTAAAAAAATACATAAACCGAAAGTAAAAGAAGAAAGTGAGTAATTAAAAAAAAAGCTAAAGCTTTTCTTCACCGTTCATAGGGTACGTGTTAGATTCTTGAAGCAGAAAAATAAGTAAATTAAGATTCGATTCGGTGGAGTGTGTGACTGTGTCAGTCTTAACGACGCCGTATTTAAAGGTCTATTCTACTGATTTCACGGGACCATCCTTATTTCCAAACCCAGAATCGTCATTACATTTCACTTTCTATTGTTTTTTTAGACGATCACTATTCATTTTATTAACACCGAAGACAAAGACATCTGATCTTCACGAGTCCCACTTGCTAAGATAATCCACATTTTAATTATTAAAGATTAAAAAAGTTTTCTTTAATATTATTGAAGATTTATATTCAACTATTATAAATACAAATATTACACTCCTCTTTCTCTCTCGTCGCTGTCTTCTTCTACTTCAACGAGCAGAGCATAGCAGCGGAGAAGAGAAGAGATGGCGTAGAGTAGCATTAACATGCAAAATATACCTATTCGATTCTTATCCTGCGCCTGTTTCAATTTCTCCACTATGAAAGTTTTCTGATCAAATGCACAAAGTTTTTCAATTTTGATTTTATTTCGCAATGCTTTGGATTACGAGATTTTCCGGCTTCTTCTCCGCCGCATTAGCGGTGCTTCTCCTTTCTCCTTCACCTCTATCGTTTTCTACGGTTTCAGCTATTCGATCATCGTATCCCGACGCCGACTTCAGAGAATCTCCAACATTCCGTAATTCCGACGAATGCCGATACTCCGGCGAAGATACCGGCGTCTGTAGCCCCTATTACGTCCACGTCGCCATCACACTCGACATCGATTACCTTCGCGGCTCAATCGCCGCCGTCAATTCAATCCTCCAACACTCAATATGTCCAGAGAACGTCTTCTTCCACTTCATCGTCTCTGAGATAAACCTAGAATCTCTAATTCGATCAACTTTCCCCAAATTGAATCTTAAAATTTACTATTTTGCCCCTGAGACCGTACAGCCCTTGATTTCATCTTCCGTGAGACAAGCTCTAGAACAACCGCTAAATTACGCCAGAAATTACTTAGCTGATCTGCTCGAGCCTTGCGTTAAACGAGTCATCTACTTGGATTCGGATCTCATCGTCGTCGATGATATTGTAAAGCTTTGGAAAGCGGGTTTAGGTCCGAGAACAATCGGAGCTCCGGAATATTGCCACGCCAATATCACTAAATACTTCACCGGAGCTTTCTGGTCCGATAAGAGGTTTAACGGAACGTTCAAAGGTAGAAACTCTTGTTACTTCAATACTGGAGTAATGGTGATTGATTTGAAGAAATGGAGACGATTTGGGTTTACGAAACGAATCGAGAAATGGATGGAGATTCAGAAGATTGAGAGGATTTACGAATTGGGTTCTCTTCCTCCGTTTCTTCTTGTATTCGCCGGTCATGTAGCTCCGATTTCGCATCGGTGGAATCAACATGGACTCGGTGGAGATAATGTTAGAGGTAGCTGCCGTGATTTGCATGCTGGTCCAGTGAGTTTGCTTCACTGGTCAGGTAGTGGTAAGCCATGGTTAAGACTAGATTCTAAGCTTCCATGTCCGTTAGACACATTGTGGGCACCTTATGATTTGTATAAACATTCACATTGACGCCGATTCGAGTTCAATCTATTCACTGGTAAATTCTCTACACAACACTCTGTTCAATCGCAGTGTCGTTTTGCTTAATTTGAGAAAAATATTCTTCTTGAGGTTGGATTTTTACTCTTTTCATAACATGACATAAACAAAAAAGGTAGAAGCTTTATGAATTGCTTTATAGTTAATACTCAATTGTTGGTGAATTGGTGGAGATTCCAATAGTGGGGAATTGAATTAGTGGTAGGGCACATTTCTTGGTCCTTACTGGACCTGATGCATTGTGGAACGAACACCAAGACCACACTGATCCACTGATTGTTTTACTCTCTTTTTTTGTTAGTTTCTTAGTGCATTTAGCTTATAAAGGCAAAAAGGATTTCAGAAATTTGCACATATGAGTGTAAGTGAGTAACTTTATGCATTGAACAAGCTATGCATAAGACACTCGTTGCTGAGTTTTTTTTGTTTTGAAGAATTCGATGACTATCATCAGCTTTTGTAACAAATGTAAATCTGTAACTTACTTAAAGTTTACTTTTGTGAAAAAAGTTCTGCACTTTTTCTTGCATATTTGGATGCACTTCAGGATCCCAATCTCATTTCAAGTTCGGTTTTGTTTGTTTTAACCAGCCATGGGGACTAAACCAAAGACTAGAGTTTCATTGGTCCCTACCGATCGGTTTTCAACTGAATATAATTTCTGTAGAAGTCTAGAAGATGAGAAAACCTTGCCGGAATACTAATGTTGTTGCTTCAGACAGTTCAACCAGACCGGATATACCGCTTTAGAAGATAGATCTCTTTTAAAAAGTGTTGTACCGGCGGTTGAATATGTTGTGGGAACTGGGAAGAAATATAAAAAGTTAGTAAAATTATTCACACACAGCTCAGGTTAAAAGTAAACTTGTGCAGAAAAGAACATATTAAACTTTTGGGATACTCTCATTGTTAACAACTTTTGGGATATTTTCTATAACAAAGAAGAAAAGAACATATTAAACTAGCAACATGTAAGACTTGTAAGTGAATGTACTTTGGAAATCGTAATTATAATATCTGATTACAAACATGAAGCCTAGAAAGAAGAACTTTCATGCCTTGTACCACAAAACAGAGAAAAAAAAACCCTAAATCAAGGGAACTGAAACTGCATATAGTCTTGCTTCCCAGAAGGAGGGTTAATATAAACCCAAAGCAAAGACACAATAATCGACAACAGACCTGACCACACAAACACAATCGTCGGAACTTTTCCTCTTCTTCCCATCAATCCTTTAGCAAACGGATATAGATGACAAAGCACCCAGAAGCTGAAGAACACTCCTCCAACAAGCTTACTCCACTGCGGAAACGGATTGTACAGAGTCCTCGCTAGCCCCACTGCTATCGCAATCATATTAACCATCATGATCGTTAATGGAGGAACCATCAAAAAGCTCCATTTCACAACATACAGATCTGCAAACTCGTCGTCTCCATCTTCAGGTGCAGATGACTTGGAAGTCAATGTAAACGAGATATCAACTCCTGCAATTACCTTGAGAAGACCCTGAAGAACGGCTGCAGGATGTGCGCTTGTACCTCCAATAACCCAGAACTGCTCATTTCTCCACCACTCGTGAAGTGTTATGCCTGACCATTTGATCTCAAGGAGTGATAACATACAGAGCGTCAGTGTTATCGAGAGGAGGAAGATCAAGAACGTTATGTTGAGTGATTGGACTATGAACTGTCCTGAGAAGAGTGAAACCGCTGGGAGAATGCAGTAGACGATGAGGAAAAGCGATGTGAATGGATACATTCCCACATTGAAGTAAGCTACTCTCTGCAGAAACTTCATTCTTCTGGTTGCGAAAATAGCGTTGTTCCTAGAGAAAAAGATCTCAACAGATCCCGTTGCCCATCTCAGAACCTGGTGAAGCCTATCAGTTAGATTGATCGGAGCTGTTCCTCGGAAGGCATCTCGTTTCGTGACACAATAGATTGATCTCCATCCTCTGTTATGCATTCGATATCCCGTGACTACATCTTCAGTCACTGATCCGTAGATCCATCCAACTCTTTTGCCCCACTCTGTTTTGTCCTCGTAGAAGCAAGAAATCACACTGATTGCTTCAGCTACAGTGGCTGCATCAAGCGGTTCTCGTGGGACAGCAAGTGATCCAGCTGGTCTACTGTTCTTGCCTTTGCCTTGCAAGTCTTGTAAGAGCCTCCCTTGGTATTCAGCAACCGGAATCGAAGCAACGAAAGAGTTTGAGTTACCGAATCTCTTTGGGAGAAGCAGAGACTCGATATCTCCATCATCATTCTCTTCTTCGTTGTTGTATTCTCCATTCATAGTCAAAGAAATTTCATCATCTTTCTTCGTTGTAGGTTTTGGTTTCCTTAGAGATAGCTTGACTTTTCTTCTTCCTAGCCAGCCATGGTGCTCCGTTGCTCTAGGCGGGCTAAAACCATATAGAGCCGTTCTGCGGAAGATGCAGCCAGTGCCCACGTACATAGGACCTTGAAGTCCATCCAAAGCTCTCATACTAACATCAAAGAAGACAGTGTTGTGGTTTGCATAACGATCATTAGGGTCAATACCTTCAAACCTCTGAGGGAATTGAACATAGCAGATTCTATCACCTCCCCGATCAAGCATGAAGCACATTCCTTCCCTCAGAGCCATGGAGTTGTAGATGTAGTGGTCACAATCAAGATTGAGGATGAATGGACCATTAGACATGATTGCGCTGGTTCTGACTAAAGCATTCATGGCTCCTGCTTTTTTGTTGTGATCATAACCTGGCCGCTTCTCTCTCGACACATAGACTAGCATTGGTAGCCTGATGTCAACGTCTGTTGTATCAATCAAATTCTCAGAATCTGCTTCTGCTCCATATACTAGTTCTGCATTTGGAGGAGCCAACATTGCCTGTAACCCACAAAACATTGGAACACATTTTTTTAGCATAAACATGAAACCATTCAGACAATTATTTAACAAGCTTGACAAAAGATGTTACCTGGATGATACCAGCATGGTCTCCTCGAGAGTTATCAATTTCTCCAGAGGACCAAGTCCCTGGCCAGTGAGACCCATCTGACATCCAAGTGGCCTTTGCAACTTTAACAGTTTCTTCAGGATTGTTTCCCATCATCATCTCCATCTGTTTCTTCTTAGCCCTTAGCTCTTCGTGCACGTTATAAGCATCAGACCTTCTCCTTATCGACTCAGGTAATGAGTTGATTCTCACCTTAAACTCATCATATTCTCTCTTCACTCTCCTCCTCTCTCTCACAAAATCCAACCTCACTTTGTTCTTGAGAAAGTTACGCTTCTGGGCAAAGTAGGCCTCAGGGTTCCTTGGCTCTATATTGTGTTTCCTGCAGAATGGCACCCATGTGCTAGCAAAGCTAGCCGTTTGAGCCAAGGCTTCAAATGTTAGCAAAGATCCTCCATCATCTGATAAGTAGCAAGCAAGTTTTTCCACAGGGTAATCAACAGCTAGGATCGAGAGGATGGTGTTGGCTGTAACCAGAGGCGGTTCTTTCTCAGGGTCTGCAGTTGAGACAAACACATCTATACCCGGAAGATCAGATCGTCCTTTGGGGTTTCTGAGGTTAGGAGATTCAAAACGTTCTTTAAGAACATTTAAATCGGTTAATCTGTTAACCGGACAGAGTTTAGGAAGCTGGTCCAAAAGCCAAGATAAGGCAAACCAAAGCTCACAGGTCGTTGACATTCCCCACAACCACATTGCCTCTCTGTTTGGGTGACGAATCCTCCATGTCAGAAACAGTCCAAGAGCCACCAAACGCATTGCAATGAGTATTCTGTTTCAAGAAAAATCAAAACTTTAGCAAATTCTCAAATGGTATGAACAAACACAAACAATAGTAGAAACAATACCATCAGCTTCATTCCACTAACATCTAAAAGATCACACCATCAAACAAAAACATACCATAATAGAAACAGCTAAAGCTTTCAAAGAAAGTTCTTTACCTGTAAGGACTGATAATTGCAGCAGAGACACTAACTTTCCTAGTAAGAGGTCTCTTGCTTCTTTCTCCAAACTCCGGTGGCTGTTCATACCCGTTTCCAGTACCACCCGACCCGATTCCATACCCATCTTTAGGCCAAACCGCGTTTCCATACCCATAAGTTCCTTTAGTCTCAAACAACCACCGAGTATGATCAAAATCACCAGCTTGATTCTGCGCTTTAAACGACTTCACAACAGAAAGCCTCTTGTCAAGCTTTGAATCAGTCATCTGAGGAAGCGGCTTCGCCTCATCTTCTTCTTCTTCCTCTTCCTCCTCAGTGTCCTGATCATCGTTGATGTCCCTGTAAGGCTCTTTACATCCAGGACAACTTCCTCCACCACTTGTGATACAATCAAAGTAACAATCTCTACAGATTTTGAAACCACACTCGCATCTCCCATGAACAACCTTCTCATCACAACCCTTTAACCAACAGATCTGACCTAATTTCTTCTCCGGATCAGCTTGATCCATAGAACAATCGATGACATGACCACGAGTAACCGATTTAAACCCGCCTGTGAAAACCGTCCCAGAAAGAACACTTTTGTTATTTGAATTCCCTTTTAGCATCTCTTCTTCTTCACCCATACCACTGTCATGTGAAGCGAAGACCGTTTGATGATCCGGCGTAGGTGGAATATGAACAGTATAGCTCACAACGCACTCGGAATTAGTCTCAGCCGTCAGATCTTCCACCGACATTGAACAGTATCTTCCTTCACCACCACTGGATCTCCGATTTCCACCGCTAAGGGAAGTGCGACGTGGACCTCTTGAGCTTAGAGGAGAGTTTTGGTTGTTGGAGATGGAGGCGCGTGGGATAGGACTCGTCAATCCCAAGCTTCTGTCGCCGGATCCTTTACATGGTGTCACTGTTATAGTCACCGGAGAAGTAGAACAAGCTGATGATTTCACCATCTTTTGGCTCACCATAGCTGTGAACCTCAAAATTACGAGAAAAAAAAAATCAAAGATTTAGATTGAAAAAGAGTAGATCTCAAACTGAAATCAAGAAACTCAGAAGAAGAGAATTTGAATATAAGGAAGAAGAAGCTGAAGCTAGTTGGAAGCAGAGCATTTTAATTTCAAAATTTGAGAGAGGGACAGAGAGATATAAAGAAGAAAGATGTTGCTATAAACGGTCGAGAGATCTGAACCGTTGGTTGCTTCACGTCGCAACTGTAAGATCGGACGGTGGTTGTCTAATCTAAACGGTAAGTTTGAAAGATCCTGTGGGTCCAGGACTATCTATAAAGAGAAAAGTCAAAAAAACGGAAAAGGGTGTTTATCTCTCTCCCTTTCCGTAACGGTCAAATAATTTTTATTCATCCCATGTGATTTGATAATTTTGAACTCATTGGTACGTAGTAAGTAGTATTATGATCTAATATTTTATACTAGAGATGATAAAAATATTATATATGCCTTTTGTCCCATGTGATTTGATAATTTCGAACTCATTGGTACACATTTTTGCATAGTATTATGATACTACTCGAGCAGATAATCATTTCTTGAAATATAATCGTATTATATATTTACTTATCTGCTTATGTATCCTTAACTAGTTAAAATATAGTTTCATACATTATGAACAAGTTTACTTACTCGTTAAGGTGAGAAACGGCAAAAAATTTGAATTCAGTACTTTATATATTAATCATATTGCTTCGTGAAGATTAATGTTAACAGATGTTTTTCTTAGTACATTCAAAAAGTCAAACTTCTTTAACACATTTAAAAATCAAGAGAAGTGATTTTGTCTCTTTTTCGTCAATTTCTACCTAATCCAGTGGCAAACACGATAAAGAAGTTAATCATTTTCATAAATCAAGACCGAACCTATAGTTAGAACTGTAGCTCGCATCTCATTACATAGATATATACTACTGAATACTGATACTATCATACAAGAATATTCGCTACACATATTTACAACAATGACTTGTCATCATCATATAGAAATGGGATCCTAATCTTCTTTCTTCATTTCTTCCACTGCTTTGTATGTCGATACAAAAAACACACTCTGATTTTTCCTCAAGAACCTGCGTAATCATTACTTTGTTTGTTTTTTCCCCTTCAAATACTTGTAAAGTGTTATGCATTAAGCAATTAAGTAGTAGGAAACAAAAATAAACCTGAGAATATCAACGAAGTTGTCCTGCAATTCCTTCAAAGTCTCTTCTGTCATATTCACATGGACTAGCAACTCCGGCAATTTCACTGCAAAACTCAATAATTAGGTTTGATAAGTACTAAACCATAGTATTCAGCATTTAATATGGTGTTTATAGTCTAGAAAGAATGGCCTTACCGAAGAGTCGTAACAAATGCTCTGCTCCATACACAGCTGAGGGAGAAACATCCACTGATACGGTTTCCTCGTATTGCTTCCGTTCATTGTTGTAAAGCAACATCACAGGTAAAGCTTTGTTAAAGTAGCAACGCAAACCTTTCAGAACTTCCTCTACAGAATCAGTCACCCTATATAGACTCACCAAAGAAAGTATCATATATCAGAAGCTTTCAAATAAATATCAGCCACTATCAATGGAGCATCTACAGATGTTTATACTCTCTAAGTAAATGAGAATAGCAACACAAGGAGATTAACAAGTGTAACTATAGGAAACTGACAACAGAAAGAAACTATAGCACACAAAGAGCTTACCTGCCATGTTTCTTCGTTTTGCTATCAATGTACTTCTTGAAGATGTCATCCACATTTGGAGAGCGAGGAAGTTGCACAAGCTGCTCACACAATTCCCAAAACATGACTATGATAAAATTCCTTAATATATGGAGCTAAGAAAAGCATATGAGATTCACAACAAACATTAATTACAACTACCTTGTGCAGCTGAGTAACAAATTCACAATCGTCAATTAGTTGCTTCCTTAATGCTGGTGGGATGTGGAAATTTAAAAGGTTGTCAGAAGGAACCACATTCTTCTCCTGTATTTAGCAACCAATCAGATTTTTTAAAAACGTGGATATTGGAAAACTGAAAGATGGGGCAAATAAATCTACCAATGGAGAGATCACTGTATCAACAGAATCTTGCTTCCGCTTTCTTCCTCTAGCAACTGTAACAATTATGAAAATGTAAGACAAAAATATAAGCAGACACAATGTTCTAACAATGATAAATAGTAGTCAGGGACAGAGAAAAGAAATATGGAAAATAAAGAAAAGAGACCATTAGGGCTTCTAGGTTTCATCTTAGAAACTTTCCAAGCCATAGCACTCTTAACTCCTTGCTTCACACCAAGTTCCTTCTGTTTCTCAATATTCTCCTCTGTATGTTTCAACAAACACTCCACACCTTTCCATTCGTCCCAACTGTCATAACCAACATTGAACAAGGAGATAGTATAATACTCAAAACTTACAAATTGAGATCTTGCCAAACATAAGATTCAATAATCAATAAATAAACCACCATCTCCTTATACATGATATAGTTCACCAACACGAGAATGATTTCAGACCGATAATGTAATATTGAAGGAAGCTTTACTACTAACCTTTTGTTCCAGCCCTGCCAAAAGAAACACAATTTACATCTTCGAAACAATATAGAAGCAGAATTGCTCTAAACAATTAAGTTTTTTTTTTTAATATCTACTTACAATGTAATGCACAAAATATTTCCATTTATTGACTTGATATTCAACTGTAAGAACCTGAGAAAATTTAAAGAAACAAAATAAAGATCAGCAGAGAACAAGAATCTAATTAAAGAATTAAGAGTATTTTCACTACCTTGGCTTCATAGAAGCAATCTTTGTGCTTTGCTAAAACTTTCTCTCCTTCTTCGAATTGGCTCAGGCCAGGAGCAGGAAGAGGAAGAGGCAAGTCATCTCTATCGCAATCGGTGTTGGAATCTGTATCAGAGCCGGATTCGTGTCGTGTGTCGTCGATGGAATCGGTTTTAGGATCCGTCTCGCCGGCGTTAGGGCTTCCCATCTAAGGAGAGGAAGACGAAGAGTGGAGAGAGTTCTTCTAGGGATTAAAATGGCGGCTTCAGAGCCTTCTTGTCTTACGTAAAAGAGACGAAGGTAAATGACAAAACTCAACTCAAATTTGTCGAATCTCGACGGGGCTTTGTCGGAAATTTTCCGGGAATTTTCTCTATCAACAACAATTCTTAATTTCTCCCAACGTAATATGGGCTTTTTTACTTAGGCCTATAAGCCCATTTAAATGTTTTTTCAAAGTCAAACCTTGCTATTTACTTGGGGAGGAGGAGCACTGCAATGATAAAGACAGAAACACCCTTGAGTTAGTCGCTGAGAAAGCGGCTCACAACCAGGAAAGGGTATATCAGTAATTTGAGCTTAGAAAACCGAAGTATTCTTGTCCATTAAGTCTCTGGGGCAGATTAAATAAGGAAAGGTGTGACCTTTGGGTATATTTTTTCTTGACATTTTCTCTCACAATTGGGTATTTGAGCTGACACGACGAGTAGGTCTTAATTTTCTAATCAAAAGCTAATCTGAGAAGATTCAGAAATCAATCAGATGGAAGACGATATGTGGTGCGTGAGCTCATCTGGTTCTTCGATAAGCCATCGATCAGCAACAGCTTCTAAGTATCAATCTGGTTAGTATCCATGTCCCCTAATTCTCCAACTTCATTTAGGGTTTATGATTTAAGATGGGTCTGAATTGGGTTTCGATATTTTGTTATTCAAAGTTGTTTTAGGGATCCTTAAGTTAAAAACCATAGCTTTACGTTTGCTTTTTAGATTAGAAGACTTTTTTTTTGGGTGGATTTGTCCTTTGGTCTCGAGTTAATTTGTGGCGAAAATTTCAGGTTTTCATATGGATGTGGAAGACTTTGACGAAGATGAGGATATAGCAGTGGAGTACCCGTGCCCATTTTGCTCAGATGATTATGATTTAATTGAATTGTGTCACCATATCGACGATGAACATCATCTTGAAGCTAACCATGGGGTATGTGATTTCACTTCCTATCTCTTCCTGCTCTTAAGATTTGACACATGAAGCTGTTTCCTTATTGTTTAAACGGTTTCTCGGGTATTCTTAGTGGACTTATAGAAGGTGTTGAAAGCTTGATTTAAAGGTTAGGATTTTGAGAAACATGTCCCTTCAATCTTTGATTTCGTAAGTACTTATTTAGATTGATGCTTTTCGAGAATCTGATTGCAATTTTGTGATTAGTTTCAATAGAGAAACATGCCCCTCGATTGAGTTGACATATCTCACCATGAATCGATTTTAAGGATCTTAGGAGATGTTTTTGCTTTAGAGAGTAAGATTCTTGGTAGGGACTTCTGAATTCTTGGACTTGAGCTTAGTATGACTGTTTAGATTGTTTCTTTTGAAATCAAATTGCAGTTATGTAAAAATTTCAATTGAGAAACATGTCCTGTGATGGAACATTCTTTTTTGGTTCTGTGACTTGTCATCATGTGGTAACTAACATCTTACAATTCGTTTTGGTTGTTTGTGATCTTTTTAGATATGTCCGGTTTGTAGCAAAAGAGTGAAGATGCATATGGTGGATCATATAACAACACATCATAAAGATGTCTTGAAGATATCCTTTTTTACCTCTTTTCAAAACCTATTTTTAAGCTCGTTTTCTCTCTTTAATGAATGCTATTTATTTGAATGCCCTTGACCGGTAACTTTACAGTGACCAGAAGGATACATCGTACAGGGAAGATCCATATTCATCGGATAAGTATCTTCAGTCACTTGGTGATGACTATCCGCCATCTATGAATCATCATCTTACCTCTAAAGTCGCTGTATCCGATCAATTTTTATCATTCATCAACAATACTACATTGCCTAATCAGACGAAGCTTGTGCAGCCTGATTCGAGTGTAGAAGAGAAGAATTTGATTAAGGATTCTTTGGCAGAAAAAGACAAGAAAGTGTCTTCTCCTTTATCGGATACTGAACAGTTGGAGAAGGCAAAGAAATGTGAGTTTGTTCAGGGAATATTGTTATCAGCCATGTTTGATGATGGATGCGACATCTTCTGAGTAAAAAAACAGAATAAAGTTGTGGAGGCTCCAATGGCGAAGGCAGGTTATTGGCATTGTTGTAAACTTGTAATTTTATGCAGCTATCTATTTATGTATTCATCTTTTTCAGACATAATAACACTAGGTTTAGTCTATAATAATATATAAGCTGATGAGTTTTCAGTTTGTCTTTCACAAGAATCTTCTTTATTGTACAGCACAATTCTTACAAAGTTCTTCTAGTGCTCTATTTAGGTTAAGGGGTTTGTAGTATTAAATAAAACAAGAGTGCAAATCAGTTAACAAGCCCGTCTAGCTCAGTTGGTAGAGCGCAAGGCTCTTAACCTTGTGGTCGTGGGTTCGAGCCCCACGGTGGGCGATTTCTCGTTTTGAAATGTTTTTCTCTTAAGTAAAAACTTACTGACCAACTTTATGCTGTTTCTTCTTAACCTTGAGAACCCAGCTTCTATAAGTTTAATTTTAAAGTTGTTTAAAAAGCATACTTGAGATTTCATGCATTTAAAGTTGCTAAGTTCCCCTTGCTTTATCTAATGAGAAATTCCTCTAACAATATGAATTAACTTAAGAATTCGCCAGTAGGCAAAGAGAGAGAGGAACCCACCACGGTTCAATTTTCTGGGGTAAAGGATTAAAACCGGTTCTAGATAAACAAAACAAATAGTACAAACACTAACGTCCCAATTCTGTTCACAAACACATTAGTAAATAGTAATAATAAAACCCACAAATTACCCTGCATCTTCATTAGGCATTGCATTGCCAATCTCTCCAACCAGGTTTTAAAGAATGGATAACATTAACATTATAGACAATACACTTTTTTCAAGTATGTTTTCTAATGCTAGGTGTGGACGAATTTGTTACCAAGTGATGAACTAAAAATAATTAAAAAAAAAACCAACAAAAGCACAAGTTTATCAAAGTAGGTATCTTGAAACACTGTAAACTAAAAATCTGAGAGCATAACATTAACCGACATAAGCTTATGTTCTTTGCGAAAATAAAGTTATTCCACAAATCCATTTTCTTAGAACATCCAAAAAGACTTCTTAAAATCAAATCCATAAACTGAATCATATAGCTTCGTGCTACATCATCTATCACTTCTTTGACTTTTTCTTCGGTACACTACATAAGCAAAGACAAATAAATGAATTAGATGCCAACCAATTCGAATCAAAACTCAATTTACATCACAGTTAAAATCAGACTTACTCAGCAGTTGGAGCAGTAGCAGCAGCTGGTGGTGCAGTTACAGGTGCAACATCTCCTCCAGGACCCTACGACAAGAACATATATATATATATAAGAAACCAAAATCAGAATTAAAAAAATGGTACGAAGTATAAAGTTATTACCTTAGCCAAACGCTCTTCTCTCCTAGCATGTTTCCTTTCACGGCTAGCCTTGTTCTTGGACCTCTTAGCCTCAAACTGATCAGCCAAAGTCTTCTCCCTAGCTTTCTCAGCCTTTGACTTGTGGATACTCTCCATCAAGACACGCTTGTTCTTAAAGACATTACCCTTAACACGCATGTACATGTCATGGTACATGTGCTTGTCAATCTTCTTGGTCTCTCTGTATTTCTTCAAAAGACGCCTCAACACACGCATCCTACGCATCCACAGTACCTTTGTTGGCAACCTGGCTTCACGGGTACCCTTTCTCTTACCTTTTTAATCATACACAAACCAAAGACCAATCATTACACAATGCTAATGTAAAATCTTAAGATCAATCAACAGAGGGATTATTCAGTTTCAAAGTTTATACCGTATCCAGAGTGACGACCCTTCATTTTGGCAATCTTCATACGGCGAGCTCTGGAACGAGAGTGAATCTTGGTTGGCTTCCTGATGATGAAACCATCCTTCACAAGCTTCCTGATGTTTTGGCCTACAATTAGTTCAAACACATTAGCAAATCATTGCTATAAGGACCAAGATCATACAAATCGACAGTCTTAAGAGAAGCAAAATCAGTAATCAAAATGAACATTTCAGATGCTTATTTTATGGCAACAACAAATCACACATAAACAGTGTAATATTCAGTAATCGAAAACAAAAACTACACGTAGCTCTTTTGATTCACAAGACGAATTTGGAGATACAAAACAATGAATACTATCAAATCACAGCTCTACAAGGCCTCTAGCTACAAAAAAATCAAGCACAGAAACAACTACGAGGTTTGAATTTGCAGATCGGAAACGAACATAGTGATTCAACATAGACAGAAGATTACAGTACATAAACTCAAGTAAATCACTCATCTACCACAGTCGCATATAAACAGAGGCCACAATAAACCATAGCAACGAAGCAAACAAAATAAAGAACAAAGAGATAAAAAAAGCAACATACGGGAATTGGCCATGGAGATGTCGGAGCTTTCATTCGGATCGAGCCATACTTTGCCCTTCCCGCACTTCATCACTGATGCGGCGAGCCGCTTCTGGAGCTTCAGCGAAACCATTTTTGCTTCTCCCCTTTCTGGAGATTTGGTGTGGCGGAGAACTGCTTATCAAAGAAGACGAAACCATTTATATATCTCAGTTTTTTCTAGGGTTTCTCCTCTTCTAGCTATCTATTGGGCTTTAATTAAATGCGGGCTTTTCAAAGGCCCATTATAATAAGGCTTTAACGAAATTTTCAATTTTATTATATTAAAACAAAATTCGGTCAATTATTCAATCACACGGTTGTATTATGGAAGTATTAACTCTAACAAATACTACAAATATGTGCCTTAATTGGCTTTTTGATATAATGTGTAGAAATACAGTTGCTCTTTGTAGACTTATTATTTTACCTTTTAATCCAAAAAAAAAAATTTCTCGTGCGTACCAACTGAACAAAAATATGAGACAGACTATTTGGCTAAAAATGTAAATCAGCTAGTTTTATTTTATTTTTAATTTTTATCAATATCATTTATAGTCACCAATAATATCAACCTTCATTAATTCAAAAACTACTAAATGAATTTAAGGAAGTGTAGAAAATTCTTTAAATAAGGGTTTCTCAAAAAGATGATTGATGTAAAACTAAAAGAATGGGAACCAGATTAATCGGAGAGATTCTTGAGATGGAGGCATCGATATCTCAGACTCTCAGTGTTTATATGCTTGTTACTATTTAAAACATGTATTCGAGTATCGCATGAACATAATAGATTATGAATTCTATTGTTAGAAAACTAGATGTATTGTCTGGATTATATTTTGATAGTACTGTGTATAAAAGATCAGCGTGAGTAAAACAAAAAGTTACAAAGTGTTGATGATTTTTTTTTGTAATGTATTTAAAAATATAGGGTTTGAATGGTTGGTAAGTATACTCGGATTGGATTAAAGTTGGACTGGTTCGCATTTATTTGTACTGTTACTTCGGACTAAAATACTCCATACCAGTCTGCAATTAAACGTAGAAGTGCATACCATAAGATTTGTATTGTTAGTCCGAATTTTTTAGTCTACACTTTTTTAGCTTCATGCATCAGACGGGAATGGTTTTCTCTACACTTCGATCTGGGTACTTTCTTTTCATTTGATAAAATTATGTTTCTTTGTGTATATATATCCTACTCATTAATAAAAAATCTTACATTTATTTCACCCAACAAAAAAAAATGGGAGAGCCGAAAAAAAATCTTATCTTCTTCGTCTCCATATCTTCATACCTTCAGATCTGAAAAAATAAGAGGTATAAATTCTTTAATAACTTAAACTTTAACATTTTTAATCTCTTATAGAGTTAAAAACTAGTTTTTTAAAAATATATCTCTTAATTTTTTAATTATTCTAATTTTTTGTGATGATAGATGTCTTCAACAAGAGGTAGAACAACAAATATGGATCCTCCAACACCAAGAAGAAATACCAACACCAACATAGATCCTCCTCCTATACGTAGAAGGGTAATTAATTTTAATTAATTTTAGTTGATTAATTTTATAATTAATTTTTTATAACTTTAGTTGATTAATTTTTATAATTAATGTTTTATTGTCTGAATAAATATATAACTTTAGTTGATTAATTTTTATAATTTATCTATTATTTTTGTTGATTATTTAAATATTTATAATTAATATTCGTAGAAAAAACCTGATAGAAGATATACTCATGAAAAAGAAAAAGCATTGATTAAATTTTACGATGAAGCATTAGCTACAAATAATTACATGTTTAAAGATCCGGGACAAGCAGAGCGAACATATATTGTTCGTAAATTCAACCAAAAATTCAAGGAAAATATGAAATGGAATGAATTAAGAAGCAAATTGGATGAATCGAAAAAACAATACAAAATATGGATCAATTTACAAGGCAAGACTGGTATCTCGGTAGATCCCATCACAGGAAGAATTACAGCTTCAAATGAGTGGTGGGCTGATCGTATAAAGGTAATTAATTTTCTACTTTTTATCTACTTATTAATTAATTTTCTCTGTTTGACTGTTATTAATATTCATTTGTTGTTGCTATATTAGGAAAATGACAAAGTGAGACGTTTTCAACGAGAACCTCCTAAGTTTTGGGAAATCATGCGAGTGTGTTTTGCAAATCTTGATGTGGGTTCTCAAAGTCAACATTCAGTGCGACAAAGAAGAGAAGAACTAATGACAGAGAATGAAGAAGAGGCAAATGATACAGAAGATACAAATAGTGGATACAATAATGTTGATGTGGAGCCTAGCGAAGTGGATGAGACTCAACAAGAGAATGAGGTGTATCGTGTGAACATCTATGATGATTCACAACCTGCATATCAATTCACACAAGAAGGATCTCAAATACCTGAACGTAGAGGGAGATAAAGCTCAAGAAGCGCTCCATATTCTACTGTTAGAAGTGGGTCAATTCGAGGGAGTGGGTCGCGAGCATCTAGTGGATCACAAGGATCTAGTGGATCAAGAGGACCTCGTAAAAGGCAAAATTTTGAATCAACCGTCCAAGAGACAATGTCGACCATAAGAGACTTTGGCGTCGACATTGGATGAATGCTTCTCATTTTCCTGAACCGAGAGTGGATATTTGTTTTTAGAGTCACTAGCAGAATGTACAAGATATGGTGAGGATACAGGGACTTCTCAACCAAGGGGATCTTCTAGATCAAGTTAGCCCTCATCTAGTGACAGTGTCTCTGCTAGTAGTAGCCAAAGATCGCTGAGTATACCGATTAATCCACCAGTTCCATAGTTACGTCCTCTAGGACCACAAACAGGCTTCCGAGGATTAGGATTTGCTGGGTTTTCTTCACGAGGATTAGGAGAATATCCAGCTAGTCAAATGTTTCAAATACCAACAGGAGGAAGGGGATTAGTCTTTGGACAAAATGAGCGATCTGAGCATCCTTATGTTCTAGCTCGTCAAGCTCTCTTTCAAGACAAGTCCAATGATGTAGAAGTAGAAGATGAAGGTGAAGAGGAGGATGAAGATGAAGATGAAGATTGATGACTTATATTTGAATTATTTGTGTTTGAATTATCTGTGTGAAACTTGATGACTTGTGTTTAAATTATCTTTGTTTGAAACTTGATGACTTATGTTTGAATTATCCTTGTTTGAAACTTGATGACTTGTGTTTGAATTATTTTTGTGTGAAACTTGATGACTTATGTTTGAATTATTTTTATTTTGATGTATTTTCAAGTTCTTTGGATTTATCAATTACAATCACAAGAGCTTCACAATTTATCTGATGCAAAAAGAATTGAGTTATGGGCTTTGGAAAATGAGCAAATAAAAGATTTATTTATACAACCTACATTAGATAATTATGAGCGCCATTACCATAGAGGACCATACCAGACAGGTGGAGGATTAGGATGGTACAATCTCCGAGAACGTATTCAAAGTGACTCTGGTGCATGTTTCCAATTATTGAGAATGTCATTTGCCGCTTTTACAAAACTGTGCAACATTTTACATCAGAATTATGGGTTACAACTAACGATGAATGTTAGTGTTGAGGAGAGTGTAGCTATGTTTCTTCGAGTATGTGGGCATAATGAGGTTCAACGTGATATTGATTTACGATTTGGACGTAATCAAGATACTGTAATGAGAAAATTTGGTGAAGTCTTGAGAGCTACTGAGTTGCTTGCCTTTGATTACATAAAGACACCTACGATACAAGAACTTCACATGATTCCTCAACATCTCCAAGCGAATCGACGATATTGGCCATTTTTAGTGGATTTGTTGGGGCAATGGATGGCACACACATATGTGTTAAAGTCAAGCCCGGATTGCAAGCCATGTATTGGAGTCGACACGATAGAACAAGTTTCAATGTAATGGCAATTTATGATATGAATATGTTATTCACATATGTTTGGAATGGAGCTCCGGGTTCATGTCATGACACAAGAGTGCTCTCACTCGCGCAAAATGGTGATCCTCAATTTCCATTGCCTCTTGGAGACAAATATTATGTGGTAGATTCAGGATATCCAAACAAGCAAGGTTTTCTAGCTCCTTACAGATCATCACGCAATCGGGTTGTGAGATATCATTTGTCATAATTCATCAATGGTCCTCCACCAAAGAATAAATAAGAGTTATTTAACAGGTCTCATGCATCTATACGTTCCGTTATACAACGAGCTTTTAGAGTGTGGAAGAAGAAATGGAGGATTCTTAGGAATGACCCTAGATATGGTTTGGAGGTGCAGAAGAGTATGATTATCGCCACGATGGGACTCCATAATTTTATCAGAAGATCAAATTTTTCTGATGCTGATTTTTTTGAAGATTATTCAGAAATGCATACAGAAAAGGAAGAAAATTACTCAAATGAGCAAGAGGAGGCCGAGAGAGCTGATCGACAATATATGGCAAATATTCGAGAAAATATTGCCAATATGTTATGGGATAATTTCAATAATAGGTTTTGATTTGTAATTTTTTAAAATATTTTGTAGTGATTATTAAAAAAATATTTTATTAATTATTGTACAAATGACTTTAATCCACTCTATATTATAGTCTGATTTTTACCATTCACAATGGTATATGGCATTGCATACCATTGTATGTTGGATTGCGTACCATTGTTTGCTGCATACGGTAGTCCGAACAGGTGCTTATCGAAATGGTAGTACGCACTATCCGATCTGAAACGTAATGACGAACCATTCATAGCCATAGAGTAATTTGATTTTATGTAAAATGGTATTATATTATATATTGATATTCACATATCAAATTTATAACTAGTAACTTTTTAAGCAACCAGCTGAAGAATCCGTTTATGATACAAAAAACATAAGAGAAAAAAGTAAAATATTCCAATGATTATTTCTTGTTTGATAAATTCCCAAACTAACTCACAAACACATGTTTGTGAAAACTTTTGATATTTCAATAATTAAATAATTTATACCAAAAAGCTTATTTGGGACACATTGGAAAACTAATTTTTCCACCAAAGATAACCTTGGCGTTATCGCAAAGAGATCCGAGGGCACCTCCTGATGAGGACTTTTCGGATGCCTTGCCTACGAAGCTCAAGTCCACGTCGACAACATTGACTCCTTGGCACGGCACCGATTTGCTGCACTCTATATGAACAATATCTTTCGTAATTGTTGTTCCTCTTATGTTCTTGAACAACACATCGCTGATTGCAACTTTTGAATCCTTAAAAAAAAAAGGTTTTGTAAGTTACTGACTCAACTGATTAGTTTGATTTGATTTTTTTGGTTAGATATACTTACTCCTCCTCTTGAACCATAGTTTTGGTCAATGATAATTGGGTTCTTGACACTCTCCATGATGATATCTTCAAAGTGAATGTTTGCAGCCTTGCTTGGGCTCGAACCACCCCAAGTTTTGATTCTAAGTCCATTGTCAGTTCCCTTCATCGTGCAGTTTTTAACAAGAATTCCGCTAACGTCTTCCTCGTTTGGGTACTTACCAAGACTACCAACACTTAGACCGTGTCCTGGACCACAGATCACGCGTTCGACGGTAACATTGTTGGAGCCACGGCCAACTGAGACACAATCGTCTCCTGTGGCTATTGTGCTGTCGACGATGGCAACATTGTCAGCATTGCTCAGATGGATACCATCGGTGTTGGGACTAGTATCAGGCGCGATAAGCTTAATGTTATGGATGTTGACACCTACTGTCTTCACCAAGAACATGTGGAAGGCCTTTGCGTTGACCGAGGTAATGCCGTTGACTTCAAGATTTTGCATGTTTCTGAATTTGAGAGACTGCATGCATGTATACACATATGCTATTAGTACAAAGGATTTAACATGAATGATATATTAGTGTGTATGTATGTAGATTAAATTATTCTTACCGTTGGAGGAAGATTGCATTGAAGCTTCTTGCCACAGCCATCTGCTGCCCAAACCTTTTCACCTTGTCCGTGGAATGTGCCAGGTCCGGTAAGGACGAGATTGTCGACACGTTCGAATAAGATCCACTCGGGGGTTGCGAATCCGCTTGTTGTAGCGAGCACCGTGCCTTGAACTTCAACGGTCACTTTGCTTTTGCATGGACCGGCAAAAATAACTGGACCAGCCAAGAATTCTCCTTTAGGAATTAATAGTGTTGCTGGTGCAGGACTTGCGCACACTTGGATCCATGCGTTTAAAAACGCCTTGAAAGTATTGGTAGAACCATCTGGTACGGCTCCAAACTTAGTAATATCAAAAACCGTGGGGTTACCGGAGTTAGCGGCGAGACCACGACGACCACCAAGATATTCACCATTAGCCACGCAAGAACCAAACACCAAGGCCATTAGAATTAATGAGCCTACATTAGTATTATTTGCCTTGGCTACCAAACTTCTTGCGTTAGCCATGGTGATAATATCTTTATTTTTTTTGTTTTTTTTTTTTAAAAAGTGTGTAAACAAATTTAAAAGTGATTTGATCATTGGAGGATTCATAATGTTTTTATAGTGTTAGTATGGGTGCTATTTTTAGATCTTTATTTTATTTTATTTTAAGTATGGTTTTAAGTAAAATTTAGAGCGTCTGGTTCCATCTTTTTTTGTGGATTCTTGACCTCCAATATTAGGTGGTAACGATTCTACTTTCACGGTAACATCAGAAAAAACTGAATCCATTTATTAAGCGGTTGAGAATGAGCAATTACTCCCACTTTGTTTATTTGCCAAAATTACCATACTGTTTGTTTCTTCCTCAAAATTATGCGTATGTGTAACAAAATGGTATATAATGTAATATTAATATAATTTTGACAAGTTATAAATTAGTCATAATTATTAGAATTCAGTTAAAAAATTCTGGAATCATGTCTTACATAAATTTATTATGTCATTCAGTCAAATCAGAAACAAACCATTTTTTAAAAAAACAGGCAGTATATTAATTTTTTTTTATCCTCGATTTCAAACTTAATATAATATATCCATACATTTTTATTATTTTCTACCAATATTTTTTAAAAAATTCTTATGCAATGATGTGGGACTTACTTTCGATTTTACTGGAATTAAGATTTTATTTGTGACTAATATAATTTTGATTTAGGGTTATCCTCTATAATTTTGAATATTTCTGACACTGTGATTTTGGTGATTTCCATTGTTGAACCTGGTGTTGGAGAAACCCTATCACGCCTATATAGTGTTTGATGAAATTCCCTAAAGAGTGATAATGTCCAGTTTCTCTGTGTTAAAGAATGGCAGATCGTGAGAAGAGGAGAAGGTAAAGATGAATGCATGAGACATGATTAAAAGAAACGAGTGTGGAGAGAATTGACGAGATATGGCTTCAAGAGATGAGAAAGAATGAAGATGTTAGAGATCTTTTTGGTTTATTACGCTTGTGGAGCTCTTCGTCTCACATAGCTAAAGATGCTCAGTGTTAAGAAATCCATAAAGCTTTTATTTACTACATCTCACTAAGTTATTTCTTGTAAAACTGTAGATCAAAAATGTTTTAGTTGGAAAAAAATGTATATTTCACACACAGAAACAAACAAGTGGATAAATTATGACACAATATTTTATACATGAAATAATAAGGATTAAATAAAACTAAACTCTAAATTATAAATATAGAATCCAAGCAAAATGTTTTAATTAGTGAATTATGAAACAAGAATATTCTGAATTACACAATTGGTCATCCATAAAAGACATCTAAAAGGAAAAAACTAAACCCTAAATTATAAATAAAGAATTCAAACAGAATGTTTTAATTAATAGATTATGATAGGAGAATATCTCAAATCATACATCCGGTCATACATAAAAAAAATCTGAAAACAAAACTAAATCTTAAAATTATAAATAAAGAACCAAACAAAATGTTTTAACTAGTGGATTATAAAAAGAGAATATTTTGAATCACACAGCCGACCATCCATGAAAAAACATCTAAAAAAAAACAGAAACCCTAAACTATAAATAGAAAAGCGAAGCAAAATATTTTAATTACCAGATCATGAAAAGAGAATATTCCATATAACGTACAATTAACTATCAATAAAAAACATCTTAAATAATAAACACATAAGCTCATAATAAAAAAAAAAAAAAAACTCATTCACACCTTTTAAAAAGGATACTTTACGATTAATTCACTTTGTGCAAATTATTATAAAACAAAACATATCTATGATACACAAAAATAGTTGATGATATTTTGTCGATGAACAAAACTCGCTAAAATAACTGAACCAATTTTGTACACAAAAAACTCACTTATAACACAAAAAGATTGTGTTTTTCTTCCACATGAAATTACATATATTTTGTTTTATTTACGGTCTAAACGAAATAGCGCTAATCATTATTTAAAAAATAGTGAACTCAAATTGATTAATGAACACTAAAAGTTTTTGAAATGTGAGATACATGTACATAACTCGACTCTCGTGGACAAACACACGATAAAACACACGGAACAAACATTTTGTCTACGGAAAAACATGGATAAAATGCATAGTTGACACCTTAATCAAAAAAAATTGTGGATAAACTCAAATATAAGATTTTATCCATGAAATATTGTATAGTACAAAAATTCTTAATATTGTATACTAGAAAAAATCTGGTAAGCACATATTGTTCAAAGCTTCCGTGCCACCCACCAACATTTGAACAAAACTTGTGGCTAGGATCACACCATATGCAAAGGTTTTAGCAGTCAAAAAACGATCATTAGCATCGGTTTGACCGTACCGACAGTCAGTGTCGTGCCTAGCTTAATAGAGGCATAAGGCTAATTCTAAAATTATATAATTTTCATTTTTTTAGATGTGTTTTTATTTATAATTTTCTACTTAATTTTAACATTATTATAGATTTTTATAACAAAATGTTATTCAAAACATCAGAAAATCTATTGTAATTATGTTTTCCAAATAAGAATACAACTGTGATGTTATTCTATTAAAAGGTCATTTATTTTACATATATAGTATGAGAAAATTAAAAAGAAAATGTGGCCTTTACTATTAGATAAAAATTGAGAGCTTAAGTGGGTGTTATTGGTTAGGTGATTTTTAAAGAGTTATAAGTTTTTAAGACTTTGATGTTATTCAATTTTAAATTACAAAGACTCTACTAAAGTTATGTATTATTAGTTCAATATTTATAAAAAGTTGTTAAAAGTCATGTGTTATTGGATTAATAAAAACTTTAACTAACTTTCATATTATACTAAAGTTTATTAAAGTTTAGTATTATTGGTTGATTGATTTTAAAGTTTTTTGTTCATCTGAAACAACTTTTAAAGGTTTTCAAAATATCATATCTTAGGGTGATATTCTCATAAACTTTTGGTGAGAATATGTGAAATGTTTTAAATACTCTCTAAAAATTTCTTAAAGTCTTCAATCCTAATAATCATTACAATTATACATAAATCTCAAACCAATAACACCCCCTAAGAGTACTTAAATTTGTTAAAATGAAATGGTGTCTTTAAATATAAAATTAATAAAATTTTGACTAAAAAGAAGAGAGAGTCTTTGATTGGAGAGGAGAGTGCCTTTGGCAAGACACTTTAGACATCGTGTCTTTAAATTTTAATATTAATTTGTGTTTAAGACACCCATGAGAGGGTGTGGGATAAAGATAGTCTAAGGCCATTGCTCTTTTCAATACAAGGTAAGGGAGACTTTGCCGATAGTTCCTGCTAATGAGCAGTATAGCTAAGAGAAGCGAAGCAATGGCTACAAATTTAAGTATAATCCCAGCTGAATCATCACAACAAAGGTCTGATTCGCCAAACTAACTCACAAACACATGTTTGTGGAACCTTTTGATATTTTAATAATTTAAATCAAAAAGCTTATTTGGGACATATTGGAAAACTAATTTTTCCACCAAAAATAACCTTGGCGTTATCGCAAAGAGATCCGAGGGCACTTCCTGATGAGGACTTTTCGGATACCTTGCCTACGAAGCTCAAGTCCACGTCGACAACATTGACTCCTTGGCACGGCACCGATTTGCTGCACTCTATCTGAACAATATCTTTCGTAATTGTTGTTCCTCTTATGTTCTTGAACAACACATCGCTGATTGCAACTTTTGAATCCTTCAAAAAAAAAAGGTTTTGTAAGTTACTGACTCAACTGATTAGTTTGATTTGATTTTTTTGGTTAGATATACTTACTCCTCCTCTTGAACCATAGTTTTGGTCAATGATAATTGGGTTCTTGACACTCTCCATGATGATATCTTCAAAGTGAATGTTTACAGCCTTGCTTGGGCTCGAACCACCCCAAGTTTTGATTCTAAGTCCATTGTCAGTTCCCTTCATCGTGCAGTTTTTAACAAGAATTCCGCTAACGTCTTCCTCGTTTGGGTACTTACCAAGACTACCAACACTTAGACCGTGTCCTGGACCACAGATCACGCGTTCGATGGTAACATTGTTGGAGCCACGGCCAACTGAGACACAATCGTCTCCTGTGGCTATTGTGCTGTCGACGATGGCAACGTTGTCAGCATTGCTCAGATGGATACCATCGGTGTTGGGACTAGTATCAGGTGCGATAAGCTTAATGTTGTGGATGTTGACACCTACTGTCTTCACCAAGAACATGTGGAAGGCCTTTGCGTTGACCGAGGTAATGCCGTTGACTTCAAGATTTTGCATGTTTCTGAATTTGAGAGACTGCATGCATGTATACACATATGCTATTAGTACAAAGGATTTAACATGAATGATATATTAGTGTGTATGTATGTAGATTAAATTATTCTTACCGTTGGAGGAAGATTGCATTGAAGCTTCTTGCCACAGCCATCTGCTGCCCAAACCTTTTCACCTTGTCCGTGGAATGTGCCAGGTCCGGTAAGGACGAGATTGTCGACACGTTCGAATAAGATCCACTCGGGGGTTGCGAATCCGCTTGTTGTAGCGAGCACCGTGCCTTGAACTTCAACGGTCACTTTGCTTTTGCATGGACCGGCGAAAATAACTGGACCAGCCAAGAATTCTCCTTTAGGAATTAATAGTGTTGCTGGTGCAGGACTTGCGCACACTTGGATCCATGCGTTTAAAAACGCCTTGAAAGTATTGGTGGAACCATCTGGTACGGCTCCAAACTTAGTAATATCAAAAACCGTGGGGTTACCGGAGTTAGCGGCGAGACCACGACGGCCGCCGAGATATTCACCATTAGCCACGCAAGAACCAAACACCAAGGCCATTAGAATTAATGAGCCTACATTAGTATTATTTGCTTTGGCTACCAAACTTCTTGCGTTAGCCATGGTGATAATATCTTTATTTTTTTGTTTTTTTTTCTTTTAAAAGTGTGTAAACAAATTTAAAAGTGATTTGATCATTGGAGGATTCATAATATTTTTATAGTGTTAGTATGGGTGCTATTTTTAGATCTCTTTTTTTTTAGTATGGTTTGAGGTAAAATTTAGAGTGTGTGGTTCCATTTTTCTTTGTGGATTCTTGACCTCCAATATTAGGTGGTAACGATTCTACTTTCACGGTAACATCAGAAAAACTGAATCCATTTATTAAGCGGTTGAGAATGAGCAATTACTCCCACTTGTTTATTTGCCAAAATTTACCATACTGTTTGTTTCTTCCTCGAAATTATGCGTATGTGTAACAAAATGGTATATATGTAATATTAATTATTAGCGTTCAGTTGATTTTTTTCTGGAATCATGTTTTAGATAAATTTATTATGTCATTCTGTAAAATTAGAAACAACCCATTTATAAAAAAAAACAGGCAGTATATTAATTTATTTTTGTTGTTATTTTACTTTTTTTTATCCACGATTCAAAACTTAATATAATACTTTCATACATACATTTTTATTTTCTACCAATACACCATTGTAGGGTCTTATATATCAAAGCAGTGATAAATATTTTTAAAAATCTACAGATTATGAAACACTACAATTCTTTCATTTGTCCATCAAATTTTAAATTACGGAAACGAGGATTAAATCTGTCATAACAGAGACAATGACAGCTTTAATCGACCCATCTCTCTGTATCTGCTCAATTGCTCGTTTCCCATGAAAACATTCATCATCCTTCGTCATTTTCTATTATTTTAAAAATAAATAAATAAATATATATATATATATATATATATATGTTTTCGTGAAAAATCAAATCAATAATCTTTTGTTTGAAAAAGTTTTTAACTGATCTCAATTTGAAGAAAAGAAAATCTCATGTTGAAAACACATTTCTTAATGTTACTATTTTGTTTCAAAATCTGGAAATCAAATCGAATAATTGTTGTGTGTTTGCTTGGAGCGTGATTTTCAGTTCAGTCGGATCAGACCATCTTGGCATTCATTTATAGAATCATTAGTTCATTACTATTAATTAACGTCTTCAAACCAACGGTTAGTTACTGCGGTTAAAGCTTAACTTAATAACTAGAGGTGGCCAAAAGAGCCACTTAGATACGCCAAAGCCCCAACAAGTGGGGCGTTAATGTAAGTGGCCGGCTCGGACCGTCCGTAGTCAGACCGTTCGTCAGGGAATTGGTCGTTCTGGTCCGGACCACCAACGACTGCACCGACTAGATCGTTGGGGTTAGGAGATTGAGAGATAAACATGGAGAAGCCGTCGTGGCATTGGATCTTGGTCGGGTGGGCTACGACGGAGGGGAGAGATGAGCCACGGTGGTGAATCCGACGAGGATATTTTGGACCATAACCAACCATGTATGACATTTTCAATGGGTTGTCTCCAAGTAAATAGTCCACCTGCCACATCATAAACATTTATCTGTTAATATATATTTTAATCCTACTTTATATTAACAGCTTCAGTAAAAGAAAACAATTTTCTTGTTATCTATATATATAACACATTTCTTGTGATTTTTTTTTTAAATTCACGAAATTATGTTTTGGGTCAGATTATATTCATTTTGAGATGTATGAAAAAATTGAACTAATTGATTAAGGATAAAAATTCGGTTTGGTTTGTGTTGAATAATCCGAGTTTTGGCTAAGTTAAAAATGAAATTGAACCTGTTTCTTGGCGATGGAGCGGAGGCGGGCGGGGGTGACGACGGAGCCACCGCAGTAAGCGACGGTTTGAGCAGAAGTCAAGTATTTGGCGTAGGTCAAGAGCAAGAACGATGTCGACGTCACGTATTGCATGTTGCTCTGACCCATCTTGTACAACAGCCCACCTATAAATACACATATATCTTCAATTACTTTAGTAAATGTGATCATGTTCAAGGTTAAACAAATTTTTGGGTAAGTTTGTTCAAGATTCTCTTTTGGAAAGTTTAGAGTTTTTTTTTGAGAAACCGTAATATGTACTTTTAGACCTTATCAGTTAATATATCCATAATTAATGAAATTTAAACAAATACCCATTATAGTCACGACTCTCGAGGGGTAATATGTACAAAAATGAGAAGATAATGGGCAGATATGTAAGGAAAGGAGAAGATAAGGGGTCAATATCTACAAAAAGGCAAAAAACCTGGGGTGTATTGGGAAGAGGAGAAGGGAGCTCCAGGTAAAACAGAGCATATGAAACTATCAGCATGCTCTTTGTATTCTCCAAGTGACTTCACTTTCTGAATCAGAAATTCCTTCAACAACAACAAAATCACACAAACGGGTTTCATAAAAATGTAGCCTTTAACAACAAAATCAAGAATCAACGGTTTAAATTTTGAATCTTTGATCAAACTTTGAGAAATTAGGGTTTTAAAGAAAAAAAAACCTTGGAGAGAAGAATTCTGGCACCAACGTGCTTATTATCCCAACTAAACATGTTATCAGAGTCATCAGCACCAAGGATCTGTCCATTAGCTTTGATGTAATTGAGATATGTTTGGCTATTTGTTGCTTTGTGTAACCAAGCAGCTCCCCATAACAACTCATCCTGAAATAAAATAACATATCAATTTGAAATAAAAGGAAAAAATCACCTTTTTATCGTTACAGATTTTGAATTAATTTAGATGCAATGTAAAAAAAATTGAACCTGAAATCCAGAGTAGGAACAGTAGAACGGACAAACTTCTGGTTTGAGACCTGCGCTGTAGGGTCCTCTGTATTTGTCCGCAAATGTAAAAACCTTAAAAACCCACAAAAGCATTTTTAGTCAATGCTCCTATCGAAAATTCAAAATTTTTATTAAAAAAATTGCCACATGATTATTAAATGAAGAATATTTGACACAACTTGAGGAATGACATAGTTTATTTCAAATCTTCATTAACTATGAAGAATGGTAAAATGTTTATTTTTTAAAAAAGTTTATTTACCGTCAAGGCTCGTTGGAGGAGGAGAGTGGAATAAGAAGGATCACATTTCCGGAAAACAATAGAAGCTGCGGCAAGAGCGGCGGCTATTTCAGCGGCGATATCAGAACCAGGATTGTTCTTGTCGACTTTAAACACACTTCTTGGTGTATCCATGTCTTCTGGTCTCTCCCAGCAAGCATGGTCCATGTTAGCATCACCCACCTATATAGAAACGCTAACGTAAACCACTTGTTTCTCTGTTTTCCCCAAAGTTTGAATCTTTGACAAGTAAAAAATGAAGAAACCTGAACATAAATGGTGTCAGGATGTGAAGTGGCTTTGAGGAGAAAATCAGTGGCCCAACGAACTGCATCTTTAGCGTTTGGTAATTCAGATTCCATGAGACCACCAAACTCAATTAAACTCCATGAGAGCATTGTGGTTGTGAATGCCATTGGGAATCCAAACTTCATATTGTCCCCTGCATCGTAGTATCCTCCCACCAAATCCACCTTCAATTTCCAACCATTCACAAACAAAAAAATTAGGGTTTCAAATTTGAGTATTTTTTTCCTCTGTTTTATGCATAAACCCTATAAAGGTTGAATCTTTTGATGATTTTTGTGGAGTTTTTTTAACCTATATTGCTACCAACGATGAAAAAAACGAGAACAGACCATTTCACATTTTCCTCAAAAGCAGTAAAACACAAAAGAAAAGAAGAAGAGTCATTTACGTTGAGAGCAGAGCCATCAGAGAGACCAGAGTTACTCCTCCAAGTCACCCTCTGGTTTGGAGGAAGCTTTCCGGATCTTTGACCTTCGAAGAAGAGAATAGACTTGGCGAGAGCGTCTTTGTAATTGTGGTTGTCGAGGTGGTGACGATGGTTGAGGCTGGGGAGAGAAGAAGACAAGGATAAGGCATTGCGGAGAAGCAAGAAGAAAGAGAGAAAGATGAAGACTCGAGAAGAAGAGAGAGGATAAGCCATTTCTCTAGAGAGAAAAAAGAGCTTTGGTTAACCAATCAATGAGCAATGTGCAGGACAGGTTTGCTGATAGCTGAACTGAACAGTGGACGTTAAGGCTCTTTATATAGATAAAAATTTTGATTTTCTATTCTCTTTCCTAGCTAAACCGGTTAGTTAGTCACATAAACCGAACAAACAAATTTTTTTATTTTATTTTACCACGTAAAATTTGGTGTAATCTTTCACCCATATCGAAATTCAGTCGAAACATTTAATATGGTAAAATGAAAAATAAAATAAAAAATCATTTGTACCGTCCAGTAAATTTTACGTGGTATGACCAAAATAATACTAGTAATGAGATATGCATATGCTTGTCAGAAAAAAACCAAAAAAAAGAAGATGGAGCTCTGAGACTCTGAGAACGAAATAACGACTGCCAAAGTTATGTGGGCCTTGTGTTCAAAATCAGAACAAATCCGGGTGGAAAACGTAAAACATAATTAAATAAAGGGGGTTTTTAGTAATATTTTGAATATTAGTTTTTGTCCGTACGTTTGATTCGACTTCTTGGGAATGGGCTTAACCGTTGAGGGCCCAACTTACAAAGTGGATAAGCCTCATTTATTCCTTTTGTAAAAATATTATTTGTTTTTGATTTTTTTTTTGGTTTGACATTATTGATGTGTTTTTTTTTTACCCAAACTACATATCTCAACGTTTAATTGAAGACAAATTAAAGTCTCATATAACAACTTGTTCGTACATACACACAAATATGTATATACACAAAGGACTGAAGACGAATTAATAATGGAGATGTTACATGCTTGCAGCATGTGATAAGTCATAGTACAATAATGTCACTTGTTACATTGAATAAATGGACCGATATTGCCATAGAGTTGTTGTTCTATTAACCTCGTAACCGGGAAATTTGACCAGCTTTGTCGTTTTCCACGTTTTGGGAATCATGCTCTCCATATTAGAAAGAAGTCTTAATGGTAAAATTGTGGTTGGTTTCACAATTTATGGTCTTTATTGATTTTATGTTTCTACACCATGTTAAAATGCTGTGTTTATAATCAATGAAAACATGACTTTAATTTTTTTTTTGTATAATGCTAATATATAAGATAGAAAATGTAAAACATTATATATTCTGAATTTCACTTCCGGTGATTCTCGTTTGATATGTAAAGTCGAGGATTCGTCAAAAGTCATCTGTCAAAATCGAATACCGATCCAAAAATTTGATTTGAAATTATAAAATAAGCTGAATTTTGTTTTAGGATGTTCTTCGACAATATGATAGCTGGGCCAGTACAATAGGAAAACATTTATGGGCCATGTGTATACACTTTCCTTGGCCAAACAATATGAATGAATGTGTAGACAATAGAAACACATGGCCCATATGTAATAAACATTTATGGACCATACATCATTCATCAATATATACACTTTTCCTTGGCCAAACAATATGAATGAATGTGTTAACAAAATCAGAACTAACCATAGTAATTTTAGATACTAAATACACCCCCTAAGTACTTTCTTTAAGACTTTTAGTGGCATTCAGGCTATTCAGCACATGATTATATACCACGCAAAGATTTGAGAGAACCTGGAATTATAAAAAAAAAAAAGGAAGAAAAATGCAAACTATACTAATAACTAAATGTTTTATAAATCTAAGGGCAGAGTCGGTGGTTTTCGTGCCTTTAAACAGTTTCCATGAGAATTAATTTTAACGTTTCCATATATCTGACAAAAATTTATACTCCACTAGTGCTTTAATTAACAAGTTTTGATCCGAAACACGATTAGCTACGGGAAATTTTGAAAATGCTTGAAAACGAATTTAATATAAAGGCTTATTGTTCGAATCTCAACGGTTACATTCTAAAATAGTTTTTTAGTTTGTATGCAACAATATAAAAAACAACACCTATTAAACGAAGCAAGTACTTAAAATGAAACGAGAGGTTCCCGTTTTATAATTATAGATACCCATAGAGTTCAGGATCGAATTCGGGTCCAACAAGTTATTACCCATAAAAATCCAAAAAAAATTGAATGCAAACTAGTTCGGATATTTTATACCCAAAATTAACAAATTTTACCCGAAATACCTAACATTACCAAAAAATACCTAAAAATATCCGAATTTTTTACCCGAAAAATACCAAAAATATCTGAACCTGTAAAAACAATAATACCAAGATACCCGAAATATGGTGAAATATCCAAAAATACCAAAACATTTATGTGTGTTAATGTATTATATTTTGGATATTCGGATACCTGATCGGATATCGGATAATACCCATACCCGAACCGATACCCACGAGTATATGAATGTAGGAACCGATGGGAAAATGAGAATACCTGAATCCGATCCGAACCGATTTTTTTGGGTCGGTTTTAGTTTGGTATTTCGGGTTCGGTTTTTTTGCCCAGACCTAGAAAAAAACGATAAATTAACACCTAATAAGTCAATTTGCAAGTAAGCCTGCTCCAAACATGCATTTTACGTACTTGCTCAAATAATTTTCTTAAAAAGGAGTGTAACAACAAGACCCATAAAATAATTTACTACTATATGTCAACAAGGTAACGGCTACATCGAAAACACTTTGTTCTGGAAACACAAGAGTGCGAACCAGTGGTAAATAATTAAAATCCCTAGATTACCATTGAAATACATATCTACAAAAATTCTAAATCTTTCTTATTATGTGATTGTGAGGATTTAAGATCAGATAAACATTGTTCTGCATTGACAGCTATGCATCTTTGAATCTGCGCAGCGCAGACAGAGTACCCGATGATTTTATTAAATTAAATTACTATCTCCAAAACAACTTACGCGTTTTTAAGACTCCCAAACGAGTTGACTCATCATAGTTTATTATACTCATATTATATTCATTTTAATTGGACCCACCTCATCATCATTCATCATCAACACACTTACATAACCCACTAAACCTAAAGTTTTCATTCACATAAAAAACTACATTTCAAGTAACAATGGAATCTCCAATTCTCTTTCTCATCATACTATCATTCTTTTTTCAATCACTCCTTGTTTCTTCTCAAACTATATCAAACTCTTCAACTATCTGCAAAACGACGCCGGATCCAAAATACTGCAAATCCGTTTTCCCACACAGCCCAGGCAATGTTCAACAATACGGCCGCTTTTCAATCCGCAAATCGCTATCGCAATCGCGAAAATTCATTCGTACGGTTGATAAGTATCTAAAACGCAACGCTCATTTATCTCAACCGGCCGTTATTAGAGCTCTCCAAGACTGCCGTTTTCTCGCCGGTTTAACTATGGATTATCTCCTAACGTCGTTTGAAACCGTTAACGACACGTCAGCAATATCCTCTTTCAGAACGCTGTCGTTTTCGAAAGCTGACGACGTTCAAACGCTTCTTTCCGCGGCGTTGACTAACGAGCAGACGTGTCTAGAGGGACTTACCACCGCCGCTTCTTCTTCCGCCACGTGGACTGTTAGAAACGGCGTCGCATTGCCTCTCGTTAATGACACGAAGCTGTTTAGCGTTTCACTAGCGCTCTTCACCAAAGGGTGGGTCCCAAAGAAGAAGAAACGGGCCGGGTTTGCTTGGGCCCACCCGAGATCCGAATTAACTCACACAAAACCGCTCCGTCTGTTCCGTAACGGAGCTCTGCCGTTGAAAATGACGGAACGAACTAAAGCAGTGTACGAAGCTCTCAGTAGGAGAAAACTCGCCGACGGTGAAGAAGACGACGGAAGCATGGTTCTGATAAGCGATATTGTCACCGTGAGCCAAGATGGAACCGGGAATTTCACCAATATAACGGCGGCCGTAGAGGCGGCGCCTAACAACACCGACGGAATCGGCGGTTTCTTCTTGATCTACGTGACGGCGGGAATCTACGAAGAATACATCTCGATCGGGAAGAACAAAAGGTACATGATGATGATCGGCGACGGAATTAATCAGACGGTGGTCACCGGAAACAGAAGCGTCGTCGACGGTTGGACCACGTTCAATTCAGCCACGTTTGGTACGTTCCACGTCACATGTTATTAACCATAATGTCTCGAGATCTTAAAATTGTTTTTCCCATTATATTTAATTTCTCGAGTACGTTGATAGTTCATTTAATTATTACATTTTCAACTACAGGTCAAAAAAGTTAGATTGAAATTGGTGAATAAGTGACAAGATGCATTAATAATAAACCGAGTGGACCAAGTTTATGTTTATTATATAGTTGGACGATGCAGCCATTAAATAAATGATATTTTTTTTTGTTCAGCTGTGACAGCACCGAACTTCGTTGCGGTGAACATAACATTCCGGAACACTGCTGGACCGGAGAAGCACCAGGCAGTTGCGTTACGGAGCGGTGCAGATTTCTCAATCTTCTATAGTTGTAGTTTCGAGGCTTATCAAGATACGCTCTATACGCATTCTCTGAGACAGTTTTATAGAGAATGTGATGTCTATGGAACGGTCGATTTTATATTCGGAAACGCGGCAGTTGTGTTTCAAAACTGCAATATATACCCGAGAAAACCAATGCCAAACCAGTTCAACGCCATCACTGCGCAAGGCCGGTCTGATCCGAACCAGAACACGGGTACGTCGATCCATAATTGTACGATTAAGCAAGCAGATGATCTAGTTTCGAGTAACTACACAGTTCAAACGTTTTTGGGTCGACCATGGAAAGAGTATTCACGGACAGTTTACATGCTATCGTATATTGACGGTTTTGTTGAACCGGTTGGTTGGAGAGAATGGAACGGCGATTTTGCGTTAAGTACATTGTACTATGCGGAGTATAACAATACCGGACCAGGTTCAAACACTACAAACCGGGTTACATGGCCTGGTTATCACGTGATTAATTCGACTGATGCAGCTAATTTCACTGTCACTGGTCTATTCCTCGAAGATGATTGGATTTGGAAGACCGGAGTGCCTTACACCAGCGGTTTACTTTCATAATAACTTTTTTATTTTGTTTGTCATTTACCTCTTAAATTATTTTCTTTCTTTATTAATGGAAACTGTATTAAGCCGAAACCAAGCTCAACGTGAAGTCAATGTAAAGCCTGGTAACAATTTTTGCAAAACAAATTAATGTCGTTTTCCCATTCCTTAATACGTCACCACTAATCCCGTCAAATCTCAGCCGTTCATTCCTTTTGCAAGTACCTGAACCTAGCTAATCCCTCATGGTTCTCTACTTATAAAGTTATAAGTATGTTACTAAACACACAAATTAAAGATATCCCAAAATAAACTTTTAAACAGATTCGAGAACACGTTTTACGTTTAGATAATACTACCAAAACAAAACAGACAGAGATTTTAAAAAACTAACTGAAGACAACAATGTCCATTTTCATCTTATTTGTCCTCCTTCTTTCTACTACTACTTTATCTGTCACCGGCCAAAAAAAGCCAAGTGCCTACGAGGTTCTCCAAAACTACAGTTTACCACGAGGAATCTTACCACATGGTGTCCGCGAATACGAACTAAACTCAAAAACCGGCTATTTCAGATTCTATTTCAACTCCACGTGTCAGTTCTCCATCGAGTCGTACAAGGTCAAATACAAATCCACAGTCTCCGGCTACATATCAAAAGGACGGGTCAGGAGGTTGATAGGCGTAAGCGTCAAAATGATTTTCTTTTGGCTCAATATCGGCGAGGTGTCTCGTGACGGTGACGATATGGACTTCTCCGTCGGTGTTGCTTCGGAGGAATTCTCGGCCAAGTATTTCTCGGAGAGTCCAGAGTGTGGTTGTGGTTTTCGTTGTAACTTTCTCTAGTCCTCTTGACTTGAACCCATGGACCATGACCTTGTTATTATGAATAAATAAACGCGGCTTCGAAGTTGTTATGAATAGACAGGTAATAGGTAATAAGTAATAACACTTTGTTGTTAAAAAAAATTAAAAATTAAGTAAGCACTTTGTAATTTTTTGTTCGTGATTAAAATACAAACTTTGTTAATGCAACTTTTATTGAGTTTCCAATTTATGGTTTTAGTTTTTGCTATATGTATAATAATTTATTGCGTGCCACCTTTTTCCATTCATCATTGATCCAGAGCAACCAAAATTCAAGCATAAACCTATCATAATTGATCGTGTGCTATCATATATATATATAATATAGTTTAGATATTGGATTTCAAAATCTAAACGTAAATCCAGAGAAAAAAACAAGAAGAATCGGGTCAGATTCAAGCAATTTTAAAAGCTTTACTATATGAACTTTTATGTTAAGAATTCTTGGCTAATCAGCTACCAAAAATAAAACCAACTAAAAGAGATTTTATAGTTGATAAAATTGTTTTGTTAAAAAATGACAAAAAAGACTTTTGTTTTTATTCTAACAATCCAAACGGCACCTCATGTGCAATCTGTTGACACGTGTTCAGTTACGGTGTCGTTTTTATGGTCGCTAGAGATTATTTTTGCAGATTTAATTAAAGTCTCTCACGTCTCTCTTCCGGAGAAGTCTCCGAGATATACCCAAAACCTAATCAGTTTTTTTAGTTTTTTTTTTCTGACTCCTAGAGTTTCAGGTTAGATCAAAAGGACCAATGTCTCTGCTTCCGATTTCAACCGTCTTGTTTCTCTTCGTCTTCTTCTCCGTACTTTCTTCGCCATTCATCGCCGCCGCTGACGATTTACCGACGGCTTACTCTCTCCTCCAAAGCTACAATTTTCCCGTCGGAATCCTTCCTAAAGGAATCGTATCTTATGATCTGGATGAATCCACTGGAAAATTTCACGCGTATTTCAACAATTCGTGTAGTTTCGCTCTTCAAGGCTCTTACCAATTGGATTACAAATCGACCATCTCAGGCCTCATATCGGAGAACAAGATCACGAATCTTACCGGCGTGAAGGTGAAAGTTCTCTTCTTGTGGCTAAACATCGTGGAGGTTACCAGGAACGAAGACGAACTCGAGTTCTCCGTCGGGATCACATCGGCGAACTTTGCGATCGATGAGTTTTATGAGTCGCCACAGTGTGGTTGCGGATTCGATTGCAATTCGATATCGGAGAATTTGGGAAGAAACACTTTTGTATCTTCGGTTTAAAGGTAGAGACTTTTCTTGTAGAATCTTAACTCTCTGGAATGATCTGTAATGTTTCTCTAATCATATGACAATGTTTGTTTTCTAAGTTCTTGTTTCAATCAGTACTCTGTTTTTATCTCTTCTTTGGATCGAACCGAGTATTTTGGAACTGACCAGGAATAAAACGGTGGAGGAAAAAGTAATTCTTATGTCTAATGAAAAAATTGGCATGCATTGAGAAATTTTGATTTTCGTTTTGGCTGATCAATGGGATTCTTTACAAGTTGATTGTAGCCTAGTGATGATGAGACTATTTCCTGGGGGACTTACACCTCTTAAAAGGTTTAGTTTTACTTTAAAAAAGTAGAAAGAAAGATGGGATTCTTCATCTGTGTTGGTTTGTGATCTAGATTTAGCAGCTCTTAGTTTTATTTTTAGTCATGGCTCGAGGTTTTTTTCTGTTACTTCATGGTCTTATCTTCTTCATCAAAGACCACGTTAAAACTAAAGATGGACGAGTTTGATTGTATTGTTTAACTTGAGGTTACAGTATTTTGAAGATGAAGAAGTAGCGAGATGTATATAATTTGTTTTAAGGGGAGAGTTGTGATTCATGAAACTAGTTTTTACATATGCAAAAACTCAGTCGAAACTAACGCCGCGTGGCTTCAACCGCTAATGACATCCAACAACTACGACTCGTTTCTGCATCTCATATAACATGAAAATTTGAATTTTTAAAGCTACGTTTATGTTGTTCTTCATAAAAAATAGAGAGCTTTATAAAAACACCTAGAATTATTTATTTATGGGACTTTTTTTTTTCATGTATGATTGATGATTCTCTAGATTTAAAAATTGGCATACATGTCTTTCTCTTATATTGTGATGATAAAAAAACTGATGTTTTTGTAAGCCTAAGAAATGCTATTTAGTCCTTTTTTTCTTTGGGGGCATATTGGGGTTTGGGATTTAGTATGAGCCACTTCCTCTCAACCATTAACACGGAAGTTTTGTGGTCTTTCATACTCTAAAGTTTTAATTTCTGAGGCTCACAACTTAGAGCTTCACGGCTTCATATTTTTTCTATTTGCTTTAATTAAACTTTAATTATTTTTATGATCAATATTTCCCCTATTGCAACATGGATTGCCACGTGGTTGCATTGCCCATAGCTTTGATTTGTTAATGTAACAAAAAAAAAATCTAAGGATGACATATTTTTCCAAAATATATTGAATTATCATCATTTACGTCCATATTTTAAAGCTTTTCTATTAATGTCATAATTAAAATTGAGCCTTTTAACAAAAAGAAAAGTGTCATATTTAAAATTTTCATTTTAAAAATAGAATAAGAACATTTTGGTTTAAAGTATATAAATTTTTTCGTGATGTAATATTTCTTACGATGAAGAGGCAGCAACCACTAGACAAAGCAAAAACTGAAAATAGTATAAAACGTCTCCGAGCCCGCCCTTATATTTGATTATGGCGTAAAGAATTGCAATTTGACTAATCATGAGCAAATGTGTGAGATTACCTATAGACATATAACATCTCCTAACCTCACTTATATCGGGAAAAAGGGAGACATGTTAAGGATTACAAACTATCTCCCTGAATTATTTGGTTTCAGTTGCATTATTAAACCAATTGGAAATTTTCTAGTATATTTGTTTTGGGTCATGACTTCATAAAAAAGGAAGCTTTTAAAAACTGAATAGCATAGATGATAGATCCAACGATTATTACACAAAGCGAAACCGAATAAGATGGGATTCACCGAACATAACCCGTTATCCTAATCTCCTCTTAAAACATACCATTAAAGTAATTAATTAAAAAACGGTTTATAATTAATTAATTATTCCTTGGTGTTCAAGAGAACAGCTCTTAGCTCAGCCGGGTCAATCTCCTCAGAAACGGTTTCCGGTCTGTAATAACCGGTTTTAGTGTCTGGAACCCATGGCGCCTTCTGGCTTGACTCTTCCCCAACTTTCTTCTTCAACACGGCGGCAGAAGCGGTTTCACGCTCGAAACGTTCCCCTCTGACGCCGTTTTGGCTGCCACGGCAAACCCTCGTCTGTAGAGAAACCAAAAACGCAACCGTTTTGTTAAAGCAAGGGTCGAGGAGAAAGCAGAGCAATACATAACCGTTCTTTAGATGAACTGAATTTTACCTGAAAAAGGCGTTTGAGAACTCTTTGGAGACGAAGACCGAAAGGATCTTAGCGTTAGAGAGAGAACGAGCCATTGTGGTTTACTTAAAGAGAAAACAGAGCAAAAAGAAAGGTTTCTCAGGTTCTCTCTGTTAACTGATTTCAAATTGGTTTGTGGAATGAGAAGGAAGAGAGATGAGATGAGAGCTTTTATAGAAGAAGAAGAAGAAGAAGAAGAAGAGAGGCTGTGCGGCTTTCACCCAAAATTATTGTTTTTATTTTTCTGTTCTTTTGATTTGATTGGGTTTAGGGTTTTGAGAAACTAACTTTAGTTGTAACTTTAACTCAATTTGTTTTCCTTTTTTCAAAGTCGTTTTTATACGTAATTATGTATTTTTTACTTCAAAGTTAATTTAGTTACAATAGTTCTAATACCATTATTTACCCAAAACAAACTTCTTTTAACTTTTTAACTTTGATATTTTTTTTGGTCAACAACAAAAATAAAATTCGTATACAAAAATTAGCATATGATTCGACAAGAAAGAAATGTTATTAGTATAACATTAATCCAAATAATTAGTTATGCATATATTTAGATATTTTGTTTCTCCTAAATTGAGTTGCAACCACTCAATTCTGCCGAACCAACACGGCCTCAAAAAGAGTCGGCCAGCTCTCGTTTCACAAATGTAAAATGAATTTAGTCATTCTTGTTAACCATCAGATCAGTTATAAAAAAAAAGAAACACCGTTGCCACAAAAAAAAATCGATAGGAACTATTAAACGTCCTTTAAAGCAGGAAAAATCTCGACTAAGTGTAATTAAAAAATAAAAGGAATGAATAAGCTCGAGCTTAATCTTCTTGGTCACTAGCTACCTCGTCGTCAATCCTGAAGTAGCGTACTTCATAGACGTTTTTATCTTTGTTAGGTGCAACTACGCGGAGCCAATCACGGAGATCGTGCTTCTTCAAAAACTTCTTCGTTAGATACTTCAAGTACCTGAATTTAAACATGTTTTAAGCATATTCAAACATATTACAGATTTTTGCAAATTGTGTTTTACACTCCATTAATAACAAAGAGCTCAATTTATTAGTACAGTATTTTAAACCTTATCTGGATAGTGGATACCATAATTAAAAACGAATGCTTGAAGAGCAATTTAGGGTTTATGGTGAAACCAAAGACGTGAGAAAGAAGAAAACAAGTGTACCGTTTAGAGAAGTTGGAATCGGCGGTGACGGTAATCTTTCCCACATCTCGGGTTATGGAAACAGATTTTCCAAGAGCACCGGGTTTACCTCCGACCTTGATTCGTTCCTGAAGAAACTTCTCAAACGTGGCCATCTCCATGATCGTATCCTCAGCTGGTTTAGAGCAGTCAATCGCGAACGACACTTTTTTCTTCTTAGCACCTGTTCCAGTCGACTTCACCACTGCGCCTCGAGCCATCTTCCTTCAGATATTGAAACTATAGCTTAGACGCAGAATTGTCCAGAAAGATGATGATATTCTTCCCGCGGCGAGCCTAGGGGATGGAATATAAACTACTCCAAATAGTAGCCTAGGGTTTCGTTTAGTGTTAGCACTTAGCCCAATGGGCTGCAGGCCTAATCCTTGGGATACTAATCCCAAATTATATCAAAATATTGAAACTACTTTGTTTTTTTTTTCTCCAAGAAGTAATGATTTATACTTTTCCCAAATCCATCAGATTACAATTCTTAGCATCAGATAAGAATTGTTATTTTTTTGTCCTAGTTGATTCTGATAGTATAAGAGCTCCTGTATAAGCCTGAAGACAAAACTTGATTTTGGATGATATAATACAAACAAGAAAAGGTCATCAATAGTCTCATTGAAAAGTGCTTGCTGCGAAAGTTTGATCGCTTTAGAATGTGTGGTAATATGGTCTGCAGATGTCAACTTGTGTGTCCAAACGAAGAGTCTAAAAGAAACAAAAGCTTATGTCCAAATGATAATTGATAGAAGAAGTGATCTACATAATTTTTTTTTATTTATCATTGCAGCAAAAATGTACAGATGCGTAGAAGCATTACAAAAACGAGATTACATACTAAGAAACACACAAATCACAACTCACAAAACAGAACCTCTTTGTTGATCTACAAAAGCCAAGCAAACGACTACTTCATGTTGTCAAAACGACAGCGTTTAAGGGTGTACTCTGTTTTCAGATTTGAGTTAGAGATCACATGCCGTAAGTAGGAGGAGAGCTCCTTGGTCCATTCCCTGATCCTGCTGCTGCTGTCTTATCGACCGCATCCGACGTCGACCGTCTCCTAAACCGAAAGGGTTCCTTTCCTCCTGCGTTTGGTCCGTTCACATCCCAAAGGGTCCATTTTCGTTAGTGAACTCATACCATAAATTTACTCATTTCAACTATAATTAAATTCATTAGACTTTAATTTCGTATAACATTTGACAAGACAGCACACCTAATTCAACCAATAATTTATCCTTCAATAATGGAGTATCACAATTAACCAAATTGGAGTAACAAATCATGATGGACACTAGGCTAATAAGTGACAAAATTTTATTTATTTTGTCGACAATAACGATGCAAGTGCACTGTGCATATTTGGAAAAGTCTTAAAGTACTTTTCAATGTCAAATTGACGAAACTACCCTCAACAAATTTTGTGAGTGAAAGTGGTAAAAGAACTCACCAGAGAAAGGAGATAGTGGCGGAGAGAAAGGAGATAACGGCGGAGTTGAAGCGGCCGGTGAAACTGGAGCTGAACCGCCTTGATAACCCGGTGGTTTGATAATCATGATGCTTCGTATTACTTTCACTGCCTCTTCCGGCAAATCCGTTCTTGAACTTCCTCCTTCCGATTGATCTAATTCTAGATCGGAAAAAAACATCAGATCGGAAAAAAATAGTATCCGTCGAGATCTAATCCATTTAAGAATCAAATCAATCATACATAAGTTACGAAATTTAAGAATCAAGATAGTAAAACATGGCGTACCATTGGCGGAGCTAGGTCAGAAAGTGAAGGTATGGTGCTTCCGAAGCTTACCAAGGCCATTTTCTGGCCGTGGACCAGCGACGGTATCATCCCAGAGATGGTCGAGTAAGCCCATAAGGATAAAATTGTTAAGAATCCGTTAACTCAAAGTTTTATTTGTTGTAGAGCACTCAGAGTCTCATGATTTAAAGGCGATCGAAGAGATCTGATCCGTTGATTTATGTCTGACGTGGCCTTCAGATATTAGCTCACGCTAGGTGGATAAGGTCGATTGGTCTGTGGGACCCGATAATGTCGAGAAATTTAGATCGGAGTGCCACGTGTTTATAGATACACTGAATTTTATTTTTCAATTTTACCTGGAAACAGAGTTACCCAAGAGCACTCAGAAGCAGTTTTCATCTCAGTGAATCAAATTCATTCACCTGAAGAAATGATATTGCTTTGATTGAATCTATGAGGTTGACGATGAAGTAAAGAAATGTCATGAGTTATGACATGGAATCAACAGCTCTGTAATCAAGGTTTAGATCAAAAGATGCAAATCAGTTTTGTTGTAAATTCAAAGCCAGAGCCATTGACAAGAAGGAATGAACAAAGATGAAACTATCTCTCTCTTTGTCAAATAAAGGTTCCAACTTCAGACTGTATAAAGTGTAAGGGATCTATCAGAATCTTCAAAGTTGATCCAATAACTTAAGAATGGTTTAGATTTGATACCTCCCCAAAACAAGTGCTTCGAATCTTCTTCTTCCTCATCAAACTCATCACCGTAACCGATTTCAGCTTCACCTCGATAACCGGATTCGTTACCCATTGGTTCAACGACCCCAATCCCAAACTCTAATCTGAACCCTCCACCTTTCTTTTCTCCAACGCTTGAATCTCGATCTCTCCACTAGAATCCGTACCAATGGCGAATTGAAATTCCGAGCAAGTGGTCACTTGAGCACTAACAGAGCAACACCGAAGAGTCCCGCTTCGATCACTATTCACTACTTCGACCAGAAACCAATCTTGACCCACGGCGACGCCGTGACGTTGTTCAAACAAGCGGTGGAGTGAGAGCCATAAGGTTTGTGTAGCGGCTCTGATGATAAGTCTAGGGTTTTAGAACCAGCGGCGTGAAACGGACGCCATGAGAGGAGAACAAAGGTGCAAGATTCGACGGAGCTTTGTGAGTGACTCCACATGTTTCGGAGACATATAAAAGATAAAGAACTTTCCTTTTTCTGATCAATGGAGAGATTTCAGCCAAAACCCTAATCGGGGGAAAAAGATTGGATCTTTCAAACACAAAAACAGAAATCTCAAGATTTTGGGAGAGGGAATTTGAAAAGTTGCTCTCTTTATGTATAATTAATTAAAGCTTTGATGTTTTGATTTAAAAAAACTCGAGTAAATAATTTATTTTTAAACAACGTCACTAAAAAAAAAAAAAGTACACGTGACGCTCTGTTCTCACTGATCATTTAAACCCATATTGTGAAACCCTAATTCCCAAATTTAGGAGGCTGAGTGAGATCTCAAATCGACCAAACAGGTGAAATTTTCTTTATCAGGTCAACGGCCTTTCGCTGATCTTTGAGTCTTGTCCCTGTACTTGTTTAAATCTTAAACTTTGGAGTTGTGTGTTTTGATTCAATAAAGGAAGAATGAGTAGCCGTTCGAGTAGAACTGTGTACGTTGGAAACCTTCCTGGCGATATCCGTGAGAAAGAAGTTGAAGATTTGTTCAGTAAGGTAAAGGTTTCGTTTTTACGTTATTAACCTTGTTTTACTGTAACTCAGAGTCTTCATAACATTTGTATCTTCCTTTGTTGCAGTATGGACCTGTTGTTCAAATCGATTTGAAGGTTCCGCCAAGGCCTCCTGGTTATGCATTCGTTGAGGTCAAGCTTAACAACCAATTTCACTACCTCTTAATTCTTGCAATGACATGTGTTATTACAATTAGGCTCTTGTGATGATTCAAGAGTTTGAACTTGTTTCTATGGTTTTTGAGGCACTGCTTCCATCGACTATAAGTGCTCTAATTTGTTTCTATTATCTGTTTAGTTTGATGATGCTCGTGATGCTGAGGATGCTATTCATGGTCGGGATGGTTATGACTTTGATGGGCATCGTTTACGGGTTAGTTGTTTATCTAATTGCTGAAATTTTAACATAGACACTTCAGCGATTTCCGGATTTGTTTTCAATCAAATTTATTGAATTTTGGTCGTTTTAGGTGGAATTAGCGCATGGTGGAAGGCGTTCAACAGATGATACTCGGGGTAATTACAATGGTGGTGGCCGTGGTGGTGGTCGTGGTGGTGGTGGCCGCGGTGATGGTGGCCGTGGTGATGGTGGCAGTCGTGGACCATCCAGGAGATCAGAGTTTCGTGGTATGTAGTCTTATAATTACAATTGTTCTTTCCAAAGTTGTAGAAATAATCTCTAATTTGATTTTTGTTTTCCCACCACAGTTGTGGTGACAGGCTTGCCTTCATCTGCTTCTTGGCAAGATCTCAAGGTGAGTACACGCACTGGTGGATAAACTCCTCGTTTTCCCTTATCATCTTCCAAAGGTTTCTGAGTTCCAACACTAATCGCTTTTAACTGTAGGATCACATGCGTAAAGGAGGGGATGTCTGTTTCTCCCAAGTGTACCGTGATGGTAGAGGTAAGTATGCTTATATAATCTTATTTTAATCAAGTTGAAAATATTTAAATCTTGGACAATCTTATTTGTAGGTACAACTGGAGTTGTGGACTACACCTGCTATGAGGATATGAAATATGCGGTGAGATATTTTCCCTGTTTCCCTCTTGTGGCTGAGAGTTTGTTATAGTCATCCTTAATTACTCTTCAATTTCCCCAGGTGAAAAAGCTTGATGACACAGAGTTTCGGAACGCATTTTCTCATGGATATGTTCGGGTTCGTTGAAGCCAAGTTTCTTGTGAATTATGATCTTTTCATTGTTGTGGTTAATTTTGAATATTCCCATATCAATTTAGGTTAAAGAATATGATTCAAGGAAGGATTCTCGAAGCCCTAGCCGGGGAAGATCCTATTCTAGGAGCCGCAGCCGTGGGCGGAGCTTGAGCAGAAGCAGGAGTAGGAGCAGGAGTCCAAAGGCAAAGTCTTCACGTAGGTCGCCTACAAAATCTACATCGAGATCTCCTGGCCCTCGCTCGAAGTCAAGGTCACTGTCTCCAAGAAGGTAATGTTTTTATACTTTTTCCAAATGCATCAGATAACGTTTCTGAGTCGGTAAATTTTCCTGTGAAGTTTATGAAAATCTGATGACTCCAAAGTTCATATTGATCGAGTATATAAAGGATCAAGTATCTAGATGCTTAGTTCATTTCCGGTTGAGATTTGCGAGATTAGCCTTACTTTTTGTTGCAATAGCATTTTGTAGTCTGCTCTTTGCTTTCCTGAGAAGAAAATGATTTTGTTTCATAGATATGCATCTACATACATTCGACTAGAAAATGGAAGTAAATATCTGGATGGAAATTCTTGGTTGTTCATAAGTGTTTCAACTCGGAGGTATGGGAAAATTTGGAATCTGAGACTTTGCTTTTCCTGGCTTTCTTATTTAGTATTCACTGATTTCCATTGCTGCTTAAACAGTGGAGACCTTGGATTGCATTATTATATCGGGATTTCAGTAAAACTAAATTGGCACGATGGATGATGACAATATGGAATCTCGGTTCTCTTGGGACGTCCATGGCACTTTTTGCTACAAAGGTTTTTTTTGGCCACATGGTTTAGAAATCTCTGCCCTTTGTTTTAACTAAGTAGGAATATAGATTGGTTTAAGTTAGTTCTATTTTGTTGCAACTTCTTGATATCTGGGAGTTGGAACACGCATCAAGGATCTTGGTGAAGGGTATGCAACAGAACATGCTTAGGTAATTGAATTTGTTTTCTTGGACTTTTGCAGATCTTGTTCAAGATCAAGATCTCCTCTACCTCCTGTGAGTAACAAGATCCAACTTTTGATCCCTCTTTATGTTATGTATTTTACATTGATTATTATCTTAATAGCTTTTCTGCATTGCAGGTCCAAAAGGAAGCAAGCAAGAGCCCTAGCAAGCCAAACCCAGCCAAGAGCCCTATCCGCACTAAGAGTTCATCGCGGTACATATTCTCTCTTAGAAATGAAATATTGTAGCCTGATTTTGCTGAGAAGAAGCTGGGTTTGTTTGTCTATTGCGTAAATCTGAATCTGAACACTTGTTTACAGGTAAAATGTTAGACACCCAGGTAAAGAAAAAGAAGAGAGAAGAATCTTCTCACTGGGATAAAAAAATCTGCTTTCTTTGAAGTGGATAATATTTTAACGCTTATTCGTGACTTATAACCCAGCTTATTCGTGATAATATTTTAACGCTTATTCGTGACTTATTCGTAACGATTATAAAATCAAGTTTTGAGAATGATGTTTTGTAATCATTTTGTAATATTCTTGCCATTATTAGTCTTCAGGACCCTCAAGTTATGGGAATGATGTTTTTTTTTCATCTGATTTTACCATTTTTTAATTAATCGGTGGGTGTCGTTTTTAGACTGATCTGGAACTGGGCTGTATAGCTGGTATGGTAAGTATCCGGTGAATCTGCCTTCCATGAGGAAAAATCCAGAGTCGGCAACAACCGCGAGCAGATATTGCGGTGAATTGTCTCTACATTTTGCAATAAGCCTGGGCAAGAAGCAGAACTAGATGCGGTTGTTTAGAAGGCTACTCCTCCGAGAGTGTCTTGCAGTTGTTCCCGCGTCATCTCAACCATAAGTGATCGTGAAGGGATCTGCTTTAGTTGTTTGAGGATGTGCCTCTGGTGATTTTGATGGCCCTTCCCTCTGTCATTGGTTCGTTTCCCTTATGCCTCATTACTCTTTAGCAATCATAGCATGTTCAATTTGATATTTTTTCAGTTCTATCTCATTCGGATAGTAATAGTGCCTGAGATTGGATTATGTGTAGTGTATAACCCTACAAAACTTGATTTTATTGGATGATAGAGTATAAACAAGAAAAGGGAATCAACATATCTCTTTCAAAAGTACTAGCTGCTCGTTGAGAGATTGCAAAAGTTTGATTACTTATGACTTTATGAGTGTGTGGTATTGGTTCCGATGCCGACTTGGGGGCCCAAACAAAAAAAGTCTAAAAGATGAGCCCAATATGGCAATGTCCCTTCCCTATGTTCTGACGTTTTGCTCTTTACTTCTTCATCGCACCTGTCAAAAGATGAGCCCACTGTAGAAACAGACAACAGAAATTTCGTGTTTCAATCAAATTGCTCCACTTCAAAAATGTATATCTCACTGTTTTTATTGGTCCTTGTTTTTGCTCTGTACGGTGATACACACGAGACCAGAGATATGAAGTTTTTGAACAATAGTCTCGTGCTCCTTTACTCTGTTTGGCTTTTACCGCAGTCTTGTCCCTTGATTACAGCAGAGATGACTTCCCTCCAGACTTTGTCTTCGGCTCTGCCACATCAGCTTATCAGGTTCTTCAACACTAAATATTTCACCTTCATGTTGCGATGATGAAAGATCAAACATTATCAGATAAAACAGTGTTTTTGTCCACATGATTTACAACAGGTGGAAGGAGCTACTGACAAAGACGGGAGGACTCCTAGCATTTGGGATGTTTTTGCTCATGCCGGTTTGGTTTCTATTATTCCCTTTGCTTGAAATTTCTCTAAATAGCTTAACCAACTGAATGGTATTCGTAAGCTCGAGTTTCATTGCAGGAAACTCCGGAGGAGCAGCTGGAGATGTTGCATGTGACTAATATCACAAATACAAGGTCCATTTTCACATCTATTATAACATCTCCCTCCTACATCGACCAATTCAGGCATTAACATTACCTGATGTTTGCAGGAAGATGTGAAGCTCATGGCAGACATGGGATTAGAGGCTTACAGATTTTCCATTTCCTGGTCAAGGCTTTAATTGATTGAGAACCAATTAAAGCAATCTCAATGGATTGAGGAAGAGAATATGAAAGCTTTATCCATTTGGATTTATTTCAGGTGGAAGAGGACCAGTTAACCCAAAGGGGCTACAATACTACAACAATCTTATTGATGAATTGATCACTCATGGTTAGATATGTTCCTTGAGCATGTTTTTTAGCTACAATACCAAAGAGATCTATTACTTAATATTTTAGTGGTGTTTCCTACTTCTTTGACTAAGCAGGAATCCAGCCACACGTTACATTGCACCACTTTGATCTTCCACAGGCCCTAGAAGATGAATATGGAGGTTGGGTCAGCCAAGAAAGCGTGTATGATTCTTCTCCTTATTTCTTCCTTTTTTGATGGTTGATATCAACCTTATTCAATCAATCTGCGTGTAATGATTGTAGGAGAGACTTCACAGCTTATGCAGATAAGATACTTGTTTCAAGGAGTTTGGAGAGAGAGTGTCACATTGGAATACTATAAACGAGGCCAATGTATTTTCCCTAGGAGGGTATGACCAAGGAATAACACCGCCTGGTCGATGTTCTCTTCCATTTGGACTTAATTGTTCCAAAAGAAACTCTTCTGTTGAGCCTTTACATTGCCGTACACAGTATGTTGCTTGCACACGCTTCTGCAACAAACTTATACAAGGAAAAGTACAAGGTTCTTCTCTCTACTTCTCTTCCACCTTCCATATGCATTGCATTGTCTTTAGCTCATCCAGTATATATCTCCTCTTAATTACACAGTACACGCAACATGGATCAGTAGGCATTAGCTTATACACATACGGTGCTCTCCCTTTAACTGACTCGGTAGAGGATAAGCAGGCAGCAGCTAGATTGAATGACTTTTTTATTGGTTGGTAAGTCTAAAGAATCTCAATGTTGAAGCATCTACTATATCTTGATTGTTAAATTCTTGATTCGGTTTTTGTAAGGATTTTACATCCCTTGGTGTTTGGGGATTATCCTGAGACGATGAAGACCATAGTTGGTTCTAGATTGCCAGCTTTCACAGAGGATGAGTCAGAAAAAGTTAAAGGCGCGTTGGATTTCGTAGGAGTGATATATTTACATGGCAGTTTACGTCAAGGATAACTCTTCCTGTCTGAAAGAAAGTCTCCGTGATTTCTCCAAAGACATGGCCGTGGAAGTGACCCGTAAGTTATATATATATATATATATACACGATACCTTCTCCAATCTGGCTCACTGGTTTCTCCAATTTGCATTGCAGTGGCTGGAAACACATCGTTCCCAAATGAGGTTTGTAGACTGATATCAATTCCATATGTGATCATTTAAAAAGAGATGGACTAATGTTTGATGATTACGCTTCTTTCAGTATGCAAATACACCATGGGGTCTGCAACAAGTACTTTTGTATATCAAAGAAACTTATGGAAACCTTCCTGTCTACATTTTAGAGAATGGTATATATCTCTATCTGTCTCTCAGATTTGAGTTTCCTTCATGTTTCTGAAACTCTCTGTGGTGAATGATTCTCCATTTACACATTGAAGCTCAGCACTTGAGGACACAACAAGGATTGAGTATCTGAGCTCACACATTGAAGCAGTGCTTCATTCAATCAGGTAATAGTAAAAAAAAAGTTGTACAAGTTTCATGAATGAATGTGTCAGATTCTAAGTATAAAGATGTTAATGACAGGAAAGGATCAAACGTAAAAGGTTATTTTCAGTGGGCATTGATGGATATGTTTGAGCTATTTAATGGGTACGAGAAGAGCTATGGATTATATTACGTGGACTTCAAGGATCCTAATCTTAAGAGGATCCCTAAACGCTCTGCTTACTGGTACTCTTCCTTCCTCATGGGAACATTGCACCATGCTTCATCTGCAGCAGCACTCTGATCATTAGAGCTGGATTTTTTTTTTAAATAAAGAAACGTTCAAATTTTATAAATAGTTATGGATTCTTTTTAAATTTTATCAATCTTTCGGATTAACATTAGAGCTGGACTTAGCGTGTTTGACCTAGATTTATAATACTGCGTATGGAAGTAAGACATTGCAAATTTCGTATAAAGGCCATACTAATACTAATACCTATTATTCTTATGTGTCTTTTGCATTTCATTTACGCAAGAGACGATGCTTTCTTGTCAAATCCTAAAGGCATCAATTTATTTACTTGTTTATTGTTTTATTTTGATAATAAACTATAAAATGATAAGTTATTAACCTTGTAACACAAAAATATTTGAACAATTTTCCTTTTGAAAACTTCAATCCCACTGGCCACTCGGCCTGAAAATGATCACCACCAAGTCGAAATCAATAAAAACAAATGAACACTTGATCAGTAAAGACATGTTGTGCCTTCTTCTTGGACGCTTTTGTCGATACTTTGGAAGTGTTTTTTTTTTAAATGCTACTTTTTGCCTGCCATTAAAAATGTATGGTTAGCTACCGAGTAAGTTGGTTTGTTTTATTTTGAGTTCCATTAAAAATATTTATCTTTTTGCTCATTTCAAATTTCATATGACAAATACAAATTCTTTAAATTAGCTTAGATATCAAAACAAAACAATTATAAAAGAAAGACAAAATATTATCGTAAGATAGTTAAGTATCTAGATATGAACGTTTCAAACCTATAAGATTAGCCAGACGAAAAACCATGATATTATTATGTTTTCACATTACTTCATTATGTAGTAAGAAATACAATTCATAGAGCTTTCTTTCTATTAAACACTTAAATTGCAAGGATTTGATTACATCGCTATAACATAGTGGAATAAACAGTACATCACAATTACACCATTCAAATAGAATAAAGAAGAAAAAGTAAAATAAAGTTCAAGTGGTTTTTTCTTTTGTCACTTGAGCATCTTCTTTGAAAGTTTTAAAAAGGAAAAGAGCATAACCTTCTCTCTTTTTGTTTTGTTTTGTTTGTAAGATAAAATGGTATCATATTCTTTGAGGAATAAACCACGTAGTTAAGAAGAACGTGAATGCTAAAAGTCTGAAGCAAATTAAAAAAAATAAGTAGAGAAAATGGTGGTGATTGGTGAAAAAATAATGTTAGTGCAAAACCATGATACAATGGGCCATAAGTTAAAAGAAACAAAATCCGCGGCTTGAAAATATATATGATAAAGCAAGTTTTGGTGGCGAAATCGAAATCAATATAAAACTTCCCAGAAATTGGAGTATAATATTCTTAATACTGTTTTTAAAGTTTCAAATTTGACCCCACCAAGAAGAAAAACCTTCAAAAGACCCTTTGTAGTGGCATCTTTATCTGAATCACATAGTGGATCATGAGTATTTTTTTTTCCTTCAACTAATTATATCATCAAAATAATAGCTCACGTGTTTTTTTCCAATTTAGTTTAATGCTAAATAACCAATATAATATACAAGAAGTCAGCAATTTTAGAGGTATAAAAAATTATCAAAAATATATGACAATACATAATTCAAGCAAATGGCCTTCTTAAAAGGTAAAATATCTATCGACCTTTTTAATTTTTATAGTAGATCTTAATTTTTAACAAAAAATAAAAATAAAAATAGAGTACATAGTTTTATAACAGCTGTTGTTTATATTTATTTCCTTTACAATAAGTCAATAATAAATCTATGGCTAACACATAACCTCATAATTCAAACTTTGGCAACCACGCGGCATTAAGAAAATAGATAAGAGTGTGATATGCAACAAATGTGGTCATTAATAAAACAAAAACAAATCTTTAATTTTTGGTAACGAGTCTGTCAAATTGTCAATTGATATATTTAACAAAATAATTAAGGAAGATAACTGATTGAGATTGAAATACACCAATGGTCAAGTTTTTTTTTCCAAAATTAAATATATGTTTTCAATGTTTTCATAAGTCCCATATACAAAGTTCACCTTTAAATGAGAGATATGTTCCCAAAAAACATTTTGACTTTTGTTTTCTTTTTTCACAAGTTGTTTTCTGCCGACCTCACCAGTCATCACCTTCCTTTATTCATAAATACATCTCTGTTCTTATGTTTATTTTTGGTTTCATACTTTCATAATAAAAGCCAACACGAGACGCAATAGAGAGATAAGAGAGAAGATAAATAGATATAGATTAGAAAGAGAACAAAGTTGCGTAATTTTCTTGATCAAATCCTGTTTATGTGAAAAAGGGATAAATTTGTTTGTTGATGTTCATCTAAATTTGTAACCTTTATATGTTTAATTGATAGCTTTTGCGTTCAGAAATTTACAAAAAAAAAAAAAATGAAGTTTTGTAAGAAGTATGAAGAGTACATGCAAGGACAGAAGGAGAAGAAGAATCTACCAGGTGTTGGGTTTAAAAAGCTCAAGAAGATTCTCAAGAAATGCAGCAGAAACCATCTTCCTTCTCGTATGGCTTTTGCTGAAGCAATCAATCAACAACAAAATAACAATTGTCCTCGTCAATGCCCTGGTATTGTATTTTGAGAATCAATCAATCCTGTGAAGAAGATTTCAAAAACACCAGAGAATGTTTTAATGATTTGTTTAATTTTTTTGCAGTTTGTGATGGAACTTTTTTCCCGGAGCTTCTCAAGGAAATGGAAGATGTGGTTGGATGGTTTAACGAGAATGCTCAGAAGCTTCTTGAGTTACATTTAGCTTCTGGTTTCAAAAAGTGTATTACTTGGTTCAAAGGCAATAGTCGAAAAAGAGATCATCTTGGTTTGATCCAAGAAGGCAAAGACTTGGTTAATTACGCTCTTATCAATGCCGTCGCCATTAGAAAAATCCTCAAGAAATATGATAAGGTTTTTAATAATCTTAACCTCGCTTGTATCCTGATGATCTTTCTTGTGAACACTTGTTATTCAACATATGGTTGCATCTTTGTGCTGCAGATTCATGAGTCTAGGCAAGGACAAGCGTTTAAGACACAGGTCCAGAAAATGAGAATCGAAATCCTTCAGTCACCATGGCTCTGTGAGCTTATGGCGTTTCACATCAATCTGAAAGAATCTCAGAAAGAACCTGAAGCTATTGTGGCTTCTGCTCCTCCAGTTCATGCAGTGTTTGATGGTTGCTCTTTGACCTTCGACAACGGCAAGCCTTTCCTTTCCTGCGAGCTCTCTGATTCTGTTAAAATTGACATTGACTTGACTTGTTCAATATGTCTGGTAAGCAACTTTAAAAGACATAAAAGAATCTCAATGTTAGTTGACTTATTAGTATTCTGAAATATAGAAGTAAGTATCAGCCTATTAGGATAAAGTCTTAACTTTGGTTGTGTCAAGGTGCTCTTCCACTCTCCTCTTGCATATCCCATTTCAAAGACTAAGTCTGTTTAGCATCTGATTGAAAGAATCTTGTCCAAAGAATGAATCTTTTGTAAATGAATAAGTCCTCAACTTACTGGTTACCATTGATTGCGAAAAACAGGACACAGTGTTTGACCCGATATCTCTAACATGTGGTCACATATATTGCTACATGTGTGCTTGCTCTGCTGCATCAGTAAGCGTAGTTGATGGCTTGAAAACCGCAGACACAGCTGAAAAATGCCCGCTTTGCCGAGAAGTTAGACCCGTTCTCCACTGCTAATCACAACTTAGTAATCCACTTATCTTCCTTGTTTCATGCTCTTATTTCTTGTTTTTTGATAACAGGTTGGGGTTTATAAAGGTGCTGTTCACTTGGAAGAACTCAGTATTTTACTTAGGCGTAGGTAAACACATATACAAACTAATCCTTTAAGTCTGAAAACAAATGTTTTCAATAAACTAAATTACAATTTCCAAAACCTGTGATACATACAGCTGCCGAGAGTATTGGGAAGAAAGGCGCAAAACAGAGAGAGCAGAGAGGTTGCAGCAAGCAAAGGAGTATTGGGATTACCAATGCCGAAGCTTCACTGGAATATAAATATAACTTTGATTTGTGGCTTCTCAACTGAGAAACCAATAGTTTGAAGATTCTTGGTTTTGATAATAATTAAGCTATTATAAACTCAAATTTTGATTGTGGTTTTGCTTTCCTATGTGAGTATGTTTGCTAAAACAGAGAGTGATGGATTTGTTTGTGAAAATTGAAAACACTTAAGCGTTCTTTATGATTTGTTTAAAGAGAAGAAAAAATCTTGAAATAAGTAGATATTAGATTAATATAACAACTTCATTATCATTGTAGGATTGTTGCAAGTTTATAACAAAACTAAGCAGAAGGTACAAAGATCTCATCATCATCATCATTATGATCAGCTCGGAACTAACATAGGGTTCTTGTCTTTGTAAATCTGATACCTAGTGCATAGCTTTCGTAGTGTTGCAATGGAATGCTGCATGGAGTTGAGCTTTCTGTCTCGATACATGGCCTGTTCAAAAACGAATACATGTTAGAAAGAGGAGAATCACACAAATAAAAAAAAAACGAATAGTAGCATATATTAGATGTAATAACCTCAATGTCATCTCCATGTTTCTCCACCAAACGTCTAATATGTGTGCGTTGCATAGTAGTAAGTGGCTGTAAAGGAGCACTCTTTCCATCTTTTCTTTGCTTCCCCAATGCTGTCTTAAGATCTACACATCTCAATAACAAAGCGTTTGTACACAATTAGTTACCACAAAAAAAAACGAAACTTGCATCAACTCTGTAAATTGCATTAACCAGATAGACATGAAGGAGTCATGAATCCAAAAGCTAATGAAACAGATTCTTGCTTACTTATTTACAGTTACAGATAAGCTTGTGTACTAGTCATCAATGGCATATATATATATATATATGTTTCATGATTATCTGAATAATTTGTTTTTCTAATAGTTTTCCCCCAAATTTTCTACTATAAACCCTAATTTATGCCCTAATTTCGATTTTCCTCAGTACAAACTCGAAAATGAATCCATAGGACAAATCATCCTGAATCTAAAATCGATTCAAAGAAAGAGGAGGAAAACGTACCGTCTTCTTCAAGCTCGCTGCCGGAATCAATGGGCTCGAACTCTTTCGCACTAGGATCATCGGTGGATGGCTCAGGAGGTGGAGGAATGTTGAGGGATTCATCCTGAATCATATGATCGGTGCGACATCGCATACCAAGCAAATTAGGGTTAGAGATAACACCGAAGGATTTGTAGTTCTGGATGACACTAGCTTTATCGTCCCATTCGGGGACATCGTCCGCCATGAGAGAACGGAGCTTAGGAGGGAAGTTGAAAGCTGGTTTAAAGATATTAGGGTTTTTCTTGGGAAGAGCAACACGAACTTTAGCCCTAGAGTTCTTGTACTTTCTTCTCGACCTCGCCATCTCTCTCCCTCTTTCTCAGTGTCTCTCACAACTTTTTTTGGCAATGAAGAAGAAAGCTAAGATGAGAGTTCGCGGCGGAAAGGGTTTAACTACAAGGGTTTTGTTAAAACGTCGTCGTTCAGTAGTTAACCTTTTTTTTCTTCTTAACAAAATGCCCAATACTAATGAACAATACCACATTCTCGTCTCTCCAGTACAAAAACTAGCCAAAAAAAACTAATTAAAGTACACTATGATAATATTACTATCCGATTATGATGAGCTTTGTTCGCTAATAGTAGTAGTACAAAACATTAAACTATAGACTACGGTCAAAAAAAAAAAAAAAGACACATTACATCCAAAACATCAAATATGAAGTATAGGTATGTATAGCTTTTGATTTAGCATTTTGGTAAGACATTAAATTTTTTTTTTTTAACGGTTACTTCTGGCCATAAACTCTAGTTGCGTCCGAGCCGTAGCCTATAAAACGTTATGGAGACAACAAACTTATAAAGAGCTTCTTCTCACAAACTCTTAAAAGTCACTATAAAAACCAAAAATATTGCAAGTTCAACAACAACACATATCAAATCGATAGAAGGGATCAAACCATATAAGAACCCAATTCAACAATCCATGAAGAAAAATAAGCAGACGGAACTATTTAAAAGAGGAAAGAAACCATTCCGCGGTATTCATAAATGCGTCAAGACTCATCTCGGTTAGTCATACCACACGGTTTGAGGACAGACAATGTCTTCATTTGTCACTCTTGATAGTTGTTTGCTCTTCGGGTTTCGCCTCTCCTGTTGCAGGAGCAGGTATTTGAACTTCCTCCTTTTTCTCCCCAGACTTGGCTTCTTCTCCTGCAAATACATAATCATTTGGTTGCTAAGTGTTCTGAATTATGGATTACGGGATATCACACCGCGAAAAAATATCACTTCATCAAAAATGAACCGACCAATATAAGCAAGAAAAAGTTTTGAAAAAGATCTCACCTTCATCATCACTATCCTCAAATCCATCCATACCACCCATTCCGCCAGGTCCACCCATACCACCAAGCCCTTCAAGACCTCCCATTCCACCTAGGCCACCCATACCACCCAGCCCTTCGAGACCGCCCATGCCACCAAAGTTCTACAAGAAGCAAGAAACATGAAGTCTTTCTCAAAACTTATATAATCAAAGCAGAAGATGTTGATTTTAACACCGTAAGCTAAAAAGCATACCGAGAAATCCATTCCGCCCATTCCGCCCATTCCTCCCATTCCACCCATTCCTCCCATTCCGCCCATTCCACCCATATCCATATCTCCAGGACCTATACATAAAAGAAAGAAGAAACCAAAATTAATAATGCCTACAAATTGATCTAAGTACAGAGAGAGTGAAGTTGAATAGATATGGTCAAGAAGGTGCTAACCAGTGGGCGTATCGTCGTCTTCATCTACCCACTTGTCCCAATCAACTTTAACATAGTGAGGTGGTTTCCCTCCACGCAATAGCTTACTCCACCATTTAGGTTCTGCTTTCTCCAAGATGCAGAATATGCTTCTTAATCCGATGTTGATTTTGCTTTCCTGAATTAAAAAAAAAAAAAAGAAAAATTATAACTTAGTAGGAAACACAGAAAACCAAAACAAAAAAAACAAGTATGAGTAGACAAAGTCTGACCTCTACATTGACCTTATCATTAAGCTCAAGCTTAAGCTCATAGAGCTGGTTATCTGGCCCAGCTTTGGCAGAGAAATTAAAGATTCCCTCAGGATCAAGTTTAACATCAGCATCCTTAGCATCAGTCAATTGCACGGTTAAATAAACCTTATCTTCTCTCTCTGCCCACTTCACTTCTGGATGATGACTGTAAATTCACATAAGAATCAATCAGATTAAACGGAAAAACCGCAACTTTAAACCCCTACAAGCACAGATCCCCCAAAAACCCTAAATGTAATTTCCCAATGGGTTTTCAGTATTAAACCAGAGTTCATTGAAGCGACATTCATAAATGCACAAAAGTTACTGACCCGAGACCATAAACCCTAGGTCCCAATCTAAAACCTCCCTAATGCTTTTTTGTTACTAGAATTTGTATCCCCCAATACACCGGTAATGAAAAAGACGCCGATTTTGTGATACTTACCTCATGATTTAGTGGAAGCAGAAGGAACTCCTGTAACCCTTAAGAGACAGAACAACAGCGATGACGACGGCAAAGATTTTCTTCTGATCGAGAAGAGCTCCTCGTTGATTCTTCAGATAGACTATGTTATAGTACATCGAGTGCTTATCGTATGCGTGCTAGTGTATAAGAGTTAGGTGAATCTTAAGAAATCAACGGCTAAAAGCTTGGTTAATGTTCACGGTTTAACGGTTCAGATTTTGATTGGACAGAAAGCAGCATCCTTTTTACTTTTTCGAAACACGGGAACACTACTTTTTGGTCCCAAATTCGGATCCTTTACCAAACATATAATTTTGGTATCATATAAAACGAATCAACTGGCTTCGAAATAAAATCAGAGACCGTACTAGAGTAAAATAATTAACTGAAAGACCAGAATGGAAACATAGAACTAGTAAAAAATAAGCTAAGCAAATGCTCTTTTTATAAAAAAAAAAGTCGTAAGAGATAATCCAGCGTAAACCAGAGAGGTTCAGAAAGAACAAAGAACAAGTTTCTGCTGGGATAATACTCCTCTTTAGAAGACAACAGTGTCGAGCATAGTGCCTAGTGTCTGAACAATGTTGGATGACATCAAGTTGGAGACATGTTCTTCTAAATGCTTCTTCGCATCTTGTCTTCCCACGTTCACTATCGCCAGTTTTTCAGGTGATAACTCGTCTTCCTCTTGTACCGCCATGTTATATTTGGCTGCCAAGCTCAACATCTCCTGCATAAGAACAGAGACAATGTTGATCAAAACATGAGTGATGCGTTGCTTTATACCAAATTATAGTTTGTTTGATTAAGCAAATACCTGGACAGTCTGTTCGTTCGTCTTAGAGTGAGTATCAAAGCGTCTTAGATTCAGACCATCTGCCCATTTCTTCTTGTGAAGGTTAAGTAGCATCTTCTCCTCAAGTTCGTTCTTCCTATAGTTAATGGCTATTGAGTAATAGTGTCTGTTCAGTCCGTGAATCAAGGCCTGGATAGCATCCAAAAATGCTAACATCAGAGACATTCTTCAGCCTTATTCTAACTTAAAATAGAAAAGTACGTTTCATAGAGTAATTTTAACCTGGATTGATGGTTTGTTCAAGTGTCCCAGGTTTGATGTTGTTTGACGGGGTTCTTGGCCAAGCATGATGGTCTGTGGATTTATGGAACGGAAGGCATCGATTACCACTTTTCCCTTGACACTTTGAATTGGATCTACCACTACTGCTACTGCTCGCTGATTCAAGGCTTCAAAACTCTACAAGCACACACAGATGAGAATATAAGTCCGTCCAATCCAAACTATATGTATATGATTATGTCTACTCTACAATGCAAAGGCAACTAGAGCAGGATCGAGGTTCTAAGACAATATGGAAGAAGAGACAAGAACAAATTCTTGAATACATAAAAAAACTTCACACACAGAGATGAAAAAATCACATATTCACCTGTTGGGTATTAATGTCAACACCAGAAAGCCAACAGCCAAAGCCAGGGTGTGAATGATACCAACCAACAACCATCTCAGGTCTGAATCAAGGAAACACATTATGAGTATATATAGATATAAACCAAGATTCTGTAAAAGTGATCAGTGTATAGAAAAAAAAGAATGAATTAACCTTCCAGTCTGTTTAAGCATGTCAAGCATATTAGTTTGGAAAACATGATCAACAGCTTCAACACTAACGCCAGTACCACTCTGAGGCATAGCAAATACATCAACCACTCTAACTGTGTACTCATCCACGAACTCTCCAAGCATCAATCCCATCACTTCCATTGGAACCCCTGCTCTTCCTACACAATTTCAAACCCAACCAACAATTTCTTCAAACCTTTCTTTATCTACAAACCCTAGTCAAATTGAAAACCCTAAGCGTTAATCGCAGTATTGAGATGATTATCTTACCATGTTTGAGCATTTTGAGGAGGGCGAGAGAAGATATGTAAACCTGCTCCGACGTATCGAGAGTCGGAGAATCAGGCGATGGGTGACCTAAACCGCTTCCGGTGGCTAAGATTCGCTGCAATCTCTCCATAGATACAAGATTCTTCTTCTACTCGAAGCTTTTTTTTTCTTGATCCTACGAAATTTTGAGAGTTTTCTTTACCAACAAGACAAAAGACGAAGATCAATGATATATCTTTATTCGATTTTAGGCTTCTTCAAGAGCTATAAAATTTCCTCAAAATAGAATTCAGCGTTTTACATTTAAGTCCTCATAATATTTGCCTATTTTCTTTCTTATCCAAACGAAAACTAATGGGCTTCACGGTGAAACCTTCACTGCTACCAAATGGGCTTCACGATTGATTATGGTTTTTTTTTTTTGTTTATTAAGGATTTGCTATTAAATTGATGAAAATAAAGAAAAGCAATACAGCCCAGCCCATGTAAGTTTTTGATCCAACAAAGGCCCAGTAGTAGAAATTAACAACAAGCAATTAATCAAGGTTAGACTGTGTTGATTATGTTAAAAGTCATATTCAAGTCTTTGGTTGGTCATTGCTCATTGGACTGACCCCACGTTTCCCACTCGAGAAAGATCTAAAACGTAAAGTATAGCTTGATTTGATCTTCATTCAATTTGAACCATTTTTTTATATAGTACTCTCTCCGTTCCCAATTGATTATATTTCTAGAATTTTTACATATATTAAGAAAACATATTATAAATTGATTATAAATGCATCGTTTTTGTGATTAACAACTTCCAATAATTTTAAACCAATATTATTCAATTATTTTTCTTGAAATTTACAATTTATCATCAATAACTAATTAAACATGCATAGAAAACTTAAAAATATGATTTTTGAAACAATTTTTTTTTCTAAAAATAAGATCAATAAGAATGGAGGGAGTATTTGTTATGTTTTTATTTGCCTTTGCCTTTCTATTTTTGATTATATAACATATATAATCGCAAGTCTTGGTCTAATAGTTTCCACTTGAAGAAGAAATCGCCGTGTTGATCCAATTCAGGAATCAATTCTCTTCAAACGTGAAACCCTAGTAATTTTCGCATGACCATGAGTTTTCATACTGCTTTCTCTGGGCCATAGGGAGATTTTGGGCCTTCCAGAACCTCCTGGTTACCAAAAAAAATAATAGATAGGTTTGTTTGTCTTCTTAAACAATAATGCCCTATCGTACTCATTTTACCTTTAGTCTTTCTCATAGTTGTACTTGTATAACCCACAAGTAGACTGCAACAGAGCTAACCATTGTACCAACATCCAATCACATCTTGAGTTCAGACTACGACTAATAAACAAAGAAGCCCCACACCAAACTTAAAAAAATAATTCTCATAAATATCATCTAAGATCTAACATTCAAATAACGACAGTAATGGTATAGTGAAAACAAATAAATAAATAAACACCATACATATTCAAGTAATTCGATGCATCGTAGTCGCATGAAAAAAAAAATAAAAAAAAAATGAGGGTTTGAGGTTGTATTGATCTAATTACAAACCCTCATTATTACAAACTAATTGATCTAATTACAAACTCTTTATCTACAATTTTTTCTCTTTCTAATTTACATTATAGTCCTCAATATTAATAATTACAACTTTTACGAATAAATATAAAACATACACTTAAAACAATATTACACACAATATTTTAAAAAATAAAACATTACATGATGATATAAAGTTACTTATAAAAGTGTTTAAGTTTGAATTACACATTAAAATCACATGTGATAATTTACACATAACAGTAATAGAACGTATTTATTTGAAAAATAAAAACATGGAGAAGATTTTGAGGTTTTGAATAGTGAAAATTTTGAAAAAAAAATGAAGTTTTGAGGAATTTTTGGAGTTGAAAAAAACCTCAAAATTGAAGGGATTGAGGGCTTGTTGGAGATGCCCTAAGGCGTATTATCTTCAACGGGAAGCCCTGTCTTCTTGATGGTAATTGTCCAGAGAAGATCCGAATCCGACTCAACAGTGATTTTATCTCCTTTAACCAAGTTGGATGTACTTATCAACCCACCAAATCTCATCTCAGTGTTGGCTTTAAGACAAAATTAGAAAACATAGTTAGATGGATGGCTGTGATGATGATGATGGTAATGCAAAATGCTACTTACTGAGATCCCATTGAAGCCCAGTGGTAGTGGTATTGGCAGAAGGAGTTCCAATGGGGATGAGACCACAATGAGGTCCTTGTAGAGAAGAGTGAATGTGTATTTCTTGACGATGAGTCTTTGGAAGGAGTTGTATGAGGCAATCATCTGATAAAAGAATGATCCTTGTGTCCGGGTATAGATATAAGACATTGATATTACCGGCTTCATGGTCAAATCTTCCTCCAAGTGCTCCAGTGGCAAGAATCTGGAGCTGGAAGAAGAAATAAAAAAAAAACTGTAGAAGAGTTTCAGAGAAACAAAAGAACAGAGCAAAGGTCCTGTGGTAAAAACATACTCTGGAACTCTCTTGATTCAAAGAAGAGTCACGGATATACATAATGCATTTATTAAGATCTGTGGTATCTTGATCATGAGATTCATCTATAACCTTAGTTCCCTGGAAATAGAAGCAGAGGAGAAGGCATGTTGAATATAAGAAAGACACCAAAACATGTATAATAATTCTCAAAAAAATCAGAGCTTACCAAGCCAACATAAAAGTCGAGTACATGAGGGCGAATAGAATCCATATCTCCCTTAATAATATCTGGCTTATACCTAAAAAAAATACATTCCCCAAAACTATCTTAATCTCAAATTTAGGCATTTTCAGGGGAGACTAATAATTTGAATTAACCACCTCAAACACACACAAATTGAATGAGAAAGAGAGATTAAAATCCGAGAAATTATTAACCTGTGTCTAATGACGGAAGCGTCTTCATCAGGGAAGAAGAGAGGTAATTCGTCGTACATGCGATTAGCGCCGCCATCAGCACAGAGACGAAGTTTTGCTGTTCAACACAGAAATCCCAATAAGTAAACCCAAAGCGAAGAACAGAGAGAGAGAGCGAGAATTAAGGTACCATGTTCCCAGAGAAGAGGAGTGAATCGTGGTAGATTCTGGTTTAGAACAACCAGAGCGTATTTCGTTTCGTCGGCGGGATTCAAAGGGAGGAGAAAGCTTGAAGAGTGAAGCATGACATCCATTACGAAGAGAGAAAGCGAATAATTGTTATGTTAAAATTTAGGGGTGTATTGAACTAAATATTTGGACACATTTGAGTTTTAATGAGTTTTGAGATAATTTGGTGAAATTTTGGTGAATTATGAATTTTGTTATTAAATTTTCTGAAATTTCATATAAAACTATGAGATTTGAGTCTTTGTATTTTTAACTAAGAAATCCCCTCAAATCTCACCTGAAACTTTTAAATCAAATCCTAATAATGTTTTTAATAACAGTAGATTTGAAGGTATAATTTAAAATCATTAATCCAATAACACTGAATTATTTTAAAAGATATTTTAAAATTCATGTTTCAATAACACATAATTTGTCATTAAAACTCAAATCTCTCCAAATATTCATTCATTCATTCTTCAAGTGATAGATGAATATATATATATATATATATACTTATATAAATAGGATTATAGATTGAGAAAATATAAATAGGTTTATTAAGGCATATATCACCGAAACGGCCAAACGTTGACTTTCCAAAGATTAATTATAAGAGGGCCACGTCTCATTGTCAGGGTGACCTTAAACTAGCGTTTCAACTTCAAATTATTGATACGTATTTTCCACAAGATCAGCGACACAATAAAGTAGCTCTGGTACATATTTTGCATTAAAATATAGAAACATTTAACATTCGTATTTCGATAGAAATTACTCTTGCTCTCCTTCCACATAACTATCAACCATTATTTTACCCCTTAATCAGAGTCCTAAAAATTAATGACTGGAGAGATTAAATTAAATTACAAGTAAAATATCTAAACCCTATATACAAGTTGATAGTACAAGCTACATAAGCATGTAAATAGATTGTACATCGAATGTTTATGAAATTCTGGGACCATTTTTGGAGAAAGAAAAGAATTGAGGGGGCTCCGAGCAAAACATTTTAGACAATTCAAAGAGAACTCTTTTTTTTCTCTCTCTCTACACAAATTTATATAAATTAAAAGGATCGATCAAACAAAGGAACGTCTCTGTTTTCTCTCTGCTTATCTTTCTTTTTACATGAAGTAGCTCAGTGATGTCTTCTTCCTCGACCCTCCTTCTCCATATAGCTCGTTCCATTGCTGAAGCTCGTTAATGTTTGATGAATCTGACGATACACTCGCACATACCTACAACACAAACAACTTCTATTATATCCCAAAACTGGACTAACTGGAAACTACAAACTTGTATCTTTTGTTTCATTCTTTCAAACCTGTTCATGTGCGGCCTTGAAATCATTCATGGTCCAAGGTCTAATGTCTGCACTGTTATATAACTGTGGCATTGGTCGGTTTTCGGATTCAGCCACACTTTTCTCCTGTCAGTCAAACAACGCATTTAGACCTGGTTTCGTCATTAGCAAACTACAAGTCTATGGTTTTAAAACACAGCCAAACCTTCTTTTCTTTTTCCAGTATCTCTCTGATAGGGAGATGTGCCGCGGTCACGCAAAGATTCTGCAAAACCAAAAAAATGGTATGTTTTCTTTTCTTCAGAATCCGGTTCTTAAAAAAATGGGTTTTCAGTTTGAGGAAATTACAGACCTTTAAGTCGCTCCCTGAGTACCCATCTGTCATGTTTGCTATAGCTTCTAAATCTACGTCTTGTGCCATCTCTTCTTTAGCCAAAATTACGCTCAAGATCTTCAATCTGTTTGCTGAATCTGGTAGATTAACCATCAACCTGCACAGATGATATACTCTTAAGCAATGCTTCGAAGATGAAAAAGATACAGAACACAGAGAAGAATTGACGGTTTATTACCTTCGGGGAAGCCTTCTAATAACTGCTTCGTCAAGGTCGAATGGTCTGTTGGTAGCAGCTAATACTAAAACTCTTTCTCTATCCTTTGTGCGTAAGCCGTCCCAGTTTATCATGAATTCATTCTTCATCTTACGCATAGCCTCATGCTCTCCTGGATTCTCGCGTCGTCCTAACATGCTATCAACCTAAATAATTCCGTTCCCATTCAAAAGATAATCAGAAGGAATGAGAAAATAATTACAAAAGAAAGAAAAAGAAAAAAAAGTAGGTACTCAAAGAAGTGTAAAACGGAGGAGAGTTGTTTTTAACGTTTTGCAACATACCTCATCAACAAAAATGACGCTTGGAGCTATCTTACTTGCTAAAGAAAAAACAGCTTTAACATACTTCTCTCCCTCGCCAAACCACTGCAAGAAAAATCCAAATGTCAAGTCTCTCTCAAAAGAAACATTAGTGAGTCAGGTCACAAATATAAGAAATAAGTACCTTTGAAGTAATGCTGGACATTGAAATATTGATAAAGTTTGCACCAGCCTCGGTTGCTACTGCCTTTGCCAGCATAGTCTTCCCCGTACCAGGCGGTCCAAACAATAGTATACCCTTTGTAGGCTGCATGAAAATAAAAACAGTTCTATCTCAGTTTTCAGAAAAGAGAGAGTGAAACAGGCATTTGAAAATGAACAGCGCTAAAGGTACCTTTGTAAGCTGGCCTTTGCCAAACAATTCGGGTCTTTGAAGAGGAAGCATCACCAACTCTTTCAAGGTGTCTTTCACATTTTCCAAAGCCCCAATATCACTAAAAGATACACCGATATCGCTTGCAGGAATGACATCTGATAGGAGCTTTTTCTCGAATTCATTCTCAGTAACAACATCCTGAGATAATATAGTATAGTAATTGTTAAAAATCCAGAAAGTTATTTGGGAGGCCAAATAACATAAGGTTAATAGATATTACCTTAAGAGATTTCTTTGTGCTCTTGTTTTCGTTTTGAATCCCATGCAACACCTGCAGTCCAGATGTGATGCTGCAACACACACCAAACAGTTATTCGCAAGAAAATATCACAAGCCGCAATCCAAGTTATACTACATGATCCACATTTCAGATTTCCTAATCAAAGAAGCTCACCTTTCTGCCGAGATAATAAGCTTGTTGTCTTTGACCGTTGGTTCTGAGCAGCTCATAAGATGGCGACTCAAAGCCCAGCCAATCACTTTCTCCACACCTATTAATCATACAGTTTTTGGTTAGACAGCTAACTAGACGCTACATGAAGAAAAACAGAAAAGGAAAAGAAGTGAAAGATGCCCACTATCAGAGGGAAGGGTTTGATCTTTGATGCACAAGGTTTCAAGGTCAGGGCAGACCAAACGGTTTTTGCCAAGGACCTGCAAGAACCATTAACGAAGACATAAGGAAAACATAAAAGAAGAAAAATCAGAAACATTTAGATAGCCATGGGACTTCACAGAAGAATGCTTACTGCACGGATGCTGGAAATATTAGCTTGAGCCTTCAGGATCTCTGTATCACGTTCGAGTTTCTCCTTCCATTCAAGCAGCAAAGCTTCATCCTGTCAAAGAACAAAAGAAAATGAAACAAAAAGTAACAAATGGCTCTAGACAAGAATAAAGGTGTAAAGGCTCGAACCTCAGGTAACTGGATGGTCACTTTGTTAGGAAATAGCCTAGTGATTTGTTTCACTGATTTAGGCATTTCTTTGTTCCTATCCTGCAGTCTACCACCAAAGTTATCCTGCAGATGCCATAAAATCAATCCCAACACATCAAAGAGAGAGTAGATAAATATTTGCATACGTGCATACGCTACATTAGATGCCTTGCCATCCTGAAAATAGGAAATTATTTAAGATGCTTCGGGTTATCATACCGGAAATGCAAGATCCAGCAATGCTGTCTGGTTGCTGCCGAACTTTGTGAACAAGAAACCTCCAGGGTGGGACTGAAGATGAAATATCAAATTAACCATTTTGAGAAAAACTTTAAAAAATTAAGACAGCTTAAGCATAAAGAAAGAGAGATTAATTAGAATTCCTACTTTTTCCTTCCTGCTGTCCAATTGGGTTTGTGAGGCTATGACAACAATATTCTCCGGTAAACTATCAAGCTTGCTCTTCAAAGTTACATACACATCAGTGTTACCCGACACAGATTTCTCAATGTCTTTCAGGAACAATATCAATGACCCTCTTTCACTTTCATTTAAAGCCACCTACAATATCATCAAAGAGATTAAAGGGGTTTCATAGCTACAAGGACTAAGTAGTACTATTCAAATTATATTGAGAGACAACAAAAAAAGTGGTAAGAACTACCTCAAAGATTTCATTAATGGCAAGTTTATCAGCATCGTCACTGGAAGAACTTTCCAACCGAAGTGAAGTCGCTGCACCACAAAGAATGTCATTACTACAATGAACTTTTAACGCAAATGTGTACATATTAGCACGAAAATTACCAGTACAAAAGAAACCATGGTCTTCTTCACATAGACCGCCAAGATCATTGCCATCTGGTATTGACCTATCAAATCTAACCCCGATTTTTGAAGATCCATTGTCTTCAAATGCAAGGAGTACTTTGCCCTGGAAACCTATTGCCGGTCCCCTAGAAAAGAGTAACATAAAAAAAGCAACAAATTGAGTTTTGATAACAACAATCTACACCAGATGAAAAGACGAGAATAAAAACAACAAACAATACCTAGGTGGAGCTTGGAGGGAAGCAAGTGAAGAAGTTGAAGGGCCTACAAACTTTACTCGATCACCTAAGAATTACAGAAGTGCTTGTTCAGTAACACAAAAAGTGTCACAACAACGAAACTGAGAAAGAAGACATCAAGCAGCCATACCTGCTTTAAAGGTGTAACTTTTAGAGGTTGCAGTTGACACTTCTTGCCTCGGAACAGCCTGAGAACTCAATGTTGATCCACCTGTTATATCAGCCTCAACGCTTGAAGTTGGTTTCTTATGGTGCAAAACGACAGCGTGTGCAGCCTGTACAGCGCGTTTAGCAAGCACAGTCAGTCTTTCACGCCTAGAACTTTCTTTGGTAGAATCTGCTTCCTTGGCTGTCGGTCCCTGAAGCCATCCAGAAACAATAGAGAATCAATGCTAACAGTAAAATGCCAATAATTTAACAGATTTCCGGGACATATCTCTTCTAAGGCGTTTGAAACCAATAGTCAGGAAAGCCAGTTTAATACCAATATGCGCACAATTTTAAGATAGACAATAAAATCTGTTACGAATATGCATAAAATCAAACGCTCAAAAAAAAGAAAAAGAATAAGAAATTAACGGCTAAATGGAAGTTTACCCCAGGTAACAAGAGAGAATCAATAATCATCAATTTGGCCCCAAAATGTTTCGCAAGCGCTTTTGCTAACATTTCCTGATATATCTCAGAGCCTTCAAATATTCCATATGAGAATTTTGTGAGGAAAATGAAAATGAGAAACAAAAGATAAACAAAACTACTCCAGAGTTTTCCTCTTACCAGCTGGTCCAGAGAGTAAGATACGAGGACACATAGTCGATAAGTCTGATGCATACTTTGCATACTTGCTTCCACACTTCATATGAACATATGTTGATGTTATCAAAACATCCTTGGTTGTGCCACTGTGACAATTCACAAAGTTGATTATCAAAACTTGGAACACCACAATATGTGTTGTCCATCTTGCCATAGTTTATATAATAGTAATTTAATAAAAAAATTATGATTACTACCAACCTTAAAAAATACGGGAAGTTCTCAAAAGAGACTTCTATGTCCTGAGGATTGAGTATTCCTCCTCGCAGACTATCCTTATGTGCTTGACGTCTAGCTGATACAGAAGCCGATGAACGGTCATATTCTTTAGGCATTTCTTTTACTTCCCTTCGTTCATCCACTAGTATTTTGGAAATGCTACCCCTTAGATCAAATTCAGAAGGATCCCCAAGTAAGCTCAAAATTGGTCTAATTTCATATCCAGAACCAGGAATATTTCCACCTTCAGCATCTTGAAAAGGATCCATTCCATTTCCATCTGTATTCTCATCATCGTTGGCAGCACAAGAGGTAGAAGTAACAGTTTTCTCCGTTGAAGCAATAGCAGCATGATCATTGTTACTATCAGCATCATTCATGTCAACATCTGAGATACAATCATTGCAACTAGAAGGTGGCACAGGAACCTCTGAATTTTGCTGCCTTTTGACATTTTTAGCGGTAGGTGGTAGAAAAGGGACATTATGTAACTTGGATATAGACGCCAATAAAGAGGCCCCATCAACAGATGAAGAGTCTCCTGCTCTTGTCTCAACATGAAACCCTTTCAGAGGGGTACTCTGTGCTTCAAAAATGCTCAATGAAGAAACTCTGTCTGGAGTAGCTAGATTTTCATCTTTAAGAGGCTGAAATATCTGAAGACTCGTCAAGAAACACAAAAGGATAACCACTGAATCGAGATAGCAAGAACTTCATAGATATATAAGTAAAAGAAAAGAAATATATTCCCTAATTACGGAATGTGGATGACTTTTCAGACCACTCTTAGAAAGGATACGTAAGCATGTTTCCCAGGGGTGCTGAATACAACTTCATCGCCACCACGCAGATGAACACAAGTACTCCTTTGGTAAATCTTGCCATTGACCTGAACAAGAACTCCATTCCCTATTATCTCCAGGGATGCAACTGATGGACCTCCGTGCTGCAAAAAACATTATAAGTAAAAGGGTGTTTGAAGACCAATCAGATAGATGTTGATACCTCAGATTGCCTCAATTCACACAGAACGCTGGGCATAAATTGATCTTTGATACATAAATCACATCCTCGCCGTCCAACAGTAAACACAGAGCCTCTCATGATACGATGAGGGTTCTGAAATTGCAAATAATTTTCTCAGGACAGTCAGAAACAACATAATTAATAGTCACAGAAATTAAGATGGGAAGTTGAAAATCCCTAGATAGACTAGCCAGAAAAACGAAGCAAGCTCAAATCAACCCACTATACATAAACCGAAGCAAGCTCAAATCAAGAGGAATGGGCTCTAATTACATGCAGCTGTAAAAAATAAACTGCTATACATAAACCAAGAACGCTAGTTCACAATGCTTACTTATCAACATATACTAAAATTTCAACAGCGAAATCCTAAAGTTGTGTCTTCTGAAAGGGACAAATTTCAGGGAAGAGATACATAAACGCCCAGGTTATCAATATTGACATCGCAGCCAAGTAAAGTCACGATCTTTACTAAAATCCCCAAACTTTAGACAGCTAAACACGCTATGGTCATGTACAAACTAATGCGAAACATGCAAAATAACACACCTGAGAATACTGAGAAAGCAGCTTCGCCCAAGGAGCCTTAGCAACCCGCTTCTTTGCGGATTTCGATTTCTCAGCTTCCGCCACTATGAAAAAACACAAAACATATGAGAAAAGAGATCATATTTATTTATATGAAATTAATAACATGCAGGAACATGCGAACCTGCGGGAGTAGGAGTCGCCAAGCCTTCGACTTCAGGATTTGCGTCGGTATCCATCGCCGGCACATCGGTGGTAGTAACTGGCCTTTCCTCATCATTAGTCTGCGGATCACAAGTTCTCAATTCCGGCTCTACAGATTCCGATCCAGGATCCGAAACCGGTCCTTGATTTTCGATCGGCACCTCACTCGCCGACGAAGACCCTGCCGGTTCCGCCGTCTAGGTTTTTCCAAAACCAAAAAAAAAAAAAAAAAAATCTCAAAATCAAAATTGAACCATGAAATTCAAAATTCAATCCACAATTCGACGAATAAAATAACGAAGAGATGCGATTGAAGCAGTAACCATGGTATGGATCTTAACCTTGGATCGTTTGTTAGGCCTTGACGATGAAGTTTCAGCAGAAGAAGCGCACAATCGCTTCGAAGCCGAAGAGCTACGCCTTGTCTCCACCATATCTCTTCTTCTTCTTCACCGCCGCTTGATCCAAAGAGAGAGAGAGAGATTTCCTAAGGAATGAACGATTTTACTGCAAAGTCAGTTTATCTTAGAGAACTTCAACTTCCTCTTATTTATCATATAACTCCGTATCTCCGACATTTTAATTTTAATTTTTTTTTTTTTGTCATATTTCTATAAAATAACAATTTTCATATTATTATTTTTAACTTTAAAGAAAGTGTTTTATTCTCGTATTAAAAACGAAAAAAAAAATTAATTAAAACGAAATCAGCTCCAATAAGTTGAGCTTTTGACCAAAGACGCCTGCATATGTATATAATTTGGTTTAGATATTAGAGGGGAAGTAGTGGATTCTCTTCACTTATTAAAACCCAACACCCAACGGTCAATATTTGATTTTGTTATCTATCTATATATAAAAAGGACCAATTATCTGATTTCGAACTTACAAGTTATAAGACCGGACCGGTGGACAAGTGGTAAGTAGTTTGTCGCTCATCTTATACCGTTTTATCGTTAATTTTGGGTTTAAACTTTAAATTATTGACAACTTGACTTGCTTTTATTGCATTTTAAGTAACATAGTTACAGCAAAACCCATTTGATCTCTTTCCGTTTGTTCAACTTGCATGTTTTAATATATTCACAGAGTTTACAAGATTTGGTTGTAATATAAAAGACATGTTAATCAAATCGTCACAAAAGTTGATTTATACAACGTAACTTTGAATTGGTCTACGTATGCCACCATCCACCATATAAAGTGTACTGTATGTTTTACTAGATTGAAAAATCATGTTTTGATCATGTCATAAAACGAACTTCAAATATGGTGTTGCGCTTGAATCTGAAACCTAAAAATACTACAGTAGTAGACACCAAACTACTTGGCAGTTAGGACCGAACCAAATGTTGTATTAAGCACGTGTGTTGCTCCCGCCATTATATGAGCAGCAGACTCCAGCGTAACAGGCTAACAGCTATAGAATAGAAAGGCAAATGTAAATAGTAAAGGCCCATTAGTGTAGTGTGCATTAAAGGCCCAGTTTAGTCCATTTAAGGCAGTTTGGGACAAATGAAATACTCAATCCTGAAAGTTTATCTAGTGTATAATCATTGATGACACAGAGAAAACGATGGATCTTCTGCCTGTAATTTTTATTGTACATTTGTTTACCAAAGATGGTACTTTTGATACTTTTGTTTAATTTTCTGTTTATCAGTGTTCCTTTTAGATTTCCAAGTTCAAAATAAATATATATATATATTTTAAAAACAAATTCACCAACATTTATATTCCAGGAAACGCGCGGAGGGTTGAGAGTTGTTAAGTGTTAGGTTGAGAGTTGGTCACTTGTGTAGTTGTGTGTTACAGCTTCATGAGCACTTGGAAACCAGTTGATCAATCCAGACTTTAAAGGCGGTTAAGGTACAAACCAATCTCGGTAAACTCCAGAGACATTATTCTTCAGATACAAATCAAACAATCATGAAACCACGACTATTCTTCAGATACAAATCAACCCGGTTAGTTCAAACATAGGTCTTTTAATAGATCAAACAGAGAGACATGAATATTTAAAGATTTAATAAAAAATGAAAAACACTTGATGGATCATAAAAAAAACCCAAGATTATTCACATCCAAATCCAACATATGGTGGATAAAATAAAGAAAACATAAAATCAAGAAGATAGGTTTTAGTAGTTCTAACTCCGGCAACGAGCAATAGCGCTGCAACCACGACTGTAAGGATTAGCCTGAGCTCCGTTCTGACAATTGTAATAAGACGCGCCTCTTCTTGAACAAGGCACACTGTTCCGTTTCAAAGATTGATAACTTATGTATTTCGTCGTCGCCAATATTCTTCTGTTGATCTCTGAGTCCATTTCTTCTTCCTCTGCCCCGATACACTCTGCTATTGAACCGTGACAGCTTGAGCTTTGGACTCCGGTCGTGGCCCATTCTAGACCGTCGAGATCATTGGTGAAGCCGGCTTGGACCGGAGGTGAAGAGATGATGAAGATGAGTATCGTAAGAGTTAGGAACAGAGTAAAGGACTTAGCCATTTTTTGTATGTCTTCCTTTTTTTTTATTGTCTGATTATGCTTGAGTTTAAGATTATTATATAGACATGGTGAGTGCGTGGACATGTTTGCAATATTCACAGAATCGCCACTTGACAGTGAAATTCAAAAAAGATTATGCAAATGAATGATATATTAAATGGAGAATTGTTGGGAGTGGTTGAATATTTGCTACAACCGACACGAATGTATAATCTTTCCTCATTATCCATTTGAATTGTTAAAATCAACACTATCGTCTTTAATATTTTAATGATCTGAAAGAACTGAATCTAGATGACACAATAAATTTATATTAAGTTGCAAATTAATTTTCTTTAGGAATAGAGTTTTGTTGTTTTCATTCAGTAAACATCGATACTTGACATCGAGCCATCGAGCTAGATCAATATTAGTTACCGTAAATTATGTTTATTAATGAAAAGTCCCGTTAGTACTAACTATTTAGCTACTGCATTTCAAATATATAAAGTAATTGTCATGGTTAACTTTTTTTTATTTTTTAATACATATTTTGAAAGAACGAAAATCTATGATTCATTTTTTCCTCGCAAGGACAATGAATCGAGTTGGGCCATCGTTTTCTCAAGGGAACAAAGAAAAACCTAACCTTCTTTAACTAATAATGGACAATTATTAGATTACCACTTTCTAATAAATATACAATTATGAAGGCAATTCTAATTTCTTTGTCACCGAATCAAAATACGTTTCATATTGAAAGAAGAAGATACAACTACAAAGACAAAACCAAAACACCGAAATTAATTACAAAACAAATTTCCTTTTGAAAATACTAAGACTGTGTTCACATACAGAATCAATCTCCATGGACTTTTCTTCTCCCATGAGCTCTCTCTAGAGTCTCTTATAAGGTTTTATGTAGAAGATACCATATGTAAGAAAGCATCACAGTTTCATCTTTCTAATTTGCTGAGCACATCATCCAGCGGCGGTAACTCCTTCGATATCTCAGCCCAATCCGGCATCCCCTGAATCACAGTTTTTTCACAAAACCAATTCAAAAACCAATACATAGATATCGAACAATAACCAAAAAACTTACTTTACCCGATCTGCGGACTCGACCATCTAACCGCAGTATAATATACACGTCTTCGCCCGGTTCAACTCCTTCAGATATCTGTTGTTCTCTAATCCACCTGAAACAAACAAAACCAGAGACCGTATTATAAGACTCAAAAACAAAGGTTCTATCTTTCATCTATCAAACTTTGATTAGAAAAAAGCAATGAAAGCTTCTACCTTTCCCATTCACCAGGAGAAACAATCTCGGCTTTGAACCTGATTTCACCTTTCAGCTTCGATTGAGCAACCACAGATTGAGCCCGTGTATCGAAATCTTCCTACCAAGTAAAGAAAGATGAACAGCTTTGCAAAATGAGAATGAACAGATTTTCACTTTTTTTTTTGCAAAATGAAAGACAGAAACTTTTCGTTACCCCAATAGAAGGAAGAGACGTAGCTGCCTTTGAAGAAGCTCCAAAACCTTTTTTCTCGATTTCCGGTGTTTTACGCTCACCCCATACCACAGGAACTAAGAGAACACCTCTTCTTAGGAGCTCGGTTCTGAACCTATCTGCCTTTTGTATCGCGAGTGTAACAGTCTCTTTCTTTCCAGCTAGAATAACCTAGCGCAACAGTACCAATCACTTGACTGCTTCAGATTCTCAAAAGGCTACCATTAAAACCGATACTCAAGCAGTGAAATGACTCACAGGTCGAACTGTGTCCCTTAGCTGTACAAGTTCAACAACACGGTTGGTTGAGAGGCGTTGCGGTAACCGAGAAAGAGTTTCGACTCGAGTAATCTGAACCATTTGTTCTTCCTCTTTCTTGTTTTCCCAAAGAAACAATGCAACAAGAACAACAATACCTGTACATTGCTGTTTCAAAAGCTTAGTCATATAAAATTTAAGATTGAAATTGTGTTGATGACTCACCTCCAATGTTAATAGCAGCATTTCCCGTAGTTTCAAGAAGATCAGGAGCACCATCACCGCCTCTAACTGCCTAAACCAGTCTTGGTACGGTAAAGAAGGTAGAGATTCCTGCTGCTGCTCCAAATGCGAAATAAAAGAATTTTCTAATGCCTCGAAACGGTGCTCGTACTTCACTAATAAGTTTGAGATCTCTCCGGAAACTATCACCGATATCTTCCCCGCCTAACCTAGCCTGAAAATATAAAAAGAATGAAAAGGTGGGGTCTTGGGAATAAGAAGAAGAGTAGAAGAAGACCTCTTCTTGCAGCTCCTTGAACTCAGGTAATGCGCGAAAGGATGCTAAATCAGGATCGTTAAGAATGGTGGCAAACTTGAGATCATAATCTCTTAAAGCAATCCTCAAACAGTCAGCAGCTTTTTGCCTTCGCCACTACCTCAACAATAATAAAAGAGAACAAAATCTCATAATTCTTTCATTTTTAGCAAATTCATAGGTATGAATGAATGATAAGAGGTAATTCTTACCAATAAGCATGACAACATGCTTTGTTATAGTAAGCAGCTTGTGACTCAATAGGAATTGGATTCAAACTCAGTGCTGTTTCAAATTGGACAAGAGCATCTTTTACCTGAAAGAATCCAACATAACAAATCAACATTTATAACTAGTACATGCCAATATCTTCCTTGCTTGAAAGTTTCAAACATAAAACTAACTTTTCATTCCCTCTGTTTTGTTACAACTGAAAATGAGTAACAAAAGTATATAATTTCATCGAATTAGGTTCTAGAAGAATCATCCACAATAGAAGAAATCAAGAAGAGCCAAACATAGAAAAACCCCAAAAAACGACAATACAATTGGAATCGAACGAAGTCTACAACTTACCCGTCCTCTCTTAAAAAGATCGAGGCCAGTGTTGACGCACGACTCTGCCGTCAGATCATCCGTCGGAGAAGAAGAAGAGGAAGCGAAAACAAGGAGATGGGAATCCCAATTCCGGCGAGAATCGAAAAGGGTCGCGTCTCTTGGCGGTAACCATGGCCGCCGTTTCTTCACTCTCGAGTAAGGGTTCGAGACGCGGCGGAGGAAATTGCAGCGGTGTATTAGCAACGGAGAAGTAGCCACAGCCATTCAATTTTCGTATCGCTTCCCAAAAGAGAAACCCAAACTTTTACTTTTGATTTGGTCAACTTAACTCACCTGGACCCACCATTAACTAACTCTACTCCTTGAGACTTGAGATTAATTTTTTTTTGTTATCACATGTTTTGTTTTTTATACCGTTATAACAAAACAAAACCTTTGATAAAAAAAATAAAAATTATACCATCCTTTCTTGGGTATCAAGACATGGATTGTTCCAATGATAACAATACCAGCTAGGGATCTACAAGAATAAATTTTTGAAAGTCTATCTCTTCTTTAATTATTCTTTAAGTTTCATTAGTTAAGTGCTAATTAAGAGAAACACGAATGCTAAACTTTTCTAGCGGAATCAAAACCAACAAAGAGTTCACGTTAAACTAAAACGAGTACTTGGTAAGAAGTGATTTACGCCATGGTATTAATCAGCAGCAAAAAACCACATAAGCAAACATGATTAATTAATCCAAAAACATTTAAGCCTTGTTAATAACTCGCACAATACTTGTGGGGTTCCGCAATTTTCTACAAAATCAATTTGTTTATTTGGACTTCCATGACTTTAAAATAAGCATATGCCCATAAGTTAATTTGGACTTCTTCTTCTTCTTCACGTCCACACTTGTTGCACTTTCGCTCAAATATTATAAGTTACATTAAAAATCCTTAAGATTAGATATCTCAACGTTATCAAATATTATAACTTGCCTTTGTCACCATGGTTGGGAGTATTCTCCCCACGAAGAAACCCAGCATTCCCAGGCAAGTAGTCCAACAACTGCAGTCAAAATTAGGCAAACAAAAATACTTGTGAGCAATGACAAAATTGTATTGTTACAACAAGTCCGTCTGGTTTGGCTAGGATGCTTGATTACCTTCCGTTCATGTCGCCTACTAGTAACATGAGTGGTGAAATTTTCAAAGCCTTGGCCATCTTGGCTGCATACCTTGCAGATCCACAAGGCAGAATCACTGCACTTATCCTCCTCAATTGGCCCTGAATCTGTGGAAAACAATTTAATTAGCCACTTAGTTGACCAACAGATTCATGTGCAGGTTATTTCATTGGAGAAGACAAACACACACCCGCCAGAAGAAAGCTTTCAAGAGAATCACATGGAAGAAGGTTGTATCCTTCCAATTGTAGCCGGAAAGCATAACGAGAAGTGAAATGTTTATTATCGGATATGACCAGTATATTAGCTGGAGGTGGATTCTCAAGTATAAACTCAGAAATAAGATCTTTAGAGGCTGAGTACCCTGTTACAAAATCTAAAGACTTGTCTCTATTAAACAAGGAAAACATCCATTACTGAGAAAGGCATAATAAGTATTAGAAGATCCTAACCGTTAATAAGAGTGATTCCACTGGAATAGACTCCTCTCAAGATGTCAAAAGGGACGTCTGTTAGTACCCCAATGGCAGTGATAGTGAGAGGACCAGAGTAGCCTTTATTCTCCAAATACCGTTTAATACACGGACCGACCAGACGAGGATCAAAGCCAGGTGGAACGGGACAAATATTCATGTCCCAAAAGACCGCTGTTACAGAATCCAGGTTTATCTCAGCAGGCTCACTTAGTGGTTTACTCAAAATTCGAAGTTCATCACGTCGGGGCAACAGCACCGACAACTGCTTGTGGTAAGAGATTGTTTGACTCAAAAATAGTTAAGACAATGACAAAATATATTTGATACAATAACTCTAGGATGGTTAATTACCTTCTGTCGATGGTCTGTATCAGAGAGATGCGTGGTGAAACTTTCAAAGCCTTGCATAGGAGTATCAAGGTCGTCGCATACTGAGCAAACCCAGAAAACTGAATCACCCGTTTCACTGCACTCGTCCTCCAAATCAAGTGCCCCCGAGTCTGTGGAAAAAAAAAAGAGTAGCCAGTTAGTTGAGCAACAGATTTGGTGGTCACTGCGAGAGAGGACGCGACAAACACACACCTGCCAGACAAATGCTTTGAAGAGAATCATTGGGAAACGGCTGGAGAAGGTTGAATCTGGCTTCTTCTAAACGGTTAGAGGAATAAGCGAAGATTTTGGCATTGGATAGGACCATTATATTACATAGAGGTCCAGGCATATCGGACCAGTCACCAATGAGTTTTGCAGTGTCTGAGGGACCTGTTTCAGAAACAAAAGACTTGAGTGAGAGTGAGACTCTCTCAATTCATCAAGGAAAATATCCTAAAAAAGGATGAGAAGATATAAACTGTAGGGGACGTTATGAAGAGTGATTCCACTGGAATAGACTTTCCTGAGGATGTCAATTGGGATGTCTGTTAGTTGGCCAATGGCAATGATGGTGAGAAGACCAAAGCAGCCTTCTTTCTTCAAGAAACGTTTGATGCACGGACCCACCAGACTAGCATCAAAGCCAGGGGGAACCGGACACAAATTGACGTCCCAAAACACAATTGTCTCATAATCCAACTTTAAGCGCTTCACGTCTATCACACGATACCCACTTGGTGTTTTAATGGTGGGTGGAGGATCAAAACTCGTCCACTGCCTCGGCGGCAATAAATGCACCTGCAGTGGAGAAAAGACAACAAGGGGTCAAATTAAGGGAAACAAAATGCAAAAGTGAGACTTGTGGTAAGAGGTTTTCACATAATTAGGCAAACAAAACTAAAGTTTAGAAATCAAAACATGACTTTGGTAGCTTTCTCACCATGGCAGGATCCAAGCGTGGAGGAGGAACAAAATTCCTAGTCGAGATCTGGTTGAGCAACAAATGAACATGGGTCAAAACTAGCAAGTGAGAAAGGGAAAAAAGAGAAAATGCTAGGGTGGTTAATTACCAGCTCATGATGTTCTTCACTATCAAGATGTGTGATGAAAGTTTCAAAGCATTGGCCAGGAGGATCACGGGCGCATACTAAGCAATCCCACAGGGCCGTGGTTTCCTCCTCCACAAATCCACCCGTTGAATCTAAAAATAAAAGTAGACAGTTGATTCATTCATTAGCTGTCTATTATATTCGAGAAGACGAACACTCACTTCCCTGAATTAAGCGTTCAAGAGAATGATATGGAAACGGCTGGAGAGGGTTGTATTTCGCCATTCGTAGAAGCTTATCAAAACCAGTACAGTTTAATGGTTTATTGGTATTATTAACTGGAGCATAAAATTAACTGGAGGTGGATTATTGGTAAGATCAATTAGGTCCGTAAAGTCAGAGGAACCTGTTTGAGAAAAACTAAAGACTTTGAGACTTGAGACTAAATATTGAGATTTCGGAATAAAAAACATGACAAGATACTAACCAAGGGGGACGTTGATAAGAGCGATTCCACTGGAATAGACTCCTCTCAGCATGTCCCTTGGGACGTCCCCTAGTTTACCAAAGGCAATGACGTTGAGAGGACCACAGTAGCCATTCTTCTACTCTCTCTATAGTTCTTGAGACATATTTGCTGTATATATACTGTATTTCTTATTCACATAGCAACAAAAAGATGTATTTATAATTAGATAACATGGATCATAACCATTTAATTACTTTATATTTGTTCCTTTTTTTGTTTCGCTAATTAGTTGGATATTTTACGTTTTTAATTTTTGGTCAACAGTTGGATATTTTTACTTAAAATTGTAGATTTCTTTCTTTCTACTGTTTCGGAATTTGTTTCTTATGTAATAGGAAAAAATAAGAGAAAATGGCTAATATGATAAGCTTATACAGTTTTGAAATTATCTAATCGAGCTGTTTTTACCAACCAAAGAATTAGAGTATGTATGTTATACTGGTTTGTGTATTCAAAAGATTTTAGTAATGGATCGATCTTTTTTTTTTCGTTTTTTTTTGCAATTTCATACAAACTTACCTGATTTTGTAAAGTTCTATTTAATTAATTAGTTTCAACTATGATTTTTTGTGTGTCTTTTATTCATATACATCAAACATATATAAACCAAACACAAAGCATTATAAGATTAACCAGTCACCAGGCAACAAACAACACAAGCTTACAAACAAAGACCCAAACTCAATACACAACTTTATTCACACACAAAGTTTTTTTCTGCTTTCATTTATTTATTTTGCTTATTAAACCAAGATTTCTCTTGATCACAAGCCATCTTCCAAGCCTCTCTACTCGTAATATCTTTCACCCACTTACGCACTTTAGGTCGATTTTCGAACAATCTCTTCGTTGGAGTTCCCAAAAGGTATTGAATATTTGGAAGGTGATGAAGATCCACCAACGTAAAGCTATCAGAAGCCAAGAATACAGATTTTTCGAGTCGTTTCTCGTAGACATTAAGAACCTTCTCTAGATTAGCCTCGTTCTCTTTGACGACTGTTTGGTCAGTCTGCAAACCGTAGAGAGGCTTAATGACTTGTTCCCAAGTGAGTTTTGATGCAGGTGGATCAAACTGATGAGCTTCGATTTCCATCCACATTGTTAGTGTTGCCATTGTCTCGTGGCTTCGAAGATTCAGAAGCTGTGTGCCTCTTGAGCTATGAACATATGCGATGTATTGTGTGATGGCTCGGGATTCTACATGGAAAATTCATACAGAAATTAGACATAACAAATGTTTATCAGATAGTTGTTGATTACTCAAGTCTAAGCTTAAACTCACCACACAGCTTAACATTTCCATCTTCGAAAACGGGGATTTGACCAAATGGCTGCGTCAATAACACATTGTTAAACTTAAAATCCTTGAATTAACCAACTTTTCTGTACAGTATATGTGGATGATTCGCCACAAAGTCAATCTATAAACCTAATATATAGAGTAGCATAAACCCTAAGGCAGGACGGATTATAGTTTAAACATAGATCTAACATGCCGTGAGTGACAAGTAATCTATAATCTTTCGATAGAATTACTTACGTTGAGAGAGAGGAAAGGTTCCCTCTTGTGCTCACCCTTCTGCAAGTCTACGGTAACGGGCTCGTAAGAGAGTTCTTTCTCAATAAGAACAGCGAGGACACGCGTTGTGTTGGTTGACAAAGGATGGCCATGAACCTTGTAACCTGCAACTTTAGTTTTCCATTTTCTTTGTAAAGAAGATGAATCATAGAAACAATTCAGAAAAGCCAAATCACATGCTGTAAAGCTATATATTAATCTTACCTAGCTTTTTAATTTCTGCCTGACGCTTCCTGTTCAAACTTGGGAATATCTTGGACAACATCTTTAAGCAGTCCATATATATTGACTTGTTTCTACACTTCGATAAACCCGATGATATATATAAATATGCCTAAGTTATATATGCCTTTCTTTTGCAATACAAAAGCGAGGAGAGAACATTTTTGCTTTTACTTGACATCCACGAAGCGAGTTTACCTTTCTTGTGTATCAAGAGATTGATTGTTCCAATGATAACAAAGCAATACCAACTAGGGATCTACAAAAATAAAAAAGTTTAAAGTCTCTGTTCTTTAATTATTCTTTACGTTTCATTATTTAAGTGCTAATTAAGAGAAAGACGAATGCTAAACTTTTCAAGCTTCGTGAAGTTACCACCAACTCTAATTATGCTTTTATTTTGAGATTCATCAAAGCACAAGTAAGGAATCAAAACCAAGAAAGAGTTCATGTTAAACTAAAACAAGTACTTGGTAAGAACTAAGAAGTGATTTACGCTTGAGGGGTTCCACAATTAATAACTCGCACAATACTTGTGGGGTTCCAGATTTTTTTACAGATCACATAATTTTGGAAATTCGTTTCTGTAGTTCTGCTATTTTGATCACAAAAGAAAATTTGCTAGATTTAGCAATTTTTCTGTGAAGTTTTAACTTTTCATCTCATTTTCCAAGATTTCGCTATCTCACTATCAAGAGTTGTTCTCTGTTTTGTTTTCTTCATGACATTTGTGTGAGTTAACATTACAAACTTGGGAAATATGAAGACAAAATAATCACCTCATTGGTGTTCTTCACTTCCATCTCCTTCCTGTTAAAATTGAAAAGAGTTTTGTGACATATTTACATGAGATAAGTCTCTAAAGGATGGAATCGAAACTGACCATGGTGCATATAGACGGATAAAGCTCCCGATTTCAATATCAACATCTGCACAAACTTTAGGACTAAAGATAATTGTTGTTTCAGTTTTTTTGGCCTCAAGAGCTTGTGTGTTCTTCAGCAAGAGAGAGTCCTACGAAAATATAATGTGTGCAACTCAATCAATGCTTTACAATCTGAATCATACATCTTTAAAGGGTCTAATTATAGGAACATTCTTATTAGAGCTGTTAAGAGAGGGAGAGAGATACCCCGGAAAGGTTGATGAAAGAGCATTTGCAGACAACTAGCTTTCCCTCCAAGTGTCTTGACATAATTTTTATATCAACATAGCTCGACGCATCTGAGTTCGGAAACGGGAAATGAGATTAACAAGTAGATGAACATATATATACTAGATTTTGTTTATATGAGACTATGGGAGTTACGAAGCAGGGTTACCTGCTTGTCCGATTCCGCCCTGCAATTTCTTCATGATTTCTATCTCCGTTTCTTTTTCTTGTTTCATGATCTGTTGTAGCTTGCCAAAGAGGCTAGAGCCACTGAAAAGCAACACAACAAAAAAACAGGGTTTGATGTTAAGTGATATGTGTGGTTTTAAGTGTGGAGTCTGAAAGGTTTTGAGAGTTTGATTACCCAGACAATTTAGGTGAACTGAACCAGAGACCTTCCTTGCTCAATGACGAAGCTTTTATTGCTTCATCAAACCGGTCTCCAAAAAATTGTTTCTTCTGTTTGGAAATGTTTGGCACTGAGCTTTGATAACTAGACTATAGTAAGGGAATATTGTTATTTGGATATTAGTTGTACATTGAGGAGAAGATGAGACCAAAATCACATGAAAGGAAGAGAACAAAACCTCATCATCGCTTGATGATCCACTATCCATGGGTCCAGGAAGTTCATCATCAGTATCAGTATCTTGAAAGTTTGACGAACTCCCCTTATGAGTAAATTTCAAAGTTTTTCCTTCGCGCCTGCTGTACTGGAGCAGAAAGGAGGCCAATGAATGAAAGAGAGAACTGAGCTGAGTAGCAAATCAAATGCTTATCCACTGGATAAGGAAAAATTACCGGTTTATAGCTTCTTTTTATCACTCTAATCTTATCAGTAGGAGGGCCTAAAAGCTTTGATACCACATCCTCAGTGCACCCATGCAGAACCTCCCTTGACTCATCAAAATCGTTTGGGCATTCAGCAATTGGATCCTCTTCTATGGCCTCTTGATCAGAAGCATGCTCAAAAATTTCAGTCATGTCACTTATCTTGGATGACGTTTCTCCATGAGTATGTGAGTGAAACAAAAATTTTGGTCCTCCATGATCTTTGACAGCTGGGAAGATATTTGAACCTCAACTCAGAGATTTCAGAAGTTGCACACATGATCTGTTTTTCATCTGTGGTGTCTGTTCTTTAACTTCTATGGTAAAAGTATCAACAAGAGTTTAGGATGAAACAGTACCTTTACTACCTCTCTTGGCTCTGAAGCCAGATGGATGGGATGATGAGACTGAAGCAATACCATTCAAATGGATTAATGACTTGGTTTCTTCACTAATAGTAGTCCAAGTTGCCACTTTTTCATCATGAGGAATCTGCAGGCAACAGTAATTATCATTACAGAAAACATAGGTACAGCAACCCAATAGGGGAATAATGTCACCAATTCGACAAAATAATATTCAGAACTTTTCAAAATGCATGGGTGAAATGGACTAGAGATTCAGATGTCATGAAAATAACCTAACAAGTTCGAAGATTAGATGGTAACCTCGTCATCTGACCCACTCTCTTGAGCAGTTAATCCGGCTCTTCTTGAAGAAGCAAAATAGCTCTCCTCTGGAGAATCAGGAACTTCAACGTCATCCTCAAGAGAAGATGATATCTTCTGTATCTAAGAATATAAAATCTCTCATCACCAATTGATTCCATTATTCCTCCGAAAACAAAAGAATTTTAAAACGCAAAAAGACTCACAGTTGCTTCCAGAGATACAACACCAGCTTCCCTAGCATAATTTAGTTCACCACAACCTGGAAATAACAGAGAAGCTCTTTGTAAAACGTAACTGAAGTTAAAGACACTCATAGAGAAGACTGATCACAAACTGGTTATATATATATATATACCTATGAGCTTTTCGAGGTTTGTTTGAAGTTGTAATCCTCCCTAAAATGTTGAAGCCAACTACAATCAAACTACAATAAAATTTCCTATAGCTTCTCAAAATTTCCAACTTGTATATCGGATCAAAACAGTGTGCTTCGTAGGAATGTAAATAAAGGATAGAACCAAATACAAGTTAAGAGACTCATTTTGTAGAAATCCAGATTTTGATGAAGATAATTTCATCATCAAACACAAGATTTCCCAGATCGATTTAAGCAAGTGTAATAAGGCAAGAAGTTTAAAGATACATTACCTCTTCATTGGCATTCTCACTTTCATTTTCTCCCAAACTAACATTGATGTGATCTTCCTCTTCCTCTAAAAGACCAAATAGCAGCTTCAGAATCACTCGTTAGACAATGAAAGACAAAAAAAAAACGTAAAGCAAATCCTCAGTTCTCACCAGAAATGCTCTGATCGGAGTCTGGATTTCCCTGAAAATCCCACAAAAAGAATAAGCAAAACGGAAAATCAAATGAATGTCCTGGGAGAAGAAATCGCAGTAAGTAGACAATTCTCACCGGTAAGTTATTTTGCAGCCACATTTGCCGTCACCGTTCAAATCGATCTCGCCGGTTTTCGCCTTTGTACCGGCGTTGCCGAGAGTAAGCTTAGATATGGGCCCTTGTCCTACCTGAGCTTGTTTTGTTGGATACGTAAATGGGCATTTTAGGCCCAACTAAATAAATATCTCCCACATTCTAGATTTTTTTTTTTGCGGTCTAAAGAAATTCATTAAATTACGTACCAAAAAAAAAGTGTCACTCTTGTAAATTTTTTTATTGTTGTTGACCAATAAAAAGTTAAAAACACAAATTTTTGAAGTTGCTGACCAAGAAAAACACAACTTTAAAATTTATTAACAAAAAACTTATTCAAAGTTGTAATTTTGAATTATTTACTTTTTTAAAAGTTGAATATTTAGATATTTGCATCGTGTCTACTCATCACTGTATGTTTAAAAATGAATCTTTATTAATATGGAGTTAAAACAAAAAAATTAGATGACTTCTAATTTATTATTGTTGACCAATAAAAATTAAAACAATTGAATTTACTGACCAATAAAAATAAAGTTTTAATTTATTAACAAAAACTCTGATTTTAAATCGAAATGAAAATTTATTATTTATTAAAAGATATTTAAATGGTTTTGTATGGGGGTCTCAAGTGCTAGTGCTATTTTGGAAAACAAAATTATAAATTAAAGACCACCAAAGCTTACATAACACGCTCTACAGAAGATCCGCTGCACCTCTACTTTATCAGAAACGGATGTTAGCTACAATGAAGATCGGACGGTCGTATATCGATACTATAGGAAGTGCACCGTAGTCATTGATGCAGCTGATTAGTTCCAAATTTTAGCACGAAACTCCAAGAGACTAGAGCGCGCAAATTTTGAATTTATTTATTAATTTCAATTATTTTTCTTAACCTCAATCACCACAAATAAGATTCATCGTCATGTTCGAGAAGAAAGGAAGAACACTGTTGGCGAAGAGGAAAACCCTAGGGACGATCAAAACCATAAGAACGAAGAAGGTTAGGAAGATGGAAGGGACATTGGAGCGACACTCTCTGCTTCAGTTTGGCCAATTTTCGAAGCTTTCTTTTGATAATCGTCCGTCGTCGTCGAATGTTGCGTCATCGGACTCGTCGGAGCTCCGAAATCAGTTGTCTTCCGTTGATGCAGATGCCGATTGCGGAGAGAAGGAATTTATTCTCAGCCAAGACTTCTTCTGGTAAATCTTCGTTACTCGGCATTTCTTAGCTATGTATATATAGGTTGAGATCTATCTTTATCTTTCTGGGTCTAACTTCGTTTGGATTCTTAAATCAATTTTGGGCTTTACTTTTACGATTTCAAGATCTATATTTGATTCTGTAGATTCTAGAAGGTTTCCCTAATTTTCACTTTTTTTAAAAAAAATGCTTCTGAGTTATTGATGATTGATTAATGATGAATGAAACAAGATGGTACATTTGAATCGTGAAATCTCAGCTACTAATGATTCCTTTTCCGAATTAACTTTCAGCACACCTGACTATATAACGCCGGACAATCAGAACTTGATGAACGGTTTAGACATCATCAAGGTAAATTGAGAGAAAGCTTGTAACTTTGTATATGATCTTTAATTCCCCAATATCTCCAATTTTATACCTTTTCTCTTCTTCTTTTTTGTAGGATCATTCTCCTTGTCCTAGGTCTCCTGTTAAACTAAATACAGTTAAAAGCAAAAGATGCCGACAGGGTAAGCTTTCGTTTCACTGGCCTCAGAGATTTTTATTTGTCTAACACGTGTAGTCATTATCTTTTCACAAAGTTTGATGTTAGTCCTTTCTTGTCATTGTCATGGTGCCTGGATTGGGATTTGTGTTTAGTATAGGTTTTAGTAAGAAACTTGCTTGACCGTTTTGTGGTACAATTGTTATTATAGTTATGTTTGATCTCCTGCTTAAGCAGATTTCCAACATTCAAGTCTTTATTGCTTTGAGATTCACAGTAGGATTTCTAGTGATTTGATGTTTTGGTGAGATGTTCTTTTCCTACCCTTTTCACTAGCTCAGATAGAAATTTCTGTTTTTTAATGCAGAAAGTTTCACTTTGAATCCTTTAAATTCTTCCTGGTCTTCAAAACATAGAATAGATGAACAAGAAAATGATGATATTGAGACAGATGAGATCATGGTGGATAAACCCCAAGCTAATCAAACAGAGAGGAATGGATATGTTTCACAGACTGCTGTTGCTCTGCGGTGTCGGGCTATGCCACCCCCTTGCCTCAAGAATCCATATATTATGAATGCGTCTGAGATATCTACTGATCCTTTTGGATATCAGAGGTCAAAATGTGCTAGTAAGTTCGCTGTCACAGTTTATCTAAAATTCTTTGAGAAGAATTTCCTGAAAGGCTAAAAAGTACCAAAGTTTTTTCAGTAATAATGCTTTAAATCTACTGTTTTGCAGGTTTTCTCCCTTCAAATATGGGTGGGAATGGCTTGTCAAGATATCTCACAGACTTTCATGAAATTCAGGTAAGCGAAAGCTGGTCATTTAAATTGGAATTATGATGATAATGGAGTTATGTTGCTTCTTCTAACGTAACTTGGTTTGGTTTCTCCAGCAAATTGGTGCTGGGCATTTCAGTCGTGTATTTAAGGTGTTGAAGAGAATTGATGGTTGCTTGTATGCTGTGAAATGCAGCACCAGGAAGTTGTATCTTGATTCAGATAGGTAGATTTTTCAGTGTTTTTTTAGTAAAAGAAAGATATTTCCGCATGAAAAATAGTTCATCTTGATTGGATCATTTTGTTCAAATAATCATAACTGAGTTTTTGCAGACGTAAAGCTATGATGGAAGTTCAAGCTCTTGCTGCTCTAGGTCAGTACAGTTTGTCCAGAACCTATTCTGTTATTCCCTGTTTTCAAGCTAAGAACCGTGTAGCCTTAAACCGTCTCTATCTTTTCGTTTGTTTGTAGGATTTCATGAAAATGTAGTAGGATACTACAACTCATGGTTTGAAAACGAGCAATTATACATTCAACTGGAACTCTGCGATCACAGCTTGTCCAAAAAATCTTCTCTTAAGGTCTCAGAAAGAGAGATCTTGGTGATTATGCATCAGGTAAACACTTACTTAACTTTCATGTAAAATCAAGTATAGAGAGTTTCTTGAGTCTTGAGAGTTTTTGTATACATTAAATACCATTGTACCATGTCTCTTACAGATAGCTAAGGCATTACAGTTTGTGCACGAGAAAGGGATAGCTCATTTAGATGTCAAACCCGAAAACATATACATCAAGAATGGTGTCTGCAAGCTCGGTGACTTTGGTTGTGCCACGCGATTGGACAAAAGCTTACCAGTAGAAGAAGGAGATGCACGTTACATGCCTCAAGAGATACTAAACGAAGACTATGAACACCTTGATAAAGTCGATATCTTCTCTTTAGGTGTGACAGTTTATGAGCTGATTAGAGGATCTCCTCTTACAGAATCAAGAAACCAATCCCTCAATATCAAAGAAGGCAAACTTCCTCTCCTTCCCGGCCATTCGTTACAGTTACAACAACTGCTTAAGGTATGTTATTTGCTTTCTTATCTCTGTGTTTTCATGGCCGTCCCAAGCATTGGAACATAGTGTGTAATACAGAATTTCTAACGTGTTTTTGGAACAGTCAATGATGGATCGTGATCCAACTCGTCGTCCTTCTGCTAGAGAATTACTGGACCATCCCATGTTCGATAGGATTCGAGGTTGATTCATAGACTCTCTCAGATGTTGAGAAACTAAATTTTGTAAATGATGGTACCAATGATCGGAGGGTATTGGTCCATACACCAAGGTTTTTTTTGGGAAAACTATTGGCTTGAAAAGGACCATAGTCCTTGCTTCGGCCCAAAAGATTCGGTTAATTAAATGCAAAGCAAGAAAATGTATTTTTGCTTGTTGTTGTAATTTTGTTACTTTTGTATATTTGGGGAATCTTTAAATGAGAACTTTACTGGAATTGAAGTTTTGTTTTGTTTCGTTATGATCTCAAACGACAAAAGCTATTTGATTTTTACTTGAATTGAATTTTGTTTGTTGAGTCTAATAGAATAGGTCACGGAACGATCAAATAATCTCAAACAAAATAAAATGCTGAAATCATAGCTAGATTTGACTAACAAAAGTTTGATAATTACACAGCAGTTCTTATAAAATGTTATGAAAAGAAGCTATTTCTCCCAAATCCCCTAAAAATATTTTTATTTTTTCTTTCCACTTGTAATTGAAATTTATCTTCATTGTTTTCAACTTGTTACATTGTAATTCCAATCATTTTTTCCCTCATAAAGCAATCAAGTAAAAGTTTAAAACTAAGTTTTTCTAATAATATAAAAACAATTTAGGACACATGGTATGAAATTCATAATATATAATTCAATATTTTTATATTTTGGAAATTCGAACAAAGGTCAACAAAATATTTCCCTAATATAGCAATCAATTAGAAGTCTAATACTTATTTTCCTAATGATATTATAAAATTTATACCACGTGTCCTAAATGAAATTCTTATATCGTTATGAAAACAAATTTTACACTTTTAGTTGATTGCTTTATAAAAGATTTTTTTTGTGTTAATTTTGTATGAATTCCTAAAATATGAAAATGGTGAATTATATATCATCATTTATTTATTTTTATTTAATTCGAAAATTTCTCATACTCTTGTATAATTAATAATAAACAAATCCATCATTTAAAGTTAAAACTCATTATATCTCCAATTCAATAGATCACAGAACTAGAAAGGCAATTGTTAGGGTACATAAATTAACTTTTAGGAAAATTTGGAAAAATGGTGTTCTAAAACATATTTTGTCCATATACACTTTATTTTGTAAATTGTCATTTTTTCCTAATCTACCCTTGCTACTTGATTAATAACTTTTTTTAGAAAAAAACCCAGATAAACATGTAGAAACACAAGTTTGGAGGAGATTTGAAGAATAAAATTTTTCATTTTGATCAATTTTAAGTATGTTTTTAGGTTTTAAAGTTGTTCTAAAAAGTTTAGAATTCGAATTCTGTGTTCTAAAATTTTTAGAATTCGTATTCTGGTGTTCTAAAATATTTAGAATTTGTATTCTAAAAATTATTAAGAAATCGTTCATGTTCAAAAAAATTTAGAATTGATTTTTTAGTATATGTATTCTAAAAGTGGGTTTAGAATACATATTCTAAAAATTCTTCATATTCTAAATGTTTTAGAATATGTATTCTATGATCTAAAAGTTTTAGATTACGGATTCTAAAAGTTTAAATTACGAATTCTAAAATATTTTAAATTCTGAAAAATTAATTAATGATCCCTAATAAAAAAGGAAAAATATGTATTTTATAATTTTAAGGGAAATTTCGGATTTAGTTAGTTTTTAACCTAATAACTGAAATATCGTCTTCTACATCCTTTTACTTCTCCTTTACTTGATTGTTGAAGAGTTTTCCAGTTTTTTGATGATTATGCTTCAAATCTATGTTATGTGTGGTCGATGAGATTGAATTAGAGAAGAGATTTAATTAGAGAAGAGATTGAATAAGATAAGTAATTAAATCATATAATAGATTGAATCAGTGAATAGATTGGACCAAATAAGATTGAGGCATAGAAGATTAAACTCATACAAATAGAGTGTAATCGAGTGATGCCTGAAGTCATGGAGGCCGCCGGAAAAATTATATCGCTGGAAGAATTGCATAACGCCGGCGAAAGAGACGACGACAAAAAATGTTCCGATTTGTCTTAGAATCGCCGGCGAAAATTTTGGGGATTTCAAACTTCCCGATGTGGTTAAAAAAAGAAATAGGATATTTTTTTATCTCATTTAATAAATATTTTACTTAAAAATTAATTAGTGAAGACTATATATGAGTCAAAGTGTTTGGATATTAGATTTTGTTCAAAGTTTTAGGATTTAAAGGGTAAATTGGGATTTCATATTTCAAAAACATTAGATCACCAAAATTATAAAATAAAAGTATAGATGGACAAAATATGTTTTAAAGTCTTTTATATCCAAATCTCCCTAAACTTTTATGTATAATAATTATTAGAAAGAATTACTTAAATATACCAGAAAAGTTGTGAAATGACTACCATAGATATTTATTTTTGAAATTACTGAAATATCAGTTTTCGTAATGGAAATGTCAGTTTAGCCAAATTTAAAACTTAAATTACGGATTTTGCCATTATGATTTATTTTTTTTCATAAAAAAAAAAACTTTAAGAAGCAAAAACGTTTTTTTTTCCCCAAATTTTCGATCGTGCCTCCTCTCCTCTGTCTCCCTACATCCGCATTCGTTGCACTATCTCCGGAGAAAAAAATCGCAAAGAGTTATTCATCTTCCGCGATTGAAATTTCAAAATTTAGAAACTCAAATTTCTGCAAATAAAACTTGATTTGGGAATTCAAAAGCTATAAAGGTTTGTGTTTAAGTTACCTTGAAGTTATTATGTTAAGGTTTGACAGTGATTCTTAAGAAAAATCATTAACGCACATTTTTCTAGGTTTACAGGATTTCAATCGAAGAAGATGAACAGTCATGGATGGTTGTACAATATATGGTTCGATCATGGCTGACTTACGATTCTATGGGTCGACTTACGGTTCAGTCATGGCTGACTTAGATTTCAATCATGGCTGACTTACGATTCAGTGGTTGACTTAAGTTTCAGTCGTGGCTGACGTAAGTTTTAGTCATGGCTGACTTATAAAATAATGAGGCTGACTTAGAGCATCATCGCGAAGTTAAGCATTTTTCTGTCCGATTTTGTTTGAATTTTCATAAATTATTAGGTTGCGATAAAATTGTTAAATCAATTGATTCTGAACCTAGGATGAGTCTAGTATTTTTTAAAATTGCTTCCAGAATTTTTGGATGTGTGTTGTTAATTTTTTGAGATCGATTTCATCGAACAGTTGTGATTAGTTAAGCAGTTTATGTCCAATATTGTTTGAATTCTCATTAATTATTGACTTGTGCTAAAATCGTGAAACCAATTTCATCTTAACCTAGGTTGAGTATAGTATTTGATAAAAAATAGTTCAGGAACTTTATGGATGATGATCAGTCTTGATCAGTTTGAAGATTTACACCTAAAGCCGTTGGAGAGCTGCGAATTGTAGTACATGTTAATTAAAGTGTCGCTTTCACCTCAATAAACCTCAGGAAACAAGACACATATGGATCTAAAGATATTTGCGTCTAGTTTCCAAAACATCTAAGATCACCTCAATCCGCTCAGCCAATCACCCTGGAGAGGCCCAACAGTGGAGGCATATCTGATGGATCCTATCATAGCCGAAAATGTCAAGTGGGATATTTTGAAGATCAAACATGAAGATCATCTGAGCACGATTTCTATGACCTTAAGAGACACCTAGGAAGCTTCTAAGACCAGCTGAAGTTATTAAAATATGTTCAAAATAAGTGAAAACTAAAGAGAAGATAAGCTCCTTAAATTCCATTAAAATAGGCACGGCTGACTTAGGCTTCAGTCACGGCTGACTTACTCTTCAGTAACGGCTGATTTACTCTTCAGTGACGGCTGATTTACTTGAAGTTAAGCAGTTTTCTGTCCGGTTTAGTACTGGCTGATTTATGGTTTAGTACTGGCTGACTTATGGTTTAGTTACGGACTGACTTATTGTTTAGTGTTGGCTGACTTATTGAAAGTACTGGCTGACATATGGTTTAGTACTGGCTGACTTATGGGTTAGTCTTGGCTGACTGATGTCTTGTGGAAGCATGTGGGATTTTGCCCTTTTTTGAATTTTCTTGGGTTGGTTAGTAAACAAAGTTATTTTATTAAAACTTGAAAAGAGACTTGTTCATTTCACTTTCACTTTTGGTTAGATAAGAAAAAAAAAATTCTCTCTTCTTCTCGCATTTACTCTCTTGAAATCGAGGAGAAGTTCCTGCTAAATTTGGTTCAGATTAACGCCGTGTCTTTCCGTTGTTAAAACCAGGATTTTCTCGTCCGTCTCCCAACGCATCGCTTCGTCAGTAGAATCCCGAAGACGAACTATAAAGATAACTGTTCATCGTCGACATCGTTCATCTGCCGAAAATTTTGAATCTCAAATTTCTGAGAGTTAAGCTCTAATTCCCCACTTGAAAACTAGAAAGGTATGTGTTTAAGTTACTTTATCTATGGTAAAAGATTTATAAGCGATGACATATACCTATCATAAATTAGCCGAACCCTAAGCAGCTGATTTTTGGTTTTCTTACGGCTGATTTATGGTTAATTTATGTTTGATTTGGAGATTTTATTGCTGATTTATGTGTGATATATTTCTATTTTATATAGATGGATTCTTCGATGGACCAAAGAAGTACCCGATTACACTTTACTGCGTCGGAAATCGCTTTTGCAGAATAAGAGCATGAATCACAACTGTCAACTAGGCAATTTCTCGCTAAAGAAGCTTATAGGAAACGATGCATGGGAACCAATTAAGGAATCATCTGTTGGACTGCTTCTTGCTTGATTGATTTTACGTTTGGTCGGCTAAGATGTGCATTTTCTCTTGACCCGCCGTTAGCAATAGAGAATGCATATGAGATATGGGTACTGTCGGTGGTCAACCGATCAGGTTTAACCTCTACGAATTTGCTGAGATTATCGGGCTAAACACCGATGTTTTTCCAAAGGAAAGTTGTGAAGACTACACTAGCTTCAGGCAGAGTTAGGTGTGCCGTATGGAGTTGGGCCAAAGTATGATGAGTTGGCCAAAGCATTTGGTAGGTGCCGTGCATGGGATTTACCAAAAAGGAAGATCTTTGGGGTTCTATGCATTCTACACATGGGGATTTATGGTTTACATCATAATTCTAGAATGCCTTTAGAAACAGCAAAAAAAGTCTTCAATGATGAAGACTTTGCTGGTTATCCATGGGGTCGGGTTGCATTTAAAAGCCTTATAGAAGGTGTGAAGATGGTTCAGTTTGAACGCAATTGTGATACCGTCAATGGTTGCGGCAGCGTTGTTGTTTTGGGCGTATGAATCGATTACGGTATTCGGAGAGCATTTTGGGAGAAGAAATCAGTCGAGTCTTTTGCCATTTCTTCGATGGGGTGGAAATCGACGCATTGATTTAGAGAAGGTTATTAGTAAGGAGATTGAACAGCGTGGTGAGGTATGGTTTTATGTTTCGGCTGATTTATGTCTCAATATTATAGCTGACTTATGGTTTCATATAGCGGCTGACTTAGTTTATTGTAGCTGACTTATGGTTTCATTTTGTGGCTAAGTTAGTATTGAATATCTCAATATTGTAGCTGACTTATGGTTTCATATAGCGGTTGACTTAGTTTACTATTGTAGCTGACTTATGGTTTCATTTTGTGGCTAAGTTAGTATTGAATAGCTCAATATTGTAGCTGACTTATGGTTTCATATAGCGGCTGACTTAGTTTACTATTGTAGCTGACTTATGGTTTCATTTTGTGGCTAAGTTAGTATTGAATAGCTCAATATTGTAGCTGACTTATGGTTTCATATAGCGTGACTTAGTTTACTATCAGACTGACTTATGGTTTCATTTTGTGGCTAAGTTAGTATTGAATAGCTCAATATTGTAGCTGACTTATGGTTTCATATAGCGGCTGACTTAGTTTACTATTGTAGCTGACTTATGGTTTCATTTTGTGGCTAAGTTAGTATTGAATAGCTCAATATTGTAGCTGACTTATGGTTTCATATAGCGGCTGACTTAGTTTACTATTGTAGCTGACTTATGGTTTCATTTTGTGGCTAAGTTAGTCTTGAATATCTCAATATATTTGGTATTCAATATTGTAGCTGGCCTACTTACAACAATGTTTGATATTGATATAGCTGCGTGTTAAGAGGATGGTCATAAAGCCTATTGATGAGATCTATCCTCCATGGGATGATGACATACGAAGCATAGAAGTTCAGAACCTGATAGTCGACATTCTTGAAGATAAGTTTGTGAAAGGTTATTGGGATGTGAAGCAAGTTGAACCATATAGGACGAAAGGCAAAGGCAAGAATGTGGAAGTTATCGAGAACAGAAAGAAAGTCCATAAATCAGAGCATCCGAAGGAGAAAAGAAAAAAGATTGATGAAGGGGATGTGGATGGAGAAGGAAATGTTAAGAAGATAAAAGGTGCTGATTGCATGAAAATAGAAGATTATGGTCCAGATGTTTCTGGGAATGGCCTTCTTAAACTCGTTGAAAACATGATGCTTAGATTTGACAGAAGATTTGATGTTGTTGACGAAAACATTGACAGCATTGTGGGGGTGATAGAAGAGAAGCTTGAAGTTAAGTTCGATGAAAAATATGGCCATCGAATAACATGTGTGGAAGACAAAGTTGGGGATATGGAGAATGAGTTGAAAAGGCTGAAAGCCCTGATAGAACCTCGTGAAATTAAAAATTCCATTCAAAACGATGGCATGTCGAAGGTTTTCGAAGGAGAAGAGGTGACTAGCCCGGTAATATTCTGATTTATGCTTTAAATTATGGCTGACTTACAATTGTGAGGTGGCTGACTTATACTTTAAATGATGGCTGATTTATGCTATATATTATGGCTAATATATAATTGTTTTTGATACAAGCATAAACCATATCCGATAAATGTTTCGATATAGATGACAATGCTTTGCTAAAAGAAGTCGAGAAAAGGAAACTGAAAGCATTGAAAAAAAAGGCAATGAAGAGAAGAAAAGAAAAGAAGAGGATAAAAACCAAGAAGAAAAGAAAGGAAATGACAAGAAGGAAGACAATGCCCGAATATAGGCCATGAAGAGAAGGTAAAGGATAAGGGACGAAGGGAGTTGTTTATGCCTAAAAAAGTTAATCAAGAGAAGCACCCCAAGCAACATGATATGAAACAGATTCCAATATTGCTAGATACATCTGAGTTGGCAGATATAACAGATCAAGTCGCTGCAGATGAGAATAAATTGCTCGATGACTCTGAAGAGAACGAGGAGGAGAAGCTTAGGCAAGCCAAGTTGGATGTTGCTTTAAATGTGCTAGAGAAGGAACTAGGGGGAGAGCATCTTCTGTTTGGAAAACGTCCGAAGAAAACGTGGCCTTCACCTGCACCATATCCGATGGTAGGACTGAATGGAATGTCGTTAATGAGGAAGGGTTTGGTTCCTTCAAAAGCAATATATGATCCTCTGAAAAGAGTGGATCATGGAAAAATGGAGACACTTAGAGAATTCCTCCGACAATATGAGTATGTACATATGTATATTTTATTTTGCCTAAACTTGCTCTCAATCTGTTGTTTTTTTCATCAGGTCTATTCCCCTCAAAGAGAAAAAAACATATTCCTGAAGATGTCCTTCTCTATAGGGAGCTTATCACCCGAGAAAGAATTGGCCTGAAAAGGATTATGGATGGTGGCATCCGAGGTATGTTATGGCTGATTTAAGTTTAAGTGCTGACTTAAGTTTAGGTACAGTGACTTAAGTTTAGGTGACAGTGACTTAAGTTTAGATACAGGCTGACTTAAGTTTAGGTACAGGCTGACTTAAGTTTAGGTACAGGCTGACTTAACTTTAGGTACAGGCGGACTTAAGTTTAAGTACGGCAGAATTAATTCTAAGTTTGTGCTGACTTACACTATTGTTTCTTCATAACAGACTACACAGCTTTCTACGATTGCTG
>CM051364.1:26794958-26835893 GCA_028015245.1 Cardamine occulta | reverse complement strand
TTCAAATCTATAAATCTGCGTAGAAAAATCAAATTTATACATAATCTTCAAACCATTAATCACCAAATCCAATCCCGAAGCTTCAAATTGCCAAGATTTCTCCATCTGCGACAGAAAGAAGCTAGTTTTGACCATCGTTCGTGGGAAGATTGAAAAGTATCTCACTGAGCTTAATGAATCAGCGAATTGGTCAATCATATCTATCCTCCTATTTTCTCCTAATTCTATTAGGTTTTTCTCATGAATTCTTTACAGCCTCTGTGAGGGCTTCTGAGTCGGCTATTTGCAAGGTCGACTGAGTAAATACGTTCCATAAACTAATTATAACTGAGATTTACGTAAAACAAAATTTATTTTCTTCCCGAAAAGAAAAAAAAGATTTTATATGATGCAAAAACAAAAGGTAATTTTATAGCTAATATTTTTTTCATACATGCGACAAAGGAAAAAAAAGGAAATTGCTAATTGAGCCCATTTTGGTTTTTCTTATTCTTGCAATTCACTGGATACTAGAGACTGACCTCTAAAGCTGACTCAATTAATCCAGGACAACTTCACACAGGGTAGAGATCCTTGGAACTGATTTGATTTTGTTGATGATGTTAAAGAAACTCCTCCTTACTGTGTCAGGGTCTTTGAGCTACTTACCCTTCTCCTAGAAAGTACTTTGCTAATTTCATCTTACTTGATGTTCCTGTGATGGTCTCACCTCCTTTGCATGTTTACGACGTATGGTGTCTTGAGGTAAATAAGCTCAAGTGATGATACCTTTTAAACACTGTAGCACTGACACAGACGGAAGATCAATATGCTCTGTCTCTGGAAGGCAATCAAATTCCTGATAATACATAACCAAAGAGGTTTGAGGTTATAATTTATTATATAAATCTCAGTGTGATTTACATGAGAGCATAAGGCCGATGAACTAACCAAGACAACAGAAATTAACCAGATTTGGACAGCTCTCAAGTAAGATTTGGCAACATTTCCCACGAAGTTTCTCAGAAGCACCATGCAAGTGAAACAAATTAGAGAATTGAGGTAGCTGTTCCATTTCACAGAAATCATGAATAACCTGTGCAGCGAGAAATAAATGAAAACATAAGTTCAACTTGAGACTATAAGGTTAATGTTATTGAATCAACTTCTTATATGTTATACATATACCTCTATAGTCCCAGCAGAGATAGACATGTTGCCGACTTTAATAGACATGATGAAATTTTACCGAGCATAGTTATCTTTAAAAAATCATTTGAGTCTAATGAATCACCATATTCTACATTAAAGATAACATCAAAATGTCTACCTTGGCTGAAGGACCAATATTATTAATATTACAGAGATTGTCAGATCGGTGATCCATGAGACTCAAGTACTCAAGTATTGGAGTATCGGTGCAACAACATGATCTTTACATTCCCAACGTTCAGACTACATCCTGAAACTTTTTGGTGACTGGGAACGAACATATACACAACTTCTAGTAAATCATTGGGATGACGGATTATTGTTAACTCTTCGAGAACAGGACAACTTGCTACTACAGAGTCTCCAGTGTCGAATCAGCATGATAGGCAACCACCTCAAGATGCATATTTTTAAGCACAAGGTAGCGAAATAGATTCCGGATGATTTAAGAATACGCGGCAGAGCTATAAGTTCACCAATGTCTCACATGAATAAAGAGATAAAGGCATCCTCAACGAAAGTGTATCATCATCCAGGTCACGCGAACATTAAAATGAGAAAACTCTACGCCTAACCACAACATTGATCCTATTGAAATATAATCAGTATCTCAAAATCGGTTCACATAAGTCGGTTACTTACCCAAAAGGCCAAATGTGTCTTTCGAATAGACATGACTTTTACACATTTGCGTTGTTTCATTTGTATAAGTAAGAGTCGAAATCCATCATTATAACACAGTTCAGACACACTCAATCGTAATAAAGCCACAGTCAGTTCACAGTTGTTTATGTTTTTTCATAAGAAAAACATAGTCGGTTTCGACAGGAAACAAAGTAGTTCCCAAACAACAAAGTTCCACTTTGATGTGCAATTCTTCACAATTCCATTCTAACCTTCTAAAATTTCTACATGGTATCAGAGAAAGCCCATTTATTCGTGACACGTTAAGCGCAGAGAAGACGTAGACGATGCAAGGCTCTTCATATCAGTGATTCCCATATTCGATGGGGAGAAGTACGACTTCTGGAGCATCAAGACGGCAACCATTTTCAGGACCCGTAAGATTATAGTCGGTGGTTGAAGAAGGTGTGCCGCAGAACAGTGCAAGGTGAAGAAACCTAAACGAGCGGCGAAGAAAACGCTAGAGAAGAAACAATGATGAAAAATACTACTGCATTGGTAAATTTGCAAAATCCGTCAAGGATTTTGATCAGATCTTCTCACGCGATTGCAGCAGCATTTTTGGGCCAAAGAACAGAAAAAAGGGGGGGACGCCAAGGGAAGAATGAGTATGAAGGATCTCCTGGCTCATGGATTAAACTTCGGCCGCTACGAGTACGTAAAAACTTGAAGATGTATGACGGTGAGGACATTAAGAAGAGCCACCCATAAGTTAATTGTTTTGGAAAAATCAATTAACTTATCATGGAGAAAAGAAGACTGATTACCAAATCATACAGAAGATACTCATCTCTCTCCGCAGCCAAGTTTGATAAAGCATTGTTACGCGCTGAAGGAAACATCGCCACTCGGACTTCATTAACAATTTGACGGAGCCGGATCGGCATTTTGAAGGCGCCACGAAGCAAGAAACGGGCCGCAAGAGAAGAAAAACACTAATGAAGCGAGCATTTAATGCTCGCCTTAATACATGTACGAAGAGGCAATACCATTTCCAAACGAGACAATACCAAGGGCCGGGCAAGCAAGGCAAGAAGTGGAGTGAGTTTTGCAAGAGAAGCTAAACCCCACACGAAAAATAAGAGTTCGAAGAAATCAAGGCAAAAACGATCATGGCAAGAATCAAAAGGTAACAAAGAGTGTTACACCATTGTGGTAAGATCCACCACTTTTCAAATAAGAGTCACACAAAGAAAAAGGAAGGAGTTTACGAGTAAGTCTCAAGACGAAGACTGGAAGAAGATCATATGTTGTTTAGTGCAAGGAGGTAAACATTAACAACATTAAGAGGAGACAGCTCGGTTTTAGTGTATCACGGGTGCACTAACACACGACAAAAGAAGAGAGATAATTTCTAAGATTCATAGAAGTATCAAGGTTCCGAGCAAGAGTTGAAAAGAGAGAATTATCATAATAGCTGAAACGAGATATTAAGCGGCGACAAGTTATGGCAAGAAAGTCATTAAAACGCCCTTCGAGCCCGTCTCGGAGAAGAATCGGTTTTCTGAGCTGCCACCAAATTATTTCCTGCTATCAAGTAAGTTTTAAAGACAATGGATCATCGTTCCACATGCAAATGACTAGGAGATTATGGTCATTCCAACGACTCACAAAAGCTTCTTAAAATCAAGTTAGGTTCAGTTCAAGAAGTAGCTATGAATTCAAGTGAACAAGAAGAAATGGAAGACATGGCACAAGAGACTGGGTCATGTGATAACAACACGCCATAATAAACGAAGACATAAAATTTCGTAAATGGATTATCAAAGTTCAAAGTCCACAAAAGAAGGATGTGAAGTCGTAAATTCGGAAAACAATTTACTTAAGAGTTTTCCAAAAGAATCTCAAACGACGACAAGAAGAGAAAAAGTTTGAGATTGTACATACTGATGTATGTGGACCGATGCAGACCAATCACTCACGGAAGCCAAGTATTTCTTCTTATTGCTTTTGGACGATTATACTTACATGTGTCAGGGTGTTTTCTTAAAACAAAAATCGGAGACCTTCTGATGTTTAAGAAGTTCAAAGCAATGGTGGAAAAACAATCGAATTGCTTCTTCTAGACATTAAGATTCGAGAGGTGGTGAGTTCGCTCAAAAGAATCTAACTAGTTTTGGTGAAGAAGTACAGGAATTATTTGGCAAGTCACTTTGCCTTATTAACTACAACAAAATGGTGCAGGCAGAACGCTAGAATAAACTTTGATGGATGTGCAGATAATGTCAGTGGCAAGGTTACCGAGCAAGTTATGGCGTAACAGGATGGGCTTGATACACCTCAGGCCTTATCTACAAAACCGCCTACCATCAATGGTAATAGATGATGCGACGCGTCAGAGATGGTGGTAACACAAGCCAAACGCATTACACTTGAAGATTTTCGGGTAACATGCTATGCATATATATGGATCAAAAGAGGAGAAAGTGACGTTTAGGCAAAACGTGAATCCTCTTCATCGCTATAAAGCAATCAATCTAAAGTTGCTACTGAATTCTCACTTTCGAGAACGGCAGAAGAACCAAGCATCAAGAGATGCCGAAGTTTGAAGAAAACAAGAAACGGGATTGATACAGACAAGAAGAAGTCAAGAAGACTATCGCCTTATCCTCGAATCCATTCACAAGAATAAAAAGATAAACGTGGGAATATCTCCAGCCCGCTCATTTTGATTATGGCGACCACGATGACCGAAGAAGGAGAAACTTCTGAATCATCAAAGAAATTCAGATCCATGGACGAAATTTTGAAGATATTACTTAGGGGAGCTTCAAGCAGTTCTATCAAATTTATGTAGAACGCTCTTCTCAAGATGATGACAAGCCGTGAACTTACTAACGGAAGCTTACTTGAATAAAGAATGGAGAAATGCCCTTAACTAAGTTAGGCTAGACGATGATTTGAGAAAACAAGACTTGGAAACTCCAGGAGACGCCTGCCAAGAAAAATGTTGATAAGATGCCAAGTGGATCTATAAGATCAAGACTGATGTAAGCTGTAATCCGATCAAACACAAAGCAAGGCGGGGCAAGAGGTTTTCTCAAAAATATCGAGTCGATCATCTTCAGATATTTACCCCCGCCCCACAGCATGATATTTAATACGAGCCATACTGCTTTTCATGCTCCACTAAAATGGTGATCATATCAACTTGATGTAAAGTTGACATTTCTCAACCGCGATCCGAATGAGGAAGTCTACGCCTACACAACCATCTGGCTCTGATCAAGGCAAAGGAAAAGTCTTAAGGCTACACAAAGCCTTATACGAATTAGCAAAGCGCCAAGGACATGGTACGGAAGGATAGATCCGTATTTCACCAACAACGGTTTTGAAATTAGTAGTACGAATGGCGCGCGTTTATACATCATGGAAGTTAAGGGAGATGTGTCGATAATGGGTTTATATGCCGATGATATCATCATCCACGGAAGCAAATATACATTCTCTATCAGCGCACATCCAAAGAAAATACGGTAGAAGAAATTCGGGAGACGACGGATCTGGTTGTTGAACTACTTCCGAAATGGAAGTAATCCGAGTTTTATTGTGCATATTTCTTTCACAAGAAAACAGGCAAACAAACTTATTAATAAGTTTCGATGAAGAAAGCAATAGTAAGCACTCCATTTACACCCAAAAAGCAAAAAAAGGCAAGATGACAGATAGTACGGAGATTCAATTAGCATCGGAGTATTGTTGAGGACTCCATACTTGTGTGCAACAAGACCCGATATAATGTAATGCAAGCTCCTATCTCAAGATACATGTCATCACCACGCATTTGTGCATTATCAAGAAGCCAAAGGGTCTTAAGGTACGCCAAAAGGAACGCTGCTTACGGGAGCACATTTTGCAAGCGTGAAGCACCAAGATTGATATGCTACGCCAACAACAAAGTGATCGGCGGTTCGTATCGAAGACAATGAAAAGCACGCCGTCAGATCTTTAATCTTGATCAGGTGTGTTTTGTCGGCAGAAAACAAACAACAAACAAGGCTCAACTAACAGGCGGAGGGCAGAGTACATCGCCATATGTGCGCCACTATTACAAGCCGCATACGGCTACAATTACTTTTTGAGAACTCGACTCAAGATTGAAGCAGGTAGTCCTATCTTATGTGACAACAAGGCCCGTGCACCGTGCTAAACAGGAAAGAACCGACACAAAAGATAAGAATCGATTTTAAACACATAGAAATCAAGTACCATTTTGTTTGTGAAACCGAGCACAAATGACTCGTTCAATTGAATATTGCAAAGGAGAAGATCAACTCATGGATATTTTCACCACAGGCGCTAAACGTGTCAAGGTCTGAAGATCTCAGAAGATAGGTTCGAGGAAGCCGAGATACGATTAAGGGGAGTGTCAAAATATAATCATATCTCAAAGTCGGTTCGCTATAGTCGGTTACTTTCACCTAAAAGGGCACAAATGTGTCCTTCGAATAGACATGACTTTTACACATTTGCGTTGTTTCATTTGTATAAGTAGGAGTCGAACTCTACCACTGTAACAGTGTTCAGACACAATTTTAATCGTAATAAAGCAATATTCAGTTCAACAAAGACTTTCTTTTTTTCATAAGAAACAGAGTCTGTTTCGACACGAAACAGAGTGTTCCCTCAAACAATAAAGTATGATCATTGTGAAAGTCCTTCACATTCGATTCTGACTCTAAAAGTTCTATTTGAAACGAGAAGCATCGGGGGACCATAAACCTCAGAGATCAAGTTGGAATCTATTCAAGTGTTAGTGATCGTCAGAACTGTGAAACCTATCTCCACGAAGCTGACAAAGACATCATATGCAGGGAATTCTACTGCAATCCAAACAATCCCAGGAACCTCGGTAAGGAAGATGTCTCCATCGTTTTGATAAAACGCTAGTGCAAACCGATTCCTTTGTGGGAGAGTTCCGAGAGTATCTGACATACCAACGAATCCGGTAAATTCGCTTATCCTATCAGAGTTCCTTTGCTTCTCGTTGACAGAGGTTTGAAAAATCCATGCCTCTATGCCTTAAACCCCTGAAATACAGAGAAATCTATGTTTACATTTAACCGGATTAAATCCTCAGTATTCCTGTCAAGTAAAAAACCGTTACCTAAAATTCAACCCATGATCTCCAGGAAAATCAAATAATCATGACATGTTTTGTCATAAAATCATATTCTGACTTTTATGGCACCTTTGTAATTAGGTTTTCTTTTGAAAGCGAGAGAGGAGGAGTAAGACGAAATCACTGGCCATCAATTCGCCAGTGAAATGACACGTTTTATTACATATTTTTATTTGTCAGCCAATTTTATTAATTGAAAGGGCCCATTAAGGGTTTTACAGACGATAATCAAAAGCCCCCCCCACATATGTTTTATTACAGCTTATTAATCCTAAGAGTGATTCTACCATTGTATGATTGGCCTATTTATAATTGTTGCCCAAATTTTCTTAACTCCTTCGTAACGTCTGATTCCAACAATGGTTATTAATAAAGTGTTTAGATGGAAAATTCATCTTAAGAGTTGATTTTATTTTCATTATTTGGTTTAGCATTTATGATTGGTTTTTAACTTTTACTACATACAGTATTACTGTTACAATTTCCTAATTAAATATATAGTAAGCAAAAATCCAATTATTGATTTATTCGTTTTTTGACGGAATTTGTTAAGGGTTTATTTGAAGTTTAAACAATGCTTAAAAACTCACTTATGGTATACAGACGGCATTTACCGCACCCTTAAAACCTTTGCTAATCAGTAGTTTAAAACGTCGCCACATGGCATTAGGGCAGCCTACAGTCACCAACGCGCATGATAGATCAACGGACGAGACTTCAGATTATAATCACAGACTGTCATCGCCCGTCACCTTTAACTCTGGGCCACCAATTTCTCGCGTTATTTCAAATCTCAGCTTACACCCTTTACACTGCGTCTCTCTCTCTTTCAGATTAATCGCCGAGAGCATACTTATAGGTAGTAAATAATCGTAAATATAAGAGTATTTTTAATATTATAAAATTCTTGTATTTACCCAAACCATATTTTTCAAGATTCTAAATTTAATTTTAAAACCCTATTTAAAAATGCGTAAGAACATAACATCTCTCTCTCTCTCTCCTTTCTTTTCTATTCATCAATCCCAACACAATTAATATTATAAAATTCATATATTACCCCAATCATATTTACTACCTATAACCATGTTTTTTGCGATTAATCTGAGACGGCGGAGATGGCAGGATACAGAGTGGAAGATGACTATGATTATCTCTTCCAAAGTTGTTTTTATAGGCGATTCTGGAGTCGGGAAATCGAATCTCCTTTCCAGATTCACTAAAAATGAGTTCAACCTCGAGTCTAAATCCACCATTGGCGTCGAGTTCGCCACTCGCACCTTAAAAGTCGATGGCAAGGTCATCAAAGCTCAGATTTGGGATACTGCTGGTCAAGAGAGGTTCGCTTTTCGTCTTCCTCGTCCCTTCATTTCGTTCTTCGTGTTTGATCTCTCGATATGTGTATGTAAGCTAGATCTTGTTCGGTGAACGTCTTTCACCTTAAGTTCTTCATGGCATGGTTCTTGCTTCATCTGGGTCAATTGGCCTCAAGTATATCTCAAACAGGTAGCTACTGCCTCGAAGATCACTGCTACCAGTTCATAGCCCCTTTGCTTCCATACTTAGGTTCCCGATCTAACAGTGCCTTATTTGAAGTCCACTAAAACGAGTTTCCACAGATCTAACTTTGATTCATTTGTCCGACTTGATTTGAAGTCATGGTACTGTATCGGAATTGAGACCTTTAACCCAATCTTTGTGTTCTTTTCAAACTTTTTCTAGAGTGGGGTCTGATTCATCCACTCAGCTTCCTTTTGCTTTTATTAGATTTTTTTGCATTCAGAGAAGTGAATGTGTTCAGTAGCCTTTACTAGAGAGTCTCTCCGTTGACTTTTTGGTACTCAAATATTGGTTCTTCTGTAAATGGTTAACCGCATTTGACCACCGTTGATAGATAGAATACGGTCATATGGACACAGCTAATAATGTAGATTAAAAAACTGCCCCTCTGATGAAAATAAGTCTATGGGTTTGACTCAATGTAGATTGTTACGATTGAATCTTAGTTGGATGGACGAACAAGAGCATGTAATTCTTTCTGGTTAATCATCACCAGGATCGTGAATACTACTATAGACTACTATTAGAACCTAAGCAAAGAACTTGCTCTCTTGACTAAGTATAGTTGCCTTTTGAATCCATTGTTTTACTCAGTTCCTTGACCTGGCATTTTAGTTTGTTTTTTTTGGCAAAATTGTTGGATATCTGATCGGTACGCACATCCTTGACAGCTTGACAGAATCATATCAGGTCATTTCTTCTACTAATTACGCCAGATCCCGGATCTAGATTTGGGGATTGGCCTGAGATTAAGATAATGCATGTTGCAAGCCTTAAGAATTTTCTCTTGACAACTGATTATAAAGCCTATCACTTTGTTATCTCCCTTTGCTCAATTTATCACTGATTCTAGCCGCCGTTTAAGACTCGGGTTGACTGCCATCACAGGCACCGGTTATCACCAGTGCATACTACCGGGGAGCTGCGGGAGCACTTCTAGTATATGATGTAACCCAGCGTGCAACATTTGAGAACGAGACCGTTGGTTAAAAGAGCTCAAGAACGCCACACAGATCCAAACATTGTAGTGATGCTTGTTGGTAATAAATCTGATCTCCGCCACTTCATTAGCTGTTCCTACAGAAGACGGAAATCTTACGCAGAGCAAGAATCGCTCTGCTTCATGGAAACATTCCCGCCCTTTGTGCTACCAATGTCGAGGACGATTTGCAGAGGTCTTGACACAGATGGTAATGTGATCGCATCACCAGCAAGAAACAAGTAGAAGCTGATGAAGATGCGAACGGCCCTGTCCCGAAAGGTGAGAAAATTGAAGTTAAAAAACGATGTCTCAGCTCTGAAGAAACTGGGGTGCTGCTCAAATTGAAGGCTTTTTTTTTTTTTTATTTTTATTTTCTGTTGAGAGAATTATAACTCCATGGTCCATTGTTCTTTTAAGTCCTTGTTTTGTAACACTATCGACATTTATGCAGGAGATTTAGACTATACATTATATAATGCTTCTTTAACTTTTATCTCAAAATTTGTTGGTGAACCAGTTTCAGAAATACATTATTGCGAAGCAGAATAATCTCAGTCCTCTTTAGGAGGATCCAAGACATTAATATTTGTCTAATTGTCTGAGTAGAGAATAACTTTTTCCTAGCTTCAGTACCCATTCGGTAAGCCCAACCGGAATTTTTTGAGGAATATATGAAGAATTGCCTTGCTAAAATCTCTCTGGAGTCGGTCTACCGAGATTACCAGTTACTCCGCTTTTCACTGTTTCCACAGGACCTCGTGGTTTGTAATATGACATTGCCTGCCAATGGAACAATGCAGAAATGGTCATCCTGCAACATGGAACTTTTCTTTGGTTTGGTTTGTCAGCAGAGAACAGATTCTCAATTTTGACTAAGACAATGAATAGAATCAACATTGTAAGGAAAATGCAAGGAAGGAGGCATTTTACTGTCGGTGTGGGGAGAACACACAAGCAATTCAAGAGAATAACAAACTCCAAGTTCTGGCTGTAACAAACTCAGGGAAGAAGACGATGAACTTGAAGAATTGATATTTTCTCATTAATTCCACTCTGTACAGTATAGATCCCTTTATACAAGTAAATAGAATGCTAACATAAGCTTAATAATATGCCAACATACACCTATTACTAACCTATATTTATAACAGAGTAAAAAATGTTCATGTTAGAGAAGCTTGTTTTTTTCAGGGCCAAATCCTTGTGAGCTCCCTCCAAATACTCTTAACATTCTTTCTCAGAATCTTTTATCATATCCCCTGAAAGGACGAGTTTCTAGCATTTTAAACCAAGTAATATTTACATAGTGAGGACTATAATAGTAGCTTGCAACAGTGAGGGTAATGTCATCTAGCTTCTCATTATCTTTGCATGGTATTGCAAAAGCTGAAACAGCTAAAAGCGATGTTCTGCTTCCCTCTCAAACCGGTTTATGGAGAGAAAATTCAACCTATAGAACCATCGTTGAGGAAGTTATTGAAACCAAAAGCTGCTTTCAGTAGCAGAAGATCAAAGATTCATTATCGAATTTATGCCTTTTCAATCCGCTCGTGATCTCTCAATTACGCTAATTCTTTCAATTTTTTTGTCAAATTCCCAATCGGAGAGATGAACAAGTGGGAAGGTGAGTCATTCGATTCCTCTTCCATCGTCGTTTTCGCCCATTTTTAATTCTGATTTCTCTTTTGTATCTTCAGAACCGGGTCAAATCGGGTCGGGTTACGTAATGTTGTCGGGTTAGGGTCTCATCTTGGCTACAGAACTAAAAAACGGCTACGTTTTGAGCCAACTCTTTAGAGAAGAGCAGACAAGTAGCGATTAGAAGAAATGATGGAAGAAGGTCCACCGGCTCTGAAGGTCCTTCGAATGGTCTACTTCGTCGGCGCCGGTTGTAAGTTTGCTTTGTCATTCAATTGTTTTTTTCAATTTCGATCAGGAGTAAATCCATCATTCCCATGAGTGTCAATTTTGCAGTTTTATGTACTTTCGTGATCAATAAATGGCGTGAGATGGAGAAAAAATCGATTCTGAAACAGCAAGAGAAGAATCAACATGGAGATGGAGGTTTATTCACCAAACGCCTACTGATTCGATTCAGAAAGCAATGAAATGATGATCACTCTATCTCTTTTCTTTATGTAATTTATTTTTATCTGCTTTGTTTTGTTCTTTCTATTCGATTATTGTTGATCTTTAGTTTGGTTCTTTTGCATTTCAGTGGAAGAAATTTCCTCTGGTTTTCTTTTGATGAACCCTAGAATATAATCTGATACTCATAACTCAATGGTTTCTGCTTGTGGATTGTTGCTTTCTTTCTTAGCTAAAGTCTTCTCATTGACTCAGTTTTCCAATTTTGATCAGAGGCTTTTTTAAAAAAAGCAATTCTTTGGTCTCTGTGCCTATTTTCTGGTTTAGCATTTGAGCTCCGATCATGCGATGTAATCAACAAACTCATATTCTGCAATTACTTTTTGTAGTTACCCAGTTTTAATCATCTGAGTAGGAAACGTTCCAGAGTCATGAATCTGGAGATAAATTAGTTCTTGATAATCGATAACCAAAATTTTGGAGAAAGTTTTGTTACGAATCTTTCAGGCACCAAGTCGGAGCAGATCTCCTTCTCCGTCGTGAGATGTGGTGCAATCTGCTGCGCCTTTAAGGTGGACCTTGTTAAACAGCACAATGGACCTATTTTCATGAGGCCCATTAAAACGAAAATATGGCCCTCTAAGGGAAATGCTTAGTTACATTTATTCTCTGACCCTTGTTTATATAGCACAGGCTTACAGTTTTTGTTGCATTTACATCACATTAAGCAAACTGTAAATTTATAATCAAACTCTACAGTGTTTACCGAAATTCGGGGTTTACCACAAAGTTATTTTCGATATAAGAAATTTCAAGCTGATTTTTACTGTGATTCTTCATAAGCTATACACCAATGATAAACACACGAAGTACTCCAATGGAACGAATAGCACGAGATCGTTTCAGTAGATAATTTGGAAAATATAATATGTCATTTATGGATTCTTATTTCTAACGCATATAATTGATCTAGACTCTAAAGTAAGCACTACCATTTCTACGAGACTACAAACCCCCATAAAAATATATCTCCTATAGGTGTGTATGTAGCATAATGTCATCTCAACTTGCGTGGTTTTATTAAATTGGAGAACGTCATAGCCTCGTAGGGTTTGGTAGTGTTTGTCTAAAATATATACAGGCCTTCTAGGGTTTATTCTCACGCAAGAATATGAACATATACCTCACAAGAGAATTCAACTTAGACTCATTTATGCCATTAATGAACTTATGGTGTCTTTATAAGTCGTATATCTTCTTATCCATAGTTTTATTTAGTTATGACTATTTTTAAAAAATGTTTTTCATTAATATCTTTAAAACTAAATAATGAGTCATTAATTATTGTATAATAATACATATACCTGAAAACTAATTGAACCATATTTTATACTTGACTTTTATTTTGATTATATTTTACTTATATATATATATATATATTTATCAATTAACGTTTTCTACATTAAAACAAATCATATATTATGTATACGTTAAATCATGTTAATTAAATTATTTGAAAAAATTTCAATTAATTTTTTGTAGCTTTATGTTATAATATCTTTTGCTTTTAAAATTAATTCTATGATTTTACTAAATTTAATGTTTATACATTTATGATTTTTTTTGGTCAAAACGAATATATTTACGATTCTTAAGTAATTAGGTTCAAGTTAATAATTAGATGTCAAACAATGGATAATTGTGTTTTTATTACTTATATATTAAAAGAATTAATGAAGAGACATTTGTGACATTCTTTGAGAGATTTACTTTCGTCTATTATATATAGAATTCTACACACTTGAACTTAGGTTTTGATAACAATAAATAATGTATTGATAGTAACTCTAAGAACTCCGCCAATAAAAATTGGATTACTATACGTATCGATTCAGTCAATACATTTACAACTATATATGTGTATATATAAAATAACTTTATAATATGTGAATACAGATATATATATAGAGAGATATACTGTAGGTAACAACAACAAAGCCAAAATAACTAACCATGGATTAAAGGTGATATAACTAGGTGATTAATTCGAGGTAGGAGTACTAGTTCCCGTATCATCATCAAGACCTTTCATTGGATTATTTTTCTTATTCTTCTTATACAAAACTCCTCTCGCCTTGGCCTGTGAATCTCTCACTTCCCTCAGAAAATACCTAATCCCGCCGCTGGCAAATGGGTTTTGCTCGGTAAGCCACCGTTCTCTTCGTAAGCCGCTCTCAGCCGTCCGATCAAAGCATCTAAGCTTCCCCATGCCTGTTTTAACGGACAGTTACACTGTCCAGATGGCTCTTGCTGTCCGAAGAACACGCATCCTTGGATATGAATCTTTGTTTTACCGAACTGGTCAAGATATCCGAGGAAATCGAGTATGTGGTTTGAATTACACTCGGATATGTGAACTGGCGGCTTCTTGGTCCTGAGATACTGAAAAAACGTGTTCCAGTCGCGGCGCTTTTTGTGACTCGTAACGGCTTAAAGTCGGTGGTTGCGGTGAGGATCCTTCTGATATGCCTTTGCCTTTTGTTGCTCGTAGTTGTACTAGTCATGGCTTCTACCGGTGGATTCTGTTATGACGAAGGATGATGAGGCTTGTTACATGGCACATAGAAAATAACGAATCTTGAGAGATGAATTCAGATGGAAAAAATATATTGTTGGCGTTGGGAAGAGAAAAAAGAGATATAGTGGAATCTAGATGATAGATAGAGGAGGATTTAGATTATAAAAATTTCCACTAATCACATATGGTTAATGATTATATGGAGAAAGTGTGTAAAGATTAGTAATGGTATCAAAACCAGAACCGGTAAAGATTAAAGTTGTGTGTGTGTTTAACCATAAATAAATTTTTGTTTAACTTGAGTATTCGTATGCTTACACACATATAATGTAGGATAGGGATAAAGAAAACAGTAAAATGAGAGTAATCTCCTTGAGTCGCGAATAACAAGATTGTATTATATTTTCTCTAGTGAGATATGACTCTGAGACGAGACGGGATAATGGGGTCCACGAGAGCTTTTTTCTTTTGTCACTTTGCCTATCACATTATTTTCCACCGTTTGATTAATTGGTATGATTGACATATAAATATTGTTTTTTTGGTAAAACATATAAATATTGTTTGTATTTCTTTATTTTTGTTTTACTTCCAGTTTCATTATACTTATGTTTCTATCAGCATCAGCTTGGCAATCATTCTCCATGGAATATTGATGACCCTGTTTTGTGAGTCTGTGACAAAAGATAATGATAATATTGAAAAGGATACGTAAAATAATTATTTATTAAATTCTTCTTTGTATAAATATTTATAAGATTGTTTCTTTCTTAGAATCGTTTTAAAATAAATTTTGTTATATTTAGAAAAACTAAAAAGTATAGACCCGCAAGAAAGTTGGAACTTAATTGGCTTCTATTTGTAATAGAAAATGTCACTTTAAGAGTGAAATAAAATTTTAATTAAAAATCTTTATACTAGGGACTATGTTGAACATATTTTCGAATGAAATTCATTATCGACATTTTGAAACAGAATGCCTAAAATTATTGCAAATATCTTAGTTTCCTTCAGAGTGGCCATAAATCTCACATGAAAAACCTATAAATCCATTAAGATTTAATATATGTGCTGCGAAGCACGAGTAGTAATCTTTCGTATCTTGAACCACATGGGCGACGTGTGTATAGCTACAGCTTAAGAAATTCCCAAGCATACAAATTGTTATATAATATAGACATTGAAACTAGAGTAAATTAATCAGTTTTACTTCTTTATTTCTTGTACTAAATCTTGCATTATAAATACATCCGTTTGATTCGCTTCGTTTCTATCCGAAGACCTTGAAAAATGGCATTAGCATCACATATTCTTACTCTTCTTTCTTTTCTCTTCTCATCTCTCTCGTCCAACCACAAGTTCCTCCATCCGAGCAATTCCGATTCCTAAACAATGGTGTCTTCGGAGAATCCACGGTGGAGTACGGCGCAAGTTACAAGAGACTTACGTGTAATCCGTAACCAATTCCGTCTATGTTTCTTTAACACCATGCCAAACGCATTCACACTAGGTATTGGGATAGGAACAGGAAGTTCAGATTCCATCATCCGTTGGGTTTGGCAGGCTAACCCGCAAACCCCAGTTCAAGAAGAGGCCTCTCTTTCGTTTGGACCGGAGGAAACCTCGTACTGGCCCAACCAGATGGCAGAGTTGTCTGACAGACCAAGACAAAAATAAAGGCGTTATAGGGTTAACGATGAATGAGAACGAAATCTTGTGTTGTTTGATGATGAAGGATGGCCCGTGTGGCAGAGCTTTGATTTCCCGACGGATAAGCTCCTGGTTGGCCAGTCTTCTACTTGATGGCCCGAACAAGCTCGTAAGCCGCAATAATGGGTCTTATAGTCTTATTTTAGAGCCCGACCGACTTGTTCTAAGCCATTTTAATCCCCTAGGACCAACAACATGTCCGTTGTGTATTACATTATAGAAGGTCGGTTTATGCCAAGCGCGACCCTTTACGCAGCTAAAGACCAACGAACCGCTACTCACTTCGGCCTAGCCACGCCCGGGCTTAGGCCCGCGTTTCCTTAAAAACATTTTCTCGCGCGGCCTAGATTCAACGCCACACGTAGTTTCCTCAGGCTTAAAGCCGATGGAAATCCTAGGATCTACACTTTCGATTTCCAGGTCAATTTTTCTTGCATGGGAAGTAACGTTCGAGCTTTTCAACCATGACAACAGCGAGTGTTGGTTACCGTCGAAATGTGAAACTTTGGTGTTTGTGAGGATAATCAGTGTGTGGCTTGTCCGTTGCAGATGGGCTTGTTGGGCTGGAGTAAGGCTTGTAGGCCCAAGAAGGTGAAGAGTTGTGATCCAAAGACTTTTCACTATTATAGACTTGGAGGTGTTGATCATTTCATGACGAAGTATAACGTTGGTCTTCCTATTGGGAGAGTAAGTGTCGTGGGTTGTGTAGTCGAGACTGTAAATGTTTGGGGTATTTTTACGATAAGGGTAGCTTTATGTGTTGGATTGGTTATGAGCTTGGGACTTTAGTCAAAGTGTCTGATTCTAGAAAAGTGGTCTATATCAAGACCCCTAATATTTGATCAGTATCCACCGTTAATCTATTTCACTCGTCGAATAACTCGGAATCTATTTTTATAAGCTAAAAAATATATATTTGTTATCCAATAAAGAATTATAAATTTGTGACTAAGAAAAAAATTCACGATTAATATTGCCTACTGTGATCCATTGTCATTTAAAAACATTTGAAGAAGAGCTAGTTACCATCAATCATTGTTTGATTTTACCAAATAGCAGTTGAAGTCACGTTTATTTATTTATTTATGTTTAATATTGCCTACTGTTATCCATTTAGAAATTAAACTATATGTATCAATATATGAAACATAACTGATTAACACATGAAAGTCAAGGATGAAGTATTCAATTGGATAAAATTTCGAGTGCAAAATAGCAAAAGCTGTAGGTTTTGGTCTGATAATTGGTCTCCTTTTGGAAGCTTACAAAATTTCCTTCAGTCAAGCCAGAATCACGTTGGGTATAAGAATGGAATCAACCCTCTCTGATTTATGCAATCATGGTCAATGGCTTCTTCCTCCTACAAGATCAGAAAACCAACTCACTCTTCGAGTTTTTTCTATAACTATTCAACTAACTCAAGAGGAAGATTACTCTTCGGTTTTTCTTACAACTATTCAACTAACTCAAGAGAAAGATTACTATGAATGGGAGATAGATGGAACAACAAGAACGAAGTATTATAATGGAGAGGTTTATAACAAATTGAAAGGACCTGGAGTTGATGTACCTTGGGGAAATATTGTTTGGAATAAAGGTGGAATTCAAGCACAATTTTCTAACTTGGCTCTTTGTTCTAAATAGATGTCCAACTAGGGACCGTATTCTTGGATGGGGTCTTCCAACTGCTTCAGATTGCTTGTTGTGTAACACCATGCCGGAGAGCCGAGATCACTTGTTCTTTGATTGTAGTCACATCCTGTATGATTCCATTGTAGCCGAGATGTGGTCCGATTCGGAGAGATTGTAGGTTGGATCATTGGTTCAATTGCAGATGCTATCGGAAGGAAAGAGAAGAAAGACTTACAGTTTTGGCTTTGCGAGGTACGATTTATGCTCTATGACGAGAGAACGCCAGCGCCACAACACATTCGATCGTTCGACTCTTACTTGCTCGATTGATCTCACCATTAGGAATCGACGCAGCTATCGAGAAGTGAATCAACCTTTGGCATCTTCAATGCTGCAGCTATGGTTATGACTGCTTCAGTAGTAGTGATTTTCGGGATCTTCAATTGGTCATCATCATTGATTGAAGGAAGCTGATCTCTCTCATTCTGTTGAAGCGTCGTAAAGCTTCTTCTAAGCTCACGACAATGACAATGTTTTTGGGCTGTTCCTCATTTAATTTGTTGGATTTGATTCATTTAGATTCATATTAGAATCCATATAATTAATCTTGGGGTTTATTGGACATGGCTCTATTATTAGGTGCTTACCCAAACTATAGTCTTTTTTAGGCTTGTAATATTTTTACACTTCTACATGCTTAAATAGAAAACCCTTTTAGCAAAAAAAACCATACATGAAAAACCAAGTTTACCTTGAGCAGCACAATAGAAAAAAACAAGGTGGATCCGATTTATAATGTCTACTCCAAACGATATCGATGTTGTATGGGGGCACCATTTTTTAAATTTATGTATATATATATAATTGGGCTTAAAATACTGAAAAGCCCATTAAATTTACGACTCATTACGGGTCTTTTTTGTTTATGTACAATTACTGACCCTCTAGTTCAATCAGATACTTTACACAAAGCATTTTTCATTGCTTCGTCGAGAAGAGACTCCTTGTGCAATCTGCACTTTACTACGCCCATTTTCCTACTGAAATCCGCAAAGCTCGATGGATCTAACGACGCGCCAGAGGCGCCCACTTCTACCTGGCTCTTCTTCTTCTTCTTCTTCGACGAAATCCTACTCGAAGACCGATAAGCCGGGCCGATCTAACGGCGGGAGGAGGAGGATGGTGGTCTCCGGTGGTTCTTTCCGTTTATGGCGCTATGTTATCTTCGTTACATGAGCGCGACTTCTAACATCATTCATGACTGTGATGAAGTGTTCAATTACTGGGAGCCTCTCCATTATCTTCTCTACAAGTCGGGATTTCAGACCTGGGAATACAGGTCTACATTTACTGTATAAGTTATTGTATAATATCGCATTAGTCATGTTCCTACTTACTTAGCTAGAGTAAGCATGTTCTTGAGCTGTGGTTGTGATTGTATAGGTGATATTGGTTCTTATCATTTTGTTTAAATTTGAAATCAGAAATGTAAAGTTGCGATGTGGTGAAGTAGAACTTTGATTTCGACGGAATCGTTCTAAGTTTATCAGATTTTTGTTTGAGAGTGTATGGTGGGTTTTACAAAGAAACCTAGCTGGGTTCATTTCTTTTTTGCTTGTTTAGTTTCTAATCTGATGGTTTAATTTCATATGCTTCAAGTGCTATTTTCCGTTTATAAATATGATTGTATCTTGAGTTTTATGTGAAAATCATAATCATGAGATTAATTTACTTTTATGTGTGTTTGCAGTTCTAACTTTGCTCTTCGCTCCTACTTATACATCCTTTTCCATGAACTGGCTTGTGCGGCGCTTCTTGGTGGTTTGTTGATGAAAAGGTTAGCTTTTCAGGCTTCCTCATGTATTGTTCTTATTGGTATGTTCTGCATATCTCTTATTTACTTCATTTTTTTATTTGTATGTGGATAGGTTAGAGTTTTCTATGCAGTGAGACTCTTTCTGGGATTGGTTTCTGCAGTTTCAGACACTGTCCTGGTTGTTGCACTCTCCAGAAAGTATGGGAAACGTCTTTGCTATATATGAGCTGCAATGCTCTGCTTAACCAGTGGCTGCCTTTTTGCTAGCACCAGTGAGTGTTATGTTTAGTGTAGCTTTGAGACACTTATTTATGCTCTTTTTTCGTACTTCCTAGTGCATATATTATAGGCTTTCCCAAGCTATTCTTGCATTCGATAGATTTTAGTTTCAAATGCTGGTATAAGTTATTTCGATGACATTGTTATTTTCCCTTGCTCCAAATTTGGCATTATATCCTGCTTTCATACTAATTCATGTTTCCCTAAAATTGGCTAGGCTTTCTCCCCAGTTCATTCTCTATGTACGCCATGAGTCTCTCATCTGGTTTATTACTTTTCGAGAAGTATGCCATGGCTGTTGCAGTTTCTGTTATTGGTGTGATCCTTGGCTGGCCATTTTCTATCTTGGCCTTTTTACCTGTCGTTATTTACTCTCTGGTTAAGAGATTCAAGCAAGCATTTATCTCTGGCGCTGTCACCTCTATTTTCCCTCCTAGTAAGTTAACACCAATCTTAGTTGTTTTGTTTGTGGATTTTATGGGAATTATTGTTTGCTGCGACTTTCATTTTGCACTCTAAGTAGTTTTGTCTCTTTTCCAGGGACTCTCAGTACTTGTGGATTACTATTATTACAAGAGATGGACATCTTCGGTTTTGAATCTCTTGATATACAATGTGTTAGGAGGTGGAGAAAGTCATCTCTATGGGACTGAAGGAGCATTATTTTATATAAGAAATGGATTTAATAACTTCAACTTTTGTTTCATTTTGCAATATTGTTTGTCGTAATATATCCTGTCATCAGAAGAAAAGTATGACCATGGCTTGCTTGTTGTGATTTCGCCGATGTATATTTGGCTGGCGTTCATGTCACTTCAGCCCCACAAAGAAGAAAGGGATCATCTATATCTTTCATCTTGTAGCCTTTAGACCAGCCCCACACAATTTTATGATACCTTTACTGTACCCCAGTATTCAACCAACATCTTTTTTACGATCAATCAATTGCTGCAGGTTCCTCTATCCTATACCCTCTTATATGTGTTTCTGCTTCTGCTGTTATTGAGAACATCCCTGAGCTATTCCGGGAAAAGTATAGCTCACGTGATAGTCTTCTGGTGACAGTAAGTTTTAGCTTATAATATCTCAGTCTCTGAATTTTTTCCTTTCCGAAAATTGAGAAGAAATTAGATTGTACGATTTTCACATTTTTTTAATATGCAGATAACCAAATACATGCGACCTGTGATTCTTGGTTTTATCTTATGTACTTCACATTGTGCACATTTTCTCTGATTAATGGCTATGCCGCTCCCATGATGGTCTACAAACTATTGGAGCACCATGATGATCTGCGGACCAGGTAGATCTATTTGAACACTACTCTTTGATCATTACTATGTTAACACTAGTGAAGATCACATTTCACTTTTATTTCTAGAATAGTTATTTGCCATTGGACAAAGAGGAACAAAGTCCGATTGTCAAAATTTTATGATCACTGATGAGTTCTTGGTTGGATTTATCCCTATGTCAGGTTCTGTTCTGTGTGTGGGAAGTGAATGGCATCGATATCCATCATCATTTTTTGGTGCCTGACTACATTAGCGCGCACGGTGGATTGATGATGGATTCCGTGGGTCTTCTTCCATTCCCATTTAACAGTACACTTGGAGGCACTGCAGCATCACCTCCATACTTCAACAACAAGAACCAAGCATCCGAAGAACAATATGTAAAACTCCCACATTATTCTCTCATGAAACCCTTCAAATTCTCAAATCAGAACTCGAGCATCGCTTGATTTCTGCATCCTCTTTTTATAAATTCAGTTAAAGAACATCGAAGCTTGTACATTCTTCATTGAGTTGCAGCTTAGCAGACCGTATCAATATCGAGGCAGTGACTTATCAACATGGGAGGTATAAGAATCAAACCATCTTCCTGAAAGAAAAACAATCTTTAATATCACTTGCCATTCTTCAATCGGTTCTTTTCGCCTTTTTCAGGCTATCGCTGTGTTACCTTATTTGGACAGAGAGCTTTCGCCAGCTAAGTATAGATCGTTCTTCATCCCGTACCTGTGGCAGGAGAAGAATGTGTTTGGCAAATACGTAATACTTAGAAGAATCCCCAAAATGATCACAAATCCCTAAATCTCTATAGACTTGTAGCTTTAACTCAGTTCGTTGTCCAGTTTTGAGCGGAATGTATCGCGGCTTTAAATCACGTTATTACCTCTATAGACTAATAACTGATTTGTATCGCGGCTTTAGATCACGTTTACAGAGACTAGTCGTTGACTTTGAGAAAATCTCCAAACGTGAAAGATTATGTTATGTTACCGGAACTTATTTTATGTTATGATACCGGGACTTATTTATCCTGAAAAGTCTTGTCTTTTTTGTCCTTTTGATTTTTGCGGATTCCAATTTGACTATTGAGAAAAAGCGATAAAATGAGAACTGTATATATTTATGTACCTCTTAAGTTAGCGTTCGACCAACGCATCGTAAAAAGGCACAAAAGAGAACAAAATAGAATTGAAGGGCACTAGCGAATTATATCATCTTTAAAAAGTTTAGTGAACTAGAAAAGTTTTAGTATTGTAAAAGATTATCTTAAAAAAGTAAAAAAATAGCTCTAAAACGTATTAATTTCTATAGATGTGCCTATATGTATTTCAAGATCATGATATATTGTCGCTTGTAATAATATCGTCATTATGTTACCATCTGACCGAATTTAATAGTGCATGTCATTGACAAAACAAAAACTAATTTTTTAAAATTGATTTAGAGAAGGATATTCAATTAATTTATCAGATTAATCTTCAAAATATTTATTGACATTAGACGGCTAGACGCCCTTATTCATGGTTAAAAAATCCACATTTGGATTTTTGAAGTGAATATAAATTGGAAGAGAATAGTACAAAGTTGAAGAAATTCCAATTTTGATTTTCACAAATGAATTATTATTGATGTTTCCTTATTTCATAAAAGTATAGTATATTTTAGTTAGTATAAAGCTAAGTTGCATATAATAAAAACGAGTATGAGGGAAAAAAAACGTATAAAGAGTTGAAACGTATTTTTTAAAAAGTATTAGGAAATGGGTATGTGTTAGAAACTTATATATATAATCAAATATTTAAATATTATACTATATTAAAAATTATTATGAATAACATAAATTTAATATTTATATATAACATCTAATGTATTTAAAATTGTTATGAATAATATAAATTCAGCGACTCATTTTTATACAACTCAACTAAACGAAATAAAAAAAAAATCTAAATCATCATATTCATTTCAAATCAAATAAAATTCATCTCAAACTCTATGTTTTTTAAAAAGAAAGATAATCATAATCAAAATTTTCAAAATAATCTTATTCAACTAATTAAATTAATCAATTTTACCATTTCGAATGTGAATAAAATAATTCTTTAAAGCAAAAATTTTTATAAATAAAAGACAAAAAAATCAAAAGTGATGTGCATAAAAACGAAAATATTATATTAGTTCTCGATTTTTTTTATAAAATAAAAATATATAAAAATAATAAATTACTAAAATGAAGTTGCAAGCAAAAACGAAACGCAAATTTCCAATACATTTAAGATATTTTTAAAATGGTATAAAAACGAGTTTCTAAAAACTTCTAAAAGCTTCCGACTTGAAAGCGGAAAACAGACATCGAACGAAACTCTGTGCTACTAAAGAGATGGTTTTATTTTTAGTGAGAAAAAAGAAAAGGGAAAAAAGAAAAAGAAAATAATAATTAAAAGCATCTAAAGGGCAGGACACGAGAGACGACGAAGCGTAATCGATTATCATTTATCCCCTTGCGCTCTCTTTTACTAGCTTCGTTCTCTCTCAAAAACCCTAACTTCTCTAAGATCGATCGAATCCGGTAGCGCGCGAGAATGGCAAATAGTAATCTTCCCCGAAGAATCATCAAGGTGCGTTTTCTGATCTTCTGTAAAATCCTCCGATCCGTATTTCCGTCGGTTTCATATTGGGGATTTTAATCTGAAATCGGAAGAAGGAAATCTCCGGCTTGTAGCTAAGCAGAATTTGGGAAGAATTTCGATAGTTTTATTTGATCTTATAGCATCTACTTATGATCTGACTTTTATTTGTTCTCCGATCTGGTAGGAAACTCCAACGTCTACTTAGTGAACCTGGTAAATTCATCAATCCATTATAATCCTTGTTGAGCTTTGTAGTCGATTTTAGCTGAAACAGTTGATTCAATTCGAAGTTAGATAATTTTCGGAACTTGAGTTTAATGGATGTTTAATCAATCTACGTTTTTTGCAGCTCCTGGGATAAGTGCGTCTCCATCAGAAGAAAATATGCGCTATTTCAATGTTATGATTCTTGGTCCTACTCAATCTCCTTATGAAGGTAGTTGATTGTTTTAATCTGCTCATTGATTACTTCTCACTACCTTTTTCTTCCTTAATGCATGATACTTGCTACCTTTTCTTCTGCGAGTAATGAAAACTTTACTGTCTCTATCTTTGTTTATATAAACGGATATGTTCGTTTAGGTTATAAGGTGTCTACTGGTCTTATAGATTGCTGGTTTTTGGATTGTGGTGGTTTCCATTTCATTCCGACACATTTTTGTTTATTCCACTGTCTTCTAGAATTTACAATGCCAAATCGAAATTCCGGTTCTTTTCTTATATAAAAGTCTGCTGTTTAATCTGTTATCAATTCTCTATTAATTGATGTTTACCAATCATTTTGTTTCATTCTCAATTTGTAGGAGGGGTTTTCAAGTTGGAGCTCTTTTTGCCTGAAGAATATCCTATGGCAGCTCCCTAAGGTTAGTTGTTCGACTTATTTCTGACCTTTTAGCTCCATTCATTGCATTCCATGGTAACATGACTATAACTATGTGTAACTTTACCCACATTGTTAAGTGGATGCGTTGTAAATGTGAATGTCTCTGATCTTACAATTAATGGGTTTATGAGATTGGTGATTCTGGTTGGTTATGATTACTCCAAATGGATTATCACGTATAACATTAGACAAGTTGCTATAGTTTTTTTATTGATATAGAATTTGTGGGGTCTAATTGATGATATCTTCTGTAACACAGGTTAGGTTTCTCACCAAGATATACCATCCTAACATTGACAAGGTTTGTGGTGAAATCTTTCCTTTCTTTTTCCTACCATCACGATATCTAACCAAACACATGGTCTTTTATATCATTATGAAACATGTTTTGTTTGCACTTATCATGTTTATAGCTTGGAAGAATCTGCCTTGACATATTGAAAGACAAGTGGAGTCCTGCACTACAAATACGTACTGTGCTCTTGAGGTCTGAATATTTTCCATAGTTTCTTCTCTTCATACTAAACCACATTGTAGCAATTAATATTAGTAATTGACACTTTTTGTAATTCCTCAATGCTGTGTAAATATAGTATCCAAGCTCTTCTAAGTGCACCCAACCCAGATGATCCACTGTCTGAGAACATAGCAAAGCATTGGAAGAGTAACGGCGAAGCTGTGGAAACAGGTGATCAAATTTGATCTAAAATCTTGATATTTTCCTTTTTTCCCTCGTATCCTAATCTGGTAATGTGAACACATGCAGCTAAGGAATGGACTCGCCTGTACGCAAGTGGCGCATGATGGGAGTGCAAAAGGAGAAAAAGATCATTGTCATTTAAATAACATTATATATGGTGAAACTCTATCTCAAACGTTTTATCTGAATCCTTTTTTCTAAAAACAGGGAAAAAAAAGATTTGTATTCTCTTGTATAATTAGGGGGATTTAAGACTCGTTTACCCATTTCTGCAAACTAACTTTCTTTAAATGTGCTTGCTTGATCTTTGTTTGTGTTAAAGATCCTCTCTAATCTTTAAAGCAATGTAGATAACCAAGTGAATTATGGTAAATTTTGATGAGAATAATGTTACTATTACAGGTGTATGAGAGGGCCGCTAAATGAAGCAGCTTATTTGTCGAATGTAAAAAGTAAAAGAAAGAAACGTAGTCATCAGGAATGAAATTTAAATTTTTAAAATTTTTTAAAAAAACTTAGAAACTGGACTCGTCAGTTGATGGACGCCTCAAGAAGTACCTGAGACTATTGGCAAGAACCTGCAAACAAATTTTGGTTTTACTCATTAGCTGCAAATTAATAAATGAAGAGAAAACATAGTTGAGTTTTCAAATATTTTTTACCTGCTGGAGAGGCTTGATTAGGGCTTTGTTTTTGAAGCTAACGTAGAACTTTACCTTAGCCAACAAACCCTTTTGTTTCAGATACAAGAAGAAGAAGTAACGTGAGATCATATCTTTAAAAAGAATTAGGTTCAAACTTGTAAACTCATGATTGTTAGTTAACCTCGGTGTCGAATTCTCCAGATTCGACGGCGACGCTGATATCTGAAATGATCTTCACCAGCTCAACTAATAGTCCAGGCCTATCCGCTGTTTCTATGTAGAGTAAACTGCATTCTCAACAATAGTGTCATGGATCAATGAACAGATCATATATTATAAAAATAAAAGCATTTTGATTGATATGTGCGAAGATATTGTTTAAAAAAAGTTGAGATACGGTATGGGTGTTCTTTACCTGCGGTCTGCTCCATCATCTTCGATGCTTATGTGTGTTGCTATGTCCACATCAACCTGTCAACATCCCAATCAAACCAATGAAAAAAAATGAATTTTTGAGACTAACTTGGAAGTTGCGTGCTTATTCCCTTCATTTTATTCATCAAAGTCAATAATACTATAAGGAAGTTTAATACATGTATATTTGTTTGTTTTCTATTGTTATTTCTTATCTGTACATGACCGAGGAGATTGAAGAGCATAGTGGATATGGTTAAAAAAAATAGGGCTTTTACCAGTTCAGTTGGCGGAACGACACCAAAAAGCTGCTCCCATTGCCAATTGAGAACTTGATTCCTGATCCAAAACAAGCATTGTGTGAGTTGGGAAATGATGAAAGATAAGACATTGAGAAAGAGAGGAAATTAGGAAGGAAGTAGTTACAGGATGAAACTCAAGCATATTGTTAATGACAGTGAGACGAATGGCCTCGAGCAATTCAGGGTCTTGTATTTTTCTTCCACTATCCCTGTTTCAGTCAGCACAAAATTCAACTCATCTACATTAGCTATTTAATCGAGTCTTGGAATCTGTTGATGATATGAAAAAAGACAGACATACGCTTTAGTAATGGCAAATTTGTTGTGCTTGCCCGAAGAATCGAGGGTAAACATTTGCCTTGACGACATTCAGACCCAAGTTTTGAGCGCATTCATCTACAACAAAGTTGATCAGATCAAGAAGCAGAGAAAAGTGGGAAATGTTAAGTTAAAAGCTTTTGCGAGATCATTACTGTGTCAATGAGAGCACCAAGACGATCTCCAAATGTAACTTCAACAACGGTTGCATCAGGGTCAGAATCTTGGTCAATTATGACCACCGGAGTTGGCACTTTGTCTGAATCAGCCGCACTTCCATCTTGCTTTCCATTCTTCAAAATAAACCCATTTTTTTATAAACCTAACTCTCTTCTGACTCTTATTATTAGTAACTTTGTGTAATCCATTTTCATACCTCCAAAGCAGTAGCATTTGATGCTCGAGGCTTCAAACCGGATAATCTGAAACAGAGAGAAACAAAAAAAAAAAAACGAAATTGATTGAATGAGTTGGATCAGTAAAATAAATTCCAATACAAAAGTGAGAACAAGATTAGCTCAAAACTCCATGGAGAAAAGCAAAGATCATTAACATTAAGATAAGATTAAAAAAGAGCAAGTCAGATTAGCTAATATTCTATCGTGTTAGCAACTCGGAACAGTAAATTCTGATAATCCTTAAAGCATTATAAGATACTTTAAGGTTTTTAAGATCTATGTAGAAGATTCAAAACAATTGAAGTTAGTCAGAAACAGTATTCAAAAACTTCATGAACCCGAAAGAAGTAAAATCAGCACAAGACAGTAAGATCACAAACGAATAAACAATCAATAAGGAAAATTCCGCCAAAAGAAGCTCGAATTCAAAATTTTCCACAAGAAGAGAAAAAAACCTTAGTCGCTCGAGATTCATAAGAGATTTGTCGACAAATCCATACGTAACTCTTCTAGGAGCAAAGCAAAGAGTTCCACAATCGCCTCTTATAGCGCGAAAACTAGAAGCATCAGTGAAGCTAAAAGAGCAGAACCAGAAGCAGAGGCCATAGCCATAGCTGAATCCGAAGCAAAATCGGTATTAAGTTTAATAATAAGAAATTTGCGGAAATGTTAGAGAGGTGTAGTGAAGAAGATTAAGAAGAGCAATAGCTTTTGGACAGTTCTCGTGTTATCCGCCATGAGAGGACAATAAAAAAGATAGGAGAAAATAAAAATGTCTGTTTCTTCCTTATTATCTTCAACGTTAGATCGCCATCTCTCTTGCTTTCCTTTTCTTTATGATTTTTCCCCACCTCGAAAAAATACATTTTTTTAAAGTTATATCAAGTTGGACCAAATTTAATTTCAAATTCGACAAATTTCTTCATTCTATTGGCCCCAACTTGATCGGTTGGGACATAATACTATTGGTCTTTACGGAGTTATTAAATTAGGCGACGCTAGAAAATTCATCTCTGAAAAGGTTAAATGGACATATGACGTCATCATTTTAAGTAATGGGTTTCATTTTACGCTTAGGCCCACTATTTAATGGGCTAAACACTAACGCGATCATGTCGAAAATTACAAGTTTGCCACATACTCGCTGCTTCATCCCTTTCGTTGGTTCGTCAGATTTGCGCCCAAATCCCCCCTAAAACCTTGACGGTGACGAGTCAGTGAGAGAGACGAATCAGAGAAATGTGGAAGTCAGCCGTGAGAATCGCCGCCGGAAATCTCAAATTCAGTCGGAGGTCTTCGATTCTAAATAATAGCGTTTGTCATTTCCCGGCGCAGACTTCAGCTGCCGAGGGAACACTTGTCCCGAGTTTAGATCATATTCATCGCTGCTTCTCATCTTCAAAGAGCACGAAATCTTCAATCACCAAGACGAAGAAGGCTGAAGGCAAAAAATCCAAACCTAAAGGCGGCGATCCTGGTGCAGCCGGAGCTGAGGACGGAGAGTTCGGAGCTGCCGGTGGAGATGACCTCGAAGCCGGTCGCGCGCAGAGGTTAGCTGATGATGAGAAGATTCCGTCTCTAGACGTAGGTCCTAATGGAAGGCCTCTCTTTATTCCTAAAGATACTACACTTTCGCAGCTATCTCACAAGGACATTAATTCCTACTTCAAATTCGAGTAATCTCAATTCCCTATATTTCCTTATTGCATCTGCTATTTCTTTATCTTGTTTTTTGAATTTTTGTATGCATCATTTTCTGTTGTTATTTATAATGTCGGAATGATAGTGAGGCAGCATTGAAAGCAGTTCTGCCAGAGGGATTGGCTTCAGGAATTGTAGATGAGTTTAAAGAATCATGGAGACCTGCATTGCTTGTTAGAAAGAGTTTCTTGGCTCTTAGGGATAATTTCAGACGCATTGTTGATCCTCCCATGTGGCCCTCTGACACTAAAGGTGTGTTCTTTGTTCATTTCCTAAGTATAAGAATAGTGATCTCTTCTTTGGTCAGCAGATGTGTTTTTTTACCTTAGAAGTGAAAGCACTCTAATTTATTGGCTAAGTCTTGCCTTTATCATATGGCCTTATCTGGAATCATTGCTTCCTTTTTTTTAACTGAACTAGGTGTCAAACCTAAAAAGCAGATTGTCTTGGATGGCCCTGTTAAATGTGGAAAGAGTATTGCTTTGGCGATGCTTGTTCACTGGGCACGCTTGATGAAGGCTGGCTAGTTTTATATGCACCTAAAGGACGTGACTGGACTCATGGAGGCTACTTCTATAAGAATCCACATACAGGTTTTTGTTTTGGACACTCCTCTCCAAGCTGAGAATATTCTCAAGGTAATATTTCACATGGTACCTCTTTTGGAATGGAATTCCTCCTATTTAAGAGTATTTCTTAATAAACTTAACTTCTGTAGGATTTTGCTAAGTTCAATGAATCCCGCTTAAGAGAGTTACAATGCAAAATTCATGATCCCATCGTGCTGGGGGGTGCAGGTGTAGGATACTTGAAAGGCACAGATAGTTTACCTATTCCCGAGGATTCAACTCTGTATGACCTTGTGCAAATGGGGGATTAAGAGCACTCATGCAGCTGTTAATGTCGTAGTGAGACTTAGAAAAGAACTCTCACTCGTAAAAGATGTACCAGTGTTGATTGCAATTGATCAAGTTAGTTCCCCACTTTTTTAATTCCATTTTAGTTTGCCTCTTTTTACTAGTGTTAATGCTGCTTGTTTCTTGTTCTTTTACTTGTTTTTCAGTATAACAGTTGGTTTACATTCAGCGAGTTTGAGGAGCCTGTAACACCACGTTCTTGCCGACCTATACATGCCAGGGAACTTACAACGGTGGATATTTATTCCACATATAATTCAAAAAAAAAAAAATCCTAATTCTCTCTATATTTTTGGCAGGTGAATGCTTTCAGAAGCATGATGCATGAAGATATGATGTAGTGTGCATTCTCACATTCAACAGCAGTAGGAAAGCTACGTAAAGACTTGCCAGATGTTCCAGTAGATGCTCGTTTGGATTTCCTCGTTATTCTTTGGAAGAAGCAGAAGCTGTCTGCTATTACTACCTCTTGTGAGTTAATTGAAACCAATTGTATGTCTTTAAGAGATAATAGTACTCAGGTCTACTGATCACAACTATCAGACCCAGTCTTTTTTAGTTTTGGTTCATCATCGAGTTCATGAACGTGTGATATGGTATCGTTTCAGGCAAAGACTAGTTAAGTGAAGTATTCTCAGAAGAAAACTGGAAGAAGATATACTATTTGGCTAATGGAAATGGAGCAGAGATGCGTTGGTTAGTTCCTTCATGCGTTGAGAAACAAACACACAAACAAACAAAATAGATTGTGATTTTGATTACTTTAATGTCGCCTTTGCTGGTGTTTTAAGTTATCCCATTAGTTTGGGAAAGAAACTCTTTTCAATGACCTTTCTGAATTAAAGGAAGATTTTTGTTGCTTGGGTTTGTAGTTTTAGGTTTTTGTTGTCTGTAAAACACTGGTTTTTGGACCTAAATTTCTTTCTAATAAAATCAATGCCCTCTCATTTATTATGGCTAGAATTGATAACAATGCAGATGCAAAATACCAAAATAGTGCAAGAAACGAAAATATGTCAACTAACGAATCTGGTGATTGGGTATTTACTTCACAAATTAGGAGTACACCAAATTTCAAATAGCATTAAGCATAACATAAACAATAAACAAATAAGTATAAAACGAACCAAAGTTAATTTTGTTTTCACAAAAGGAAAGATTTAGACATCACATAACAACTCGAGTAAAAGTACACAAGTTCTATCGAAAAAGAATTGACATGAAGAGCTATACAAACCATAAGGCGAAGAAGAAGAATAAGAAGAAAACAATTAGCTCATTTTAGGAAAATGAAACCACACCCTCCACCATCACCATCACCCTCATACTAACCGTAATAACTTGGAGAACAAAAATAAATTGAAAGAGAATTAAAAAAGAAAGAAAGAAACACTACAACCACCACCAAACGAACCCACCAGGAAGATCATATTTTTCTAGATTCATGAAAAATATTTAATGAACCCAAACTTGGATGTTGATGATTGATGATTCAAACCGGTATGGCATCAACATTCGATGAGTCTTCACATCTCAATACGACTCCTTCAAGACTTGTTGGGAATGTGCATCTCCTCCATTGCCAACCAGCTGCTATTGGCTCCAGATGATGGAACTATCATTAACACATTATCGTTTCTCTGCACCCACCCAATCACACTCCACTGTGCTTCCTTCTTTTATATACCTGAAATTGAAACCCAACAGAGCGAATCAGGATCGGAGCTTCTGTTAAGTATTTACTACTTTAGGAGTTGTTAGTGAAGTGTTTGTTCATTACCCTTCTTTGAGCCGCATTATTCGATCATCACTTGTTAGATTTTTCTTGCCTAACCATCGAACAAAATCTGGAGACACTTGCTCGCTTCCTTGCTTAAAATCGATGACAACAGAATCATCTACAAGAGGTGTTACCTTTGCACCGTTCCCGGTTTTGACTAAGGCTCTGAGCCCAGATTGGAAATCAGAGATGTAAAAGTCCACCACATGTCTCTGCCACATAATGGTACAAGGAAGTGTTTTGATGGAGTTGAGGAAGATAATATAACATTTCCTCTGTGAGAACAAATGTATTGTGGCGATTACTAACCTCTGATGATCTCAGTCCCCATGTGTATCGGCGATGTGAAGATTTGGCTGGTGTCGAACCCCATTCACGAGACTCATATAGACGTGTTGATATGTAACACATCTGGGAACTCTGTGGAAGGATGACTCAAGCGGTACATTACCACAAGTAACCACCTTCAAACAATAAAACAAGAATCAAGGTCATGAACATAGTAAGCCAAGATAACAGATGCAATCCAGTAGTTAACCACAATCTCTGCTATTATCCATCCACGACATGTATATACTACTATTTCAAGTTTTCAACTAAGTCGTACTCTGTTTTCCTATTAGTTTAGCAGATATCACATGCAAAAAAAGCTATAGCCTTCTCTCAAAAGCTATAGTTTTATCATATGATCAGAGACCAAATTCACATTTCTGGCAAGTAGACAAGCAGCAGAAGGAGATACCATCCATTGTAGAAACAGTGCAAGGATGCTTACCCCAGTGACCTTCACGTATTGACCATTTTTGGCAGTTCTAAGATCAGCATCAGGGTAACGAGCAATGAAATCTGTGATACCACGTCTCCCCCAAAAACTATTCCAAATAAAAAGCGCAGCAACAACTGTGAACAAGATCGCAACAACAACGAGGAGAACTGGGTTGTGAACTGCTCCAAGAATGAAGCCTCCAGCAAGGAACCCCATTACGAATATAAGAACAACCAGCCACAGCACAGGCTTTGGGAAGCTCTTCAAGCAGGAAAAGTCATCTTCTGGACCAAGGGCAGTTACCGCCTGGTTGTGGACAACAGAAGGCATATGTGACTTCATCAAACCAGAAGAGTCTAGAGGACCAGAAACCTTCCGGGGGGCCCCAGATGAATTCAGAGGGCCTGATGTAATAGGCCCAGAGGTTATGAGACCTGTAGCTGGAAGAACAGGAATCGGACCGGAATTTTGCCGTGTTACACCACCAGATTGCGGGCCAGATGATTTCTTTAAAGGCTCACCGTGCTTAGATAAAGGTCCAGAATTAGTTTTCTTCATTGAAACTGACCCGGCAGAAGCTAAAGAGCCAGACATACGGCCAGTGGCAATAGGAGCACCTGGACCTGATTGTGCATTCCCTGCAAATGAGCCAGACCTTGAAGGAGCACCAGGTATAGGACCAGACTTCCTTGACTTAGTCCCATCTGTTGGAATATCAAACATCTTACCCAATTCTCCTGATTTCTTGATATCGCCACCCGTGTAAGGCATGGCTACTGAGCTCATGGTTGGAGGCCTTTCTTTGGGTTGCTCAGGACGACCAGAAACAAACAAATAGCCCATTGCTGAGCTGATGAGATGGGTACCTCGAACCCATATTTTGTTTACTTAAAGAAAACCCAGAGCAAGTTACTCTGAGAGCACCAGAAACACTAAGTTGAAACGTAAGAATGCCAAATCCTACAGAAACAACATAGGAAAGAAGTGAGAAATGACCCAAATGCAAACTGCTTCACATGTATAAACATAACAAGATTATAATAATAAAAATAAAGAAAAAGACATCGTCAGATAGAGATTGTGACAAGTCGAAACAATGGGAAATGGCATAATCAAAAATACAAAAGAAAGAGCTTCAAAGACCTATGGTGACAAGGTAGCCACCAGAACTGAGTAATTCAGAAAAACCAGAATAGACATTTAAAGTGGACCACTAACTATAGGCTCAGATCCCTAAGTTTTCTGCCATCGATTTTAGCGTTGAAATCAAAAACGTTTCTCCAAATCGTTTCCTAAAGTCTTTAAACAAAAGATCAAAGATTAATGAGCAATTCCAAATACTCCCCAAAAAAGATCGGTGGACTTGTCACTTGAAAATTCAACGCAGCATCACCATCAAACCAAATGACTTCTCTCAGATTTCCATCTCAAGACTAATAGTAAAATCAATAGAGTAGAAAAATCGGAAATCTGGATTGGTACCTGAGAGAATGAGTTTCTGAGAAAATGCCGTGAAAAAAAGCTATCAGGAAAAGTAATTGCTATTGTGGGAGTGACAGTAGAAGACGAAGCGGAAACAAAACTGGTGAAGCTGAGATCCCATCACCGTCAGCTCTCTCCTCCGTCGGGTGGATCTCGATCTCTTCTTTCTGCCGTAACAACTGATGAGTTGTCTCACTCTCTCTCCTCTCTCTCTCTCTTTCTCTCTCTAAAAGGGCTAAGAATATTTTTTTTAATGTCTACCAAACTGATTAGAGATAAAAAAGGAAGAAGAAACACTCTGTTCTTTTTTTCGGAAAAAGGAAACAAGGTATCAATTTAAAAATAAAATGTTTTTTTTTCTATGTCGTCGACATTACAAAAATGTATTTTAACATCAGTTGAAACATTTAATCATTTGATAAATTATGTAACATTACCATCTAAGCTTGTTTCCACCTAACACTTGTTTTATTAGTTGGTCTTTCTATTTTTAAATCTACATATATTGCAGATTTTATAGAAACATTTTTGCTAAGTTGCAACATTAAAATTGAATGGAGTAAAATTAACTAAAATTTGTTTAAATCCATTTTGTTCTTGGGACACATAGATTTTATTGTCATTTTCTCACAATATATTGCTAAGTACTATAAAGACACAAACTGTTTGTTTTTTTTGTCATTAAGCCACGAACAATTGGATTATACAAGAAGAATTGCCCAATCAGAAATATATAGACATCATTTATATAAACTCTGTTCAGTGGTGTTTTCGTTGCTAATATCAAATTTGATAATCGGGTGACTGGATTTGTCATTTTTTTTCTTTCCTTTGGTAAGTTAAGTCGGCACAAAAAATAATATACAGACATATGTATATATATAAATTGGTAAGATAAATTGTTTTTTCCTCACGCCTGACGTCCTTACGGTTTATTTTATTTTGTCGATTGGGTTAATTATTGGAAGCTTTTCTTTCAAGCAAAGTAAATTCGTAATAATGAATGGTCACATCGAATGGTTAGTCAATCTCTTACCCCGTTAATCAAGCTCTGTCATATATATCATAATTTTATTTTACTTTGAAACTAGCACTTATTAGTTTAGTTACATCACGTATTTGATTAGAATTTGTATGCATACGAATACGATCATATTTTGCAGAACATGTGATTTCATTCATTAGTATCCATTATGCTAAACCCCTTGACGCGCGAAAGACACGTAATAGCTAATAATGTAACTCATTTATAATGATTGAAGCAAGACGAAGAAAACACCATATAGTATAATCGAACTAGATATTTCATAAAAATGAAATTAATACCGAGAAACAATTCAGACTCTTAATTAACAAACAAAACAAAAAATTCAGACTCGGGCTCTTAATATATCTCTAAAAAAAAAAGCTATAAATAACCACAAAAACGTGGTTACCTGTCTGTCTTGATGCTCTGTGGACTGTAGTTTATCTTGTCAAATCAGAATAATGTGTTTAGAATCGTCATTAAAAACAAAAAAACAATCACAAGAACTTTGAAAAGACGGACCAAGTGATGATAGTTTCAGGATTTAATCTATAGTTTAAGCAAATTTTCAGAGTGTATAAGAGTCTCCTGAGATGCATGTTAACAATAATATAAAATACGCGAGTCTCTTGAGTTAATCAAACGGATCTAATGATTACGTTGTATTAGTTCCAAACCAAATAGAGTTTTACCGGGTTTTTTTCTTCTCGTGACAATTTCTAAACGGAAATCGAAACGCTAGGAAAAAAACTGGGGTTTGATTAAATATTAAACCGGTCGGTTCTGAATTCCGACATGAAAAAGAAAAAAAATGAATAATCTGAAAGTGGTAAACAGTAAAGAAGCACGTGTCTGGGTGTTCCATGAGCCACCTCCTTCACGTCCGTCCTCTTGTCGTTTTCTTGTTCACGCGATGAACACGTGTCGTGTCCCCACCACGTCTTTCTCGCCGACTCGCCTGGCAAACAAAAACCTCTGTTATATGTAAGTTGTATCCTCAACTTGTATTACCACATTAATTAAAAAACAGAAAAATAACCCAAAACGATAAAACATGGCCGATAAAGTAAAGCCTGGGCAAGTTTTTCACCTGCTATGCATATTCTCCGTCGCCTTGTTCTTACTCATCGTATTATCGGTGAAAGTTTCGGCTGATGTCGATAATCAGAGAGCGGTGCCACCGGAAGATAAAACGACGACGGTTTGGCTATCTAAAATCAAACAGTCTGGTCAAAATTATTGGGCGAAACTCAGAGAGGCTTTGGATCGTGGACACTCATCACACTTCTTCCCTCCGAATATAGAGTAAGTATACATACTCAAATCTTCATTTGGTCGGAGAATTATTTAGTTACTCAACAATGGGTCATTTTTTTTTACTCCTTTATGTATAGTTTTGGAGGAAAGGAAGGTGCCCCGATGGGAGCCGGTGAAAAGATGAAAGAGGCGGTGACGAAAAGCTTTGAGAAGAGTAAAGATACAGTGGAGGAAGCTGCTAGATCAGCGGCGGAAGTGGCGAGTGATACGGTGGAATCGGTGAAACAGAAAGTGAAGAGGAGCGTTTCCGGCGGGGGGACGCCGCAGTCGGAGGGTACTACCGAAGAACTATAAATACGCTGTCGTTTGAACTTATGGTTTTAGTCTGTATGTTCGGTGGGATCGAAACGACGCAGTTTTGGGGGAGATATCTTCACATCGCATGCTTGTTTGTTGTTTCTTTGTCGACTGTATCACCTGGATTTTCTTGATTCGACGGCTAGATCCACATGACTTATCGTATAATATGATATTTTGGATTCTAAACACTTTATAGCAGGTTAATAATGTGTTTTTGTATCAAGGTTTTGAGAACTCATAATCCACAGCTCTAAACTTGTAGGGTTTGGGGACTACGTAAATTTAAAATGGTTTTGTGTTTTTGTATCAAGGTTTTGAGAACTCATAATCCACAACTCTAAACTTGTAGGGTTTGGGGACTACGTAAATTTAAAATGGTTTTGTTCATCTGCTATAACAGTATAGTTTTACCTAACCCACTGACCCAAAATATCTAATACGATCCAAAATATCTATTTATTTGAAGGCCAGAGATGGTGGGTGATGTGTGAGGGTGATTCAATTATTCCTCGTTACTGAAATAGATATTTCGATGATGTTAGATACTTGTGGTTGGTTAAGGCTTGAAGCTCTGGTAAAATATTAAAACAGCGATCAGATAAAAACGTAGAATTTATTCATTTCCACAGATTTAAGTCCAATAACAAAGATAAATAAAGTTTCATACGAATGAGAGGTTCAAAACCAAAAAAAAACAAAAAAAAGTCAACGAGTCTGATTCAATTTCAGTTCATTTTTTAATCTTATAATTTAAAATTGATTTTCGTACAGAAAATGTGTATTATAATTCTAAATTCATATTCACTTTCTTAAAATTAAAACTCAAGTCGATGTAATTATTATTTTATTTACGCGCGCCCCTAGGATAAAAGTCTTCACCATGGGCTTACTAAAAAAGACAGCTACATATTTAACACAAATTGCGATAAAAAGGGGAAAAAAAAATGTTGCGTCTCATTATCCAAACTTAATTACAGCGTTGAACAACAGAAACCGATCTCCTCGCTCTTTTCTCTAGATGGCTCGTTCTCTTTTCTTTCCTCTTTCCTTTCTCTCTCGAAAGCCCGTTTCGCCGCATCATCTTCTCTTCTCCCTTCATCAAATCTACTTTCCTTCCGATCCCAATCCTCCGATCGTCGTGGCGATCTGTACGAGTTCGATGCCGCTTCTTCGCAATCGCCGTCGGATCCTTTAATTCAGAAGCTAGAGGACGCTGTTCATCGGATATTTGTTCGCCGGTCCGCACCTGATTGGCTCCCTTTTGTTCCCGGTGCATCGTATTGGGTATCGCCTCCTGGATCTGGATCTCAGTCTCATGGAATTGCTCAGCTCGTTGCGAAGCTGGCGAATCCCTTAACCGACGAAGAATCGCTCTCCACTAATACCTCTCACGGATGGCCTTCCTCCGATTATTTCCTCCAGAGGTGTTTTTTTCTTCTAATTTATTTCTAATCTCTCTGACTTTGATGAAAATGCCATCTGATGGATGCTTAGTCGTTGTTGAAAATCTAATTTTGTGATTGTGATTGGAAAATGTTATAATCTTCAATCTGTTAAGCTTTTCAATCATATTATTAAATTTGAATTGGATTCAGATGAATGAATTAGAGCATTTGACATGTTTGCTGATGGTATATAAATCGTAAAGTTAGTTATTGCTCTATGTTGTTATAGGTCTGAATGGGAGATCAAAATCTTCAATTAACATTTATAGAATCGTAAAACCTATAGGTCATAGCGTCTGTGGTTGAACGTGTTCTTTTATAATCATTCGTTAACATATTGTTTTGGTCCTTGGGTTTAGGTGTACAACCTCAATTGATGGAGACCAAGACCGACACTGCTGCAAATACTGAGTCTCACTCCGAGGACGAGGAAGTGTAAAAACTTCACTACTTGTTTGGGTGAGTTATTTACCTAAAACTAAAGTTATGACTTTACTGTAATGATCAATTTTCTTTTCTAGATTTATGTCTTTCCTTAATGTTTTTATGGGTTTCTTCTGATTGAAGTTTGCAGGCTCTGTAGATTATCAAGAACACGAGCCGCCGGGATAATTCGGACAACCAAAGAGCAAGTGGGAAGACGCAATATAGACGACCATGTTTCTATATACCTGATCCCGAAATGTGGAAATATCGAATAAGAGTAGTTGTTGTAGGCTTGTAGCATTTCTCTCTATTTTCCTTTCACTTGTTGTATATAATTCTCTTTCCTTGTTCTTTCAATTATTTAACAAGTTGTTTATGTTAATGAAATGGGGAATGAAGTAATCTTAGTAGAGCTTGAAAATACTACAGTTTCTGTACTAGGAAAAGAAACAAATGATATTCATTTCCTATAATACAGTCGATAAAAGAGTTACATCGCCACTTATACATGATACGTTTCCCTCAAACTAAGCCAACATACTAGTACCATTGGTCACATTTCATTTCTTGCCTTTTGTTCTGATGCTTATTATGTGGGAATGGAAACTACATCAAGAAGCTCCCATAGAACCTAGACAACCATGAAATTGTTCTTGAATGGATTTTGTTCCAAGATTATTCTATCAAAGTAAAGCTATCTTTATGGTGAGAAAGTTTCCGATATGTTGAAGGATGTTAAGGAACTCACGTCTCGTAGTTGGATTGGAGACGGTTAATAGAGAGCAGATGGCACTGAAGCATATGATAGTGTGACAATTAGTAAACTATTGCGCACAGATTTGATGAAGTTAAAAGGGATGTCAGATTCCATCATTAATGGCCTTGTGAATAGCATAGCATGTTTGAGTCCATTATATGAGTTTTGTTTCATTGTGGCCTGAATTTGGAGTTCACAACGGAGGTCCACAATATTGAAGAACTCAGAATGGGAGGACGAAGCTACTAAGCAGCGGTTTGCTCAAAGCCATTAATGTAATATTTTTTTCTCATCTCTAACTAGGATATATATGTAACATAAAGAAAAGACTGAAGTTAGATAATTCATTTCAATAATACAGTCAGTAAAAGAATTACAGCGCCAATTGTACAGTATACATTTGAACATTTCCCTCAAACTCAACCAACAGAAACCGATACTTCATCGTCGGAATCAGAAACATCCGCGTTCTCTGTGAAATCCGATCTCCATTTCTCAAAAACTGAACTGAACTCAAAGAAATCTTGGCGTGATCTAGACAAGAGATTAAACACTTTAAACTTAGTATTAGGATCCAACTCAACTCCTCCTCGATGCATCCTTAAAATCTTCTTTCACTTTCTCATTCTCTTTTTCCTTGCACAAACCAGAGATTATAGTCCTATAAGTCCGTCGATCCGGGAAAACCCCATCTTGTTTCATATCCCAAAACATGGAACAAGCTTCATCAATCCTTTTTCGCACGACAAGTCCCTTAATAGCTACTGTATACTACACAACATCTAAAGGATACTTCTCCAAGATGCATCGTTTAAACAAATGAATCGCGGTATTGTATTTACCACGCCTATAAGACTGTTAATTACTGCAGTATGAAACTGAGCATCGAGACTGATTTTCTTGGCGATCATTTTATAGTGACTAACAGCATCATCAGGTCGTTCCTCCCTCGACAAACCGCAGTAAGATATCCAGTATATGTATAACAATCCAAAGCATAGTCTTCAGTACTCATGTTGCAAAATAATTCCACGCGGCTTAGAAAAGTCACCCGAACTTGCAAAAAAGGTTCAAGAGTGAGTTTCCAGTACCAGATCTACTTCTTTCTTACTATCATTGATTATACCAAGGTCGCAATCCCTAGACAAACATAGACTAGACACCATTGAAGCAAAAGTATACTGATCCGCTAACGAGTTTGTTTTTTTCTCAAACTGGTGAAAACATTCCGAGCATCTTCGATCTTCCGAGTTTAGTAAATGTGTGTATCATCACATTGCAAAGAACAATATCTGAGCTAAACCTATGGATTCCACAATACTTAACACAGTAAACACTCCTTTAACCATTCCAAATCCATAAAACCTTTGATCAAACTAGTATACGTTACAAGATTCGGGAGCAACCGATTTGAATCATCTTATTATACAGATCAACCGCCGCTCTCCTCCTAAACGAAAAAACCCACTAATCAACATGCTCCAGAGATAAACAGAAACAGAGATTCCACTACAAATCATAAATCCAACCACTTGTAACCCTTCAGCGATGCAGCCTGTTCTACAGAGCATTCCAAGCATCTGCCCAAATCTCTTATTGTTAGGATAATAACCTTCTCCAATCATCATCTTCAAAACTAACTTCACTCTAACCACATCTCCTCTACTGCAAAAATGACTCAATGCAATGTCGAAACTAAAGAAATTTCGAAAACGAATTCCTTGAAAAAACTTCAGGGCTTGATCAAAATGATTGAGTTTGAAAAGAACATCCATCATCATATTCATGGCA
>CM051364.1:26693859-26794858 GCA_028015245.1 Cardamine occulta | reverse complement strand
TTCAACATATCGGAAACTTTCTCACCATAAAGATAGCTTTACTTTGATAGAATAATCTTGGGAACAAAAATCCATTCAAGAACAATTTCATGGTTGTCCAGGTTCTATGGGAGTCTTGATGAAGTTTCCATTCTCACATAATAAGCATCAGAACAAAAGGCAAGAAATGAAATGTGACCAATGGTACTAGTATGTTGGCTTAGTTGGAGGGAAACGTATCATGTATAAGTGGCGATGTAACTCTTTATCGACTGTATTATAGGAAATGAATATCATTTGTTTTTTCCTAGTACAGAAACTGTAGTATTTTCTAAGCTCTACTAAGATTACTTTATTCCCATTTCATTAACATAAACAACTTGTTAAATAATTGAAAGCACAAGGAAAGAGAATTATATACAACAAGTGAAAGGAAAATAGAGAGAAATGCTACAAGCTTACAAATAACTACTCTTATTCGATATTTCCACATTTCGGGATCAGGTATATAGAAACATGGTCGTCTATATTACGTCCTACCACTGCTTTTGGTTGTCCGAATTATCCTAGTGCTCTATTCTTGATAATCTACAGAGCCTGCAAACTTCAATCAGAAGAAACCCATAAAACCCTTAAGGATAGACATGGATATAGAAATGTAAATTGATCATTCCAGTAAAGTCATAACTTTAGTTTAGGTAAATAACTCACCCAAACAAAGTAGTGTTTACACTTCTCGTCCTCGGAGTGAGACTCAGTATTTGCAGCAGTGTCGGTCTTGGCCTCCACCAATTGAGGTTGTACACCTAAACCCAAGGACCAAACCACTATGTTAACGAATGATTATAAAAGAACACGTTCAACCACAGACGCTATGACCTATAGGTTTTACGATTCTATAAATGTTAATTGAAGATTTTGATCTCCCATTCAGACCTATAACAACATAGAGCAATAACTAACTTTACGATTTATATACCATCAGCAAACATGTCAAATGCTCTAATTCATTCATCTGAATCCAATTCAAATTTAATAATATGATTGAAAAGCTTAACAGATTGAAGATTATAACATTTTCCAATCACAATCACAAAATTAGATTTTCAACAACGACTAAGCATCCATCAGATGGCATTTTCATCAAAGTCAGAGAGATTAGAAATAAATTAGAAGAAAAAAAAACACCTCTGAGGAAATAATCGGAGGAAGGCCATCCGTGAGAGGTATTAGTGGAGAGCGATTCTTCGTCGGTTAAGGGATTCGCCAGCTTCGCAACGAGCTGAGCAATTCCATGAGACTGAGATCCAGATCCAGGAGGCGATACCCAATACGATGCACCGGGAACAAAAGGGAGCCAATCAGGTGCGGACCGGCGAACAAATATCCGATGAACAGCGTCCTCTAGCTTCTGAATTAAAGGATCCGACGGCGATTGCGAAGAAGCGGCATCGAACTCGTACAGATCGCCACGACGATCGGAGGATTGGGATCGGAAGGAAAGTAGATTTGATGAAGGGAGAAGAGAAGATGATGCGGCGAAACGGGCTTTCGAGAGAGAAAGTGAAAGAGAAAGAGAAAGAGAACGAGCCATCTAGAGAAAAGAGCGAGGAGATCGGTTTCTGTTGTTCAACGCTGTAATTAAGTTTGGATAATGAGACGCAACATTTTTTTTTCCCCTTTTTATCGCAATTTGTGTTAAATATGTAGCTGTCTTTTTTAGTAAGCCCATGGTGAAGACTTTTATCCTAGGGGCGCGCGTAAATAAAATAATAATTACATCGACTTGAGTTTTAATTTTAAGAAAGTGAATATGAATTTAGAATTATAATACACATTTTCTGTACGAAAATCAATTTTAAATTATAAGATTAAAAAATGAACTGAAATTGAATCAGACTCGTTGACTTTTTTTTCTTTTTTTTGGTTTTGAACCTCTCATTCGTATGAAACTTTATTTATCTTTGTTATTGGACTTAAATCTGTGGAAATGAATAAATTCTACGTTTTTATCTGATCGCTGTTTTAATATTTTACCAGAGCTTCAAGCCTTAACCAACCACAAGTATCTAACATCATCGAAATATCTATTTCAGTAACGAGGAATAATTGAATCACCCTCACACATCACCCACCATCTCTGGCCTTCAAATAAATAGATATTTTGGATCGTATTAGATATTTTGGGTCAGTGGGTTAGGTAAAACTATACTGTTATAGCAGATGAACAAAACCATTTTAAATTTACGTAGTCCCCAAACCCTACAAGTTTAGAGTTGTGGATTATGAGTTCTCAAAACCTTGATACAAAAACACAAAACCATTTTAAATTTACGTAGTCCCCAAACCCTACAAGTTTAGAGCTGTGGATTATGAGTTCTCAAAACCTTGATACAAAAACACATTATTAACCTGCTATAAAGTGTTTAGGAATCCAAAATATCATATTATACGATAAGTCATGTGGATCTAGCCGTCGAATCAAGAAAATCCAGGTGATACAGTCGACAAAGAAACAACAAACAAGCATGCGATGTGAAGATATCTCCCCCAAAACTGCGTCGTTTCGATCCCACCGAACATACAGACTAAAAACCATAAGTTCAAACGACAGCGTATTTATAGTTCTTCGGTAGTACCTCCGACTGCGGCGTCCCCCGCCGGAAACGATCCGCTTCACTTTCTGTTTCACCGATTCCAACGTATCAATCGTCACGTCCGCCACTGCTCTAGCAGCTTCCTCCCCTGTATCATTACTCTTCCCAAAGCTTTTCGCCAGCGCCTCTTTCATCTTTTCACCGGTTCCATCGGGGCACCTTCCTTTCCTCCAAAACTATACATAAAGGAGTAAAAAAAAAGGACCCATTGTTGAGTAACTAAATAATTCTCCGACCAAATGAAGATTTGAGTATGTATACTTACTCTATATTCGGAGGGAAGAAGTGTGATGAGTGTCCACGATCCAAAGCCTCTCTGAGTTTCGCCCAATAATTTTGACCAGACTGTTTGATTTTAGATAGCCAAACCGTCGTCGTTTTATCTTCCGGTGGCACCGCTCTCTGATTATCGACATCAGCCGAAACTTTCACCGATAATACGATGAGTAAGAACAAGGCGACGGAGAATATGCATAGCAGGTGAAAAACTTGCCCAGGCTTTACTTTATCGGCCATGTTTTATCGTTTTGGGTTATTTTTCTGTTTTTAATTAATGTGGTAATACAAGTTGAGGATACAACTTACATATATACAGAGGTTTTTGTTTGCCAGGCGAGTCGGCGAGAAAGACGTGGTGGGGACACGACACGTGTTCATCGCGTGAACAAGAAAACGACAAGAGGACGGACGTGAAGGAGGTGGCTCATGGAACACCCAGACACGTGCTTCTTTACTGTTTACCACTTTCAGATTATTCATTTTTTTTTCTTTTTCATGTCGGAATTCAGAACCGACCGGTTTAATATTTAACCAAACCCAGTTTTTTTTCCTAGCGTTTCGATTTCGTTTAGAAATTGTCACGAGAAGAAAAAAACCCGGTAAAACTCTATTTGGTTTGGAACTAATACAACGTAATCATTAGATCCGTTTGATTAACTCAAGAGACTCGCGTATTTTATATTATTGTTAACATGCATCTCAGGAGACTCTTATACACTCTGAAAATTTGCTTAAACTATAGATTAAATCCTGAAACTATCATCACTTGGTCCGTCTTTTCAAAGTTCTTGTGATTGTTTTTTTGTTTTTAATGACGATTCTAAACACATTATTCTGATTTGACAAGATAAACTACAGTCCACAGAGCATCAAGACAGACAGGTAACCACGTTTTTGTGGTTATTTATAGCTTTTTTTTTTAGAGATATATTAAGAGCCCGAGTCTGAATTTTTTGTTTTGTTTGTTAATTAAGAGTCTGAATTGTTTCTCGGTATTAATTTCATTTTTATGAAATATCTAGTTCGATTATACTATATGGTGTTTTCTTCGTCTTGCTTCAATCATTATAAATGAGTTACATTATTAGCTATTACGTGTCTTTCGCGCGTCAAGGGGTTTAGCATAATGGATACTAATGAATGAAATCACATGTTCTGCAAAATATGATCGTATTCGTATGCATACAAATTCTAATCAAATACGTGATGTAACTAAACTAATAAGTGCTAGTTTCAAAGTAAAATAAAATTATGATATATATGACAGAGCTTGATTAACGGGGTAAGAGATTGACTAACCATTCGATGTGACCATTCATTATTACGAATTTACTTTGCTTGAAAGAAAAGCTTCCAATAATTAACCCAATCGACAAAATAAAATAAACCGTAAGGACGTCAGGCGTGAGGAAAAAAACAATTTATCTTACCAATTTATATATATATACATATGTCTGTATATTATTTTTTGTGCCGACTTAACTTACCAAAGGAAAGAAAAAAAATGACAAATCCAGTCACCCGATTATCAAATTTGATATTAGCAACGAAAACACCACTGAACAGAGTTTATATAAATGATGTCTATATATTTCTGATTGGGCAATTCTTCTTGTATAATCCAATTGTTCGTGGCTTAATGACAAAAAAAACAAACAGTTTGTGTCTTTATAGTACTTAGCAATATATTGTGAGAAAATGACAATAAAATCTATGTGTCCCAAGAACAAAATGGATTTAAACAAATTTTAGTTAATTTTACTCCATTCAATTTTAATGTTGCAACTTAGCAAAAATGTTTCTATAAAATCTGCAATATATGTAGATTTAAAAATAGAAAGACCAACTAATAAAACAAGTGTTAGGTGGAAACAAGCTTAGATGGTAATGTTACATAATTTATCAAATGATTAAATGTTTCAACTGATGTTAAAATACATTTTTGTAATGTCGACGACATAGAAAAAAAAACATTTTATTTTTAAATTGATACCTTGTTTCCTTTTTCCGAAAAAAAGAACAGAGTGTTTCTTCTTCCTTTTTTATCTCTAATCAGTTTGGTAGACATTAAAAAAAATATTCTTAGCCCTTTTAGAGAGAGAAAGAGAGAGAGAGAGGAGAGAGAGTGAGACAACTCATCAGTTGTTACGGCAGAAAGAAGAGATCGAGATCCACCCGACGGAGGAGAGAGCTGACGGTGATGGGATCTCAGCTTCACCAGTTTTGTTTCCGCTTCGTCTTCTACTGTCACTCCCACAATAGCAATTACTTTTCCTGATAGCTTTTTTTCACGGCATTTTCTCAGAAACTCATTCTCTCAGGTACCAATCCAGATTTCCGATTTTTCTACTCTATTGATTTTACTATTAGTCTTGAGATGGAAATCTGAGAGAAGTCATTTGGTTTGATGGTGATGCTGCGTTGAATTTTCAAGTGACAAGTCCACCGATCTTTTTGGGAGTATTTGGAATTGCTCATTAATCTTTGATCTTTTGTTTAAAGACTTTAGGAAACGATTTGGAGAAACGTTTTTGATTTCAACGCTAAAATCGATGGCAGAAAACTTAGGGATCTGAGCCTATAGTTAGTGGTCCACTTTAAATGTCTATTCTGGTTTTTCTGAATTACTCAGTTCTGGTGGCTACCTTGTCACCATAGGTCTTTGAAGCTCTTTCTTTTGTATTTTTGATTATGCCATTTCCCATTGTTTCGACTTGTCACAATCTCTATCTGACGATGTCTTTTTCTTTATTTTTATTATTATAATCTTGTTATGTTTATACATGTGAAGCAGTTTGCATTTGGGTCATTTCTCACTTCTTTCCTATGTTGTTTCTGTAGGATTTGGCATTCTTACGTTTCAACTTAGTGTTTCTGGTGCTCTCAGAGTAACTTGCTCTGGGTTTTCTTTAAGTAAACAAAATATGGGTTCGAGGTACCCATCTCATCAGCTCAGCAATGGGCTATTTGTTTCTGGTCGTCCTGAGCAACCCAAAGAAAGGCCTCCAACCATGAGCTCAGTAGCCATGCCTTACACGGGTGGCGATATCAAGAAATCAGGAGAATTGGGTAAGATGTTTGATATTCCAACAGATGGGACTAAGTCAAGGAAGTCTGGTCCTATACCTGGTGCTCCTTCAAGGTCTGGCTCATTTGCAGGGAATGCACAATCAGGTCCAGGTGCTCCTATTGCCACTGGCCGTATGTCTGGCTCTTTAGCTTCTGCCGGGTCAGTTTCAATGAAGAAAACTAATTCTGGACCTTTATCTAAGCACGGTGAGCCTTTAAAGAAATCATCTGGCCCGCAATCTGGTGGTGTAACACGGCAAAATTCCGGTCCGATTCCTGTTCTTCCAGCTACAGGTCTCATAACCTCTGGGCCTATTACATCAGGCCCTCTGAATTCATCTGGGGCCCCCCGGAAGGTTTCTGGTCCTCTAGACTCTTCTGGTTTGATGAAGTCACATATGCCTTCTGTTGTCCACAACCAGGCGGTAACTGCCCTTGGTCCAGAAGATGACTTTTCCTGCTTGAAGAGCTTCCCAAAGCCTGTGCTGTGGCTGGTTGTTCTTATATTCGTAATGGGGTTCCTTGCTGGAGGCTTCATTCTTGGAGCAGTTCACAACCCAGTTCTCCTCGTTGTTGTTGCGATCTTGTTCACAGTTGTTGCTGCGCTTTTTATTTGGAATAGTTTTTGGGGGAGACGTGGTATCACAGATTTCATTGCTCGTTACCCTGATGCTGATCTTAGAACTGCCAAAAATGGTCAATACGTGAAGGTCACTGGGGTAAGCATCCTTGCACTGTTTCTACAATGGATGGTATCTCCTTCTGCTGCTTGTCTACTTGCCAGAAATGTGAATTTGGTCTCTGATCATATGATAAAACTATAGCTTTTGAGAGAAGGCTATAGCTTTTTTCGCATGTGATATCTGCTAAACTAATAGAAAACAGAGTACGACTTAGTTGAAAACTTGAAATAGTAGTATATACATGTCGTGGATGGATAATAGCAGAGATTGTGGTTAACTACTGGATTGCATCTGTTATCTTGGCTTACTATGTTCATGACCTTGATTCTTGTTTTATTGTTTGAAGGTGGTTACTTGTGGTAATGTACCGCTTGAGTCATCCTTCCACAGAGTTCCCAGATGTGTGTACATATCAACATGTCTATATGAGTATCGTGGATGGGGTTCGAAACCAGCCAATTCTTCACATCGTCGCTTCACATGGGGACTGAGATCATCAGAGGTTAGTGATTGCCCCAATACATTTGTTTTCACAGAGGAAATGTTATATTATCTTCCTCAACTCCATCAAAACACTTCCTTGTACCATTATGTGGCAGAGACATGTGGTGGACTTTTACATCTCTGATTTCCAATCTGGGCTCAGAGCCTTAGTCAAAACCGGGAACGGTGCAAAGGTAACACCTCTTGTAGATGATTCTGTTGTCATCGATTTTAAGCAAGGAAGCGAGCAAGTGTCTCCAGATTTTGTTCGATGGTTAGGCAAGAAAAATCTAACAAGTGATGATCGAATAATGCGGCTCAAAGAAGGGTAATGAACAAACACTTCACTAACAACTCCTAAAGTAGTAAATACTTAACAGAAGCTCCGATCCTGATTCGCTCTGTTGGGTTTCAATTTCAGGTATATAAAAGAAGGAAGCACAGTGAGTGTGATTGGAGTGGTGCAGAGAAACGATAATGTGTTAATGATAGTTCCATCATCTGAGCCAATAGCAGCTGGTTGGCAATGGAGGAGATGCACATTCCCAACAAGTCTTGAAGGAGTCGTATTGAGATGTGAAGACTCATCGAATGTTGATGCCATACCGGTTTGAATCATCAATCATCAACATCCAAGTTTGGGTTCATTAAATATTTTTCATGAATCTAGAAAAATATGATCTTCCTGGTGGGTTCGTTTGGTGGTGGTTGTAGTGTTTCTTTCTTTCTTTTTAATTCTCTTTCAATTTATTTTTTGTTCTCCAAGTTATTACGGTTAGTATGAGGGTGATGGTGATGGTGGAGGGTGTGGTTTCATTTTCCTAAAATGAGCTAATTGTTTTTCTTCTTATTCTTCTTCTTCGCCTTATGGTTTGTATAGCTCTTCATGTCAATTCTTTTTCGATAGAACTTGTGTACTTTACTCGAGTTGTTATGTGATGTCTAAATCTTTCCTTTTGTGAAAACAAAATTAACTTTGGTGTTCGTTTTATACTTATTTGTTTATTGTTTATGTTATGCTTAATGCTATTTGAAATTTGGTGTACTCCTAATTTGTGAAGTAAATACCCAATCACCAGATTCGTTAGTTGACATATTTTCGTTTCTTGCACTATTTTGGTATTTTGCATCTGCATTGTTATCAATTCTAGCCATAATAAATGAGAGGCATTGATTTTATTAGAAAGAAATTTAGGTCCAAAAACCAGTGTTTTACAGACAACAAAAACCTAAAACTACAAACCCAAGCAACAAAAATCTTCCTTTAATTCAGAAAGGTCATTGAAAAGAGTTTCTTTCCCAAACTAATGGGATAACTTAAAACACCAGCAAAGGCGACATTAAAGTAATCAAAATCACAATCTATTTTGTTTGTTTGTGTGTTTGTTTCTCAACGCATGAAGGGAACTAACCAACGCATCTCTGCTCCATTTCCATTAGCCAAATAGTATATCTTCTTCCAGTTTTCTTCTGAGAATACTTCACGCCGAACTAGTCTTTGCCTGAAACGATACCATATCACACGTTCATGAACTCGATGATGAACCAAAACTAATAAAGACTGGGTCTGATAGTTGTGATCAGTAGACCTGAGTACTATTATCTCTTAAAGACATACAATTGGTTTCAATTAACTCACCGAAGGTAGTAATAGCAGACAGCTTCTGCTTCTTCCAAAGAATAACGAGGGAAATCCAAACGAGCATCTACTGGAACATCTGGCAAGTCTTTACGTAGCTTTCCTACTGCTGTTGAATGTGAGAATGCACCTACCATCATATCTTCATGCATCATGCTTCTGAAAGCATTCACCTGCCAAAAATATAGAGAGAATTAGGATTTTTTTTTTTTTTTTTGAATTATATGTGGAATAAATATCCACCGTTGTAAGTTCCCTGGCATGTATAGGTCGGCAAGAACGTGGTGTTACAGGCTCCTCAAACTCGCTGAATGTAAACCAACTGTTATACTGAAAAACAAGTAAAAGAACAAGAAACAAGCAGCATTAACACTAGTAAAAAAGAGGCAAACTAAAATGGAATTAAAAAAGTGGGGAACTAACTTGATCAATTGCAATCAACACTGGTACATCTTTTACGAGTGAGAGTTCTTTTCTAAGTCTCACTACGACATTAACAGCTGCATGAGTGCTCTTAATCCCCATTTGCACAAGGTCATACAGAGTTGAATCCTCGGGAATAGGTAAACTATCTGTGCCTTTCAAGTATCCTACACCTGCACCCTCTCCAAGCACGATGGGATCATGAATTTTGCATTGTAACTCTCTTAAGCGGGATTCATTGAACTTAGCAAAATCCTACAGAAGTTAAGTTTATTAAGAAATACTCTTAAATAGGAGGAATTCCATTCCAAAAGAGGTACCATGTGAAATATTACCTTGAGAATATTCTCAGCTTGGAGAGGAGTGTCCCAAAAACCTGTATGTGGATTCTTATAGAAGTAGCCTCCATGAGTCCAGTCACGTCCTTTCGGTGCATATAAAACTAGCCAGCCTTCATCGCGTGCCCAGTGAACAAGCATCGCCAAAGCAATACTCTTTCCACATTTAACAGGGCCATCCAAGACAATCTGCTTTTTAGGTTTGACACCTAGTTCAGTTAAAAAAAAAAGGAAGCAATGATTCCAGATAAGGCCATATGATAAGGCAAGACTTAGCCAATAAATTAGAGTGCTTTCACTTCTAAGGTAAAAAACACATCTGCTGACCAAAGAAGAGATCACTATTCTTATACTTAGGAAATGAACAAAGAACACACCTTTAGTGTCAGAGGGCCACATGGGAGGATCAACAATGCGTCTGAAATTATCCCTAAGAGCCAAGAAACTCTTTCTAACAAGCAATGCAGGTCTCCATGATTCTTTAAACTCATCTACAATTCCTGAAGCCAATCCCTCTGGCAGAACTGCTTTCAATGCTGCCTCACTATCATTCCGACATTATAAATAACAACAGAAAATGATGCATACAAAAATTCAAAAAACAAGATAAAGAAATAGCAGATGCAATAAGGAAATATAGGGAATTGAGATTACTCGAATTTGAAGTAGGAATTAATGTCCTTGTGAGATAGCTGCGAAAGTGTAGTATCTTTAGGAATAAAGAGAGGCCTTCCATTAGGACCTACGTCTAGAGACGGAATCTTCTCATCATCAGCTAACCTCTGCGCGCGACCGGCTTCGAGGTCATCTCCACCGGCAGCTCCGAACTCTCCGTCCTCAGCTCCGGCTGCACCAGGATCGCCGCCTTTAGGTTTGGATTTTTTGCCTTCAGCCTTCTTCGTCTTGGTGATTGAAGATTTCGTGCTCTTTGAAGATGAGAAGCAGCGATGAATATGATCTAAACTCGGGACAAGTGTTCCCTCGGCAGCTGAAGTCTGCGCCGGGAAATGACAAACGCTATTATTTAGAATCGAAGACCTCCGACTGAATTTGAGATTTCCGGCGGCGATTCTCACGGCTGACTTCCACATTTCTCTGATTCGTCTCTCTCACTGACTCGTCACCGTCAAGGTTTTAGGGGGGATTTGGGCGCAAATCTGACGAACCAACGAAAGGGATGAAGCAGCGAGTATGTGGCAAACTTGTAATTTTCGACATGATCGCGTTAGTGTTTAGCCCATTAAATAGTGGGCCTAAGCGTAAAAATGAAACCCATTACTTAAAATGATGACGTCATATGTCCATTTAACCTTTTCAGAGATGAATTTTTCTAGCGTCGCCTAATTTAATAACTCCGTAAAGACCAATAGTATTATGTCCCAACCGATCAAGTTGGGGCCAATAGAATGAAGAAATTTGTCGAATTTGAAATTAAATTTGGTCCAACTTGATATAACTTTTTAAAAAATGTATTTTTTACGAGTGGGGGAAAAATCATAAAGAAAAGGAAAGCAAGAGAGATGGCGATCTAACGTTGAAGATAATAAGGAAGAAACAGACATTTTTATTTTCTCCTATCTTTTTTTATTGTCCTCTCATGGCGGATAACACGAGAACTGTCCAAAAGCTCTTGCTCTTCTTCATCTTCTTCACTACACCTCTCTAACATTTCCGCAATTTTCTTATTATTAAACTTAATTCCGATTTTGCTTCGGATTCAGCTATGGCTATGGCCTCTGCTTCTGGTTCTGCTCTTTGCTTCACTGATGCTTCTAGTTTTCGCGCTATAAGAGGCGATTGTGGAACTCTTTGCTTTGCTCCTAGAAGAGTTACGTATGGATTTGTCGACAAATCTCTTATGAATCTCGAGCGACTAAGGTTTTTTCTCTTCTTGTGGAAAATTTTGAATTCGAGCTTCTTTTGGCGGAATTTTCCTTATTGATTGTTTATTCGTTTGTGATCTTACTGTCTTGTGCTGATTTTACTTCTTTCGGGTTCATGAAGTTTTTGAATACTGTTTCTGACTAACTTCAATTGTTTTGAATCTTCTACATAGATCTTAAAAACCTTAAAGTATCTTATAATGCTTTAAGGATTATCAGAATTTACTGTTCCGAGTTGCTAACACGATAGAATATTAGCTAATCTGACTTGCTCTTTTTAATCTTATCTTAATGTTAATGATCTTTGCTTTTCTCCATGGAGTTTTTGAGCTAATCTTGTTCTCACTTTTGTATTGGAATTTATTTTACTGATCCAACTCATTCAATCAATTTCGTTTTTTTTTTTTGTTTCTCTCTGTTTCAGATTATCCGGTTTGAAGCCTCGAGCATCAAATGCTACTGCTTTGGAGGTATGAAAATGGATTACACAAAGTTACTAATAATAAGAGTCAGAAGAGAGTTAGGTTTATAAAAAAATGGGTTTATTTTGAAGAATGGAAAGCAAGATGGAAGTGCGGCTGATTCAGACAAAGTGCCAACTCCGGTGGTCATAATTGACCAAGATTCTGACCCTGATGCAACCGTTGTTGAAGTTACATTTGGAGATCGTCTTGGTGCTCTCATTGACACAGTAATGATCTCGCAAAAGCTTTTAACTTAACATTTCCCACTTTTCTCTGCTTCTTGATCTGATCAACTTTGTTGTAGATGAATGCGCTCAAAAACTTGGGTCTGAATGTCGTCAAGGCAAATGTTTACCTCGATTCTTCGGGCAAGCACAACAAATTTGCCATTACTAAAGCGTATGTCTGTCTTTTCATATCATCAACAGATTCCAAGACTCGATTAAATAGCTAATGTAGATGAGTTGAATTTTGTGCTGACTGAAACAGGGATAGTGGAAGAAAAATACAAGACCCTGAATTGCTCGAGGCCATTCGTCTCACTGTCATTAACAATATGCTTGAGTTTCATCCTGTAACTACTTCCTTCCTAATTTCCTCTCTTTCTCAATGTCTTATCTTTCATCATTTCCCAACTCACACAATGCTTGTTTGGATCAGGAATCAAGTTCTCAATTGGCAATGGGAGCAGCTTTTGGTGTCGTTCCGCCAACTGAACTGGTAAAAGCCCTATTTTTTTTAACCATATCCACTATGCTCTTCAATCTCCTCGGTCATGTACAGATAAGAAATAACAATAGAGAAAACAAACAAATATACATGTATTAAACTTCCTTATAGTATTATTGACTTTGATGAATAAAATGAAGGGAATAAGCACGCAACTTCCAAGTTAGTCTCAAAATTCATTTTTTTTCATTTGTTTGATTGGGATGTTGACAGGTTGATGTGGACATAGCAACACACATAAGCATCGAAGATGATGGAGCAGACCGCAGGTAAAGAACACCCATACCGTATCTCAACTTTTTTTAAACAATATCTTCGCACATATCAATCAAAATGCTTTTATTTTTATAATATATGATCTGTTCATTGATCCATGACACTATTGTTGAGAATGCAGTTTACTCTACATAGAAACAGCGGATAGGCCTGGACTATTAGTTGAGCTGGTGAAGATCATTTCAGATATCAGCGTCGCCGTCGAATCTGGAGAATTCGACACCGAGGTTAACTAACAATCATGAGTTTACAAGTTTGAACCTAATTCTTTTAAAGATATGATCTCACGTTACTTCTTCTTCTTGTATCTGAAACAAAAAGGGTTTGTTGGCTAAGGTAAAGTTCCACGTTAGCTACAGAAACAAAGCCCTAATCAAGCCTCTCCAGCAGGTAAAAAATATTTGAAAACTCAACTATGTTTTCTCTTCATTTATTAATTTGCAGCTAATGAGTAAAACCAAAATTTGTTTGCAGGTTCTTGCCAATAGTCTCAGGTACTTCTTGAGGCGTCCATCAACTGACGAGTCCAGTTTCTAAGTTTTTTTAAAAAATTTTAAAAATTTAAATTTCATTCCTGATGACTACGTTTCTTTCTTTTACTTTTTACATTCGACAAATAAGCTGCTTCATTTAGCGGCCCTCTCATACACCTGTAATAGTAACATTATTCTCATCAAAATTTACCATAATTCACTTGGTTATCTACATTGCTTTAAAGATTAGAGAGGATCTTTAACACAAACAAAGATCAAGCAAGCACATTTAAAGAAAGTTAGTTTGCAGAAATGGGTAAACGAGTCTTAAATCCCCCTAATTATACAAGAGAATACAAATCTTTTTTTTCCCTGTTTTTAGAAAAAAGGATTCAGATAAAACGTTTGAGATAGAGTTTCACCATATATAATGTTATTTAAATGACAATGATCTTTTCTCCTTTTGCACTCCCATCATGCGCCACTTGCGTACAGGCGAGTCCATTCCTTAGCTGCATGTGTTCACATTACCAGATTAGATACGAGGGAAAAAAGTGAAAATATCAAGATTTTAGATCAAATTTGATCACCTGTTTCCACAGCTTCGGCTTCGTTACTCTTCCAATGCTTTGCTATGTTCTCAGACAGTGGATCATCTGGGTTGGGTGCACTTAGAAGAGCTTGGATACTATATTTACACAGCATTGAGGAATTACAAAAAGTGTCAATTACTAATATTAATTGCTACAATGTGGTTTAGTATGAAGAGAAGAAACTATGGAAAATATTCAGACCTCAAGAGCACAGTACGTATTTGTAGTGCAGGACTCCACTTGTCTTTCAATATGTCAAGGCAGATTCTTCCAAGCTATAAACATGATAAGTGCAAACAAAACATGTTTCATAATGATATAAAAGACCATGTGTTTGGTTAGATATCGTGATGGTAGGAGAAGAAAAGGAAAGATTTCACAACAAACCTTGTCAATGTTAGGATGGTATATCTTGGTGAGAAACCTAACCTGTGTTACAGAAGATATCATCAATTAGACCCCACAAATTCTATATCAATAAAAAAACTATAGCAACTTGTCTAATGTTATACGTGATAATCCATTTGGAGTAATCATAACCAACCAGAATCACCAATCTCATAAACCCATTAATTGTAAGATCAGAGACATTCACATTTACAACGCATCCACTTAACAATGTGGGTAAAGTTACACATAGTTATAGTCATGTTACCATGGAATGCAATGAATGGAGCTAAAAGGTCAGAAATAAGTCGAACAACTAACCTTGGGAGCTGCCATAGGATATTCTTCAGGCAAAAAGAGCTCCAACTTGAAAACCCCTCCTACAAATTGAGAATGAAACAAAATGATTGGTAAACATCAATTAATAGAGAATTGATAACAGATTAAACAGCAGACTTTTATATAAGAAAAGAACCGGAATTTCGATTTGGCATTGTAAATTCTAGAAGACAGTGGAATAAACAAAAATGTGTCGGAATGAAATGAAACCACCACAATCCAAAAACCAGCAATCTATAAGACCAGTAGACACCTTATAACCTAAACGAACATATCCGTTTATATAAACAAAGATAGAGACAGTAAAGTTTTCATTACTCGCAGAAGAAAAGGTAGCAAGTATCATGCATTAAGGAAGAAAAAGGTAGTGAGAAGTAATCAATGAGCAGATTAAAACAATCAACTACCTTCATAAGGAGATTGAGTAGGACCAAGAATCATAACATTGAAATAGCGCATATTTTCTTCTGATGGAGACGCACTTATCCCAGGAGCTGCAAAAAACGTAGATTGATTAAACATCCATTAAACTCAAGTTCCGAAAATTATCTAACTTCGAATTGAATCAACTGTTTCAGCTAAAATCGACTACAAAGCTCAACAAGGATTATAATGGATTGATGAATTTACCAGGTTCACTAAGTAGACGTTGAGTTTCCTACCAGATCGGAGAACAAATAAAAGTCAGATCATAAGTAGATGCTATAAGATCAAATAAAACTATCGAAATTCTTCCCAAATTCTGCTTAGCTACAAGCCGGAGATTTCCTTCTTCCGATTTCAGATTAAAATCCCCAATATGAAACCGACGGAAATACGGATCGGAGGATTTTACAGAAGATCAGAAAACGCACCTTGATGATTCTTCGGGGAAGATTACTATTTGCCATTCTCGCGCGCTACCGGATTCGATCGATCTTAGAGAAGTTAGGGTTTTTGAGAGAGAACGAAGCTAGTAAAAGAGAGCGCAAGGGGATAAATGATAATCGATTACGCTTCGTCGTCTCTCGTGTCCTGCCCTTTAGATGCTTTTAATTATTATTTTCTTTTTCTTTTTTCCCTTTTCTTTTTTCTCACTAAAAATAAAACCATCTCTTTAGTAGCACAGAGTTTCGTTCGATGTCTGTTTTCCGCTTTCAAGTCGGAAGCTTTTAGAAGTTTTTAGAAACTCGTTTTTATACCATTTTAAAAAATATCTTAAATGTATTGGAAATTTGCGTTTCCGTTTTGCAAACTTGCACTTCTGTTTTAGTAGCTATTATTTTTATATATTTTTATTTTATAAAAAAAATCGAGAACTAATATAATATTTTCGTTTTTATGCACATCACTTTTGATTTTTTTGTCTTTTATTTATAAAAATTTTTGCTTTAAAGAATTATTTTATTCACATTCGAAATGGTAAAATTGATTAATTTAATTAGTTGAATAAGATTATTTTGAAAATTTTGATTATGATTATCTTTCTTTTAAAAACATAGAGTTTGAGATGAATTTTTAATTGAGTTGAAATGAATATGATGATTTAGATTTTTTTTTTATTTCGTTTAGTTGAGTTGTATAAAAATGAGGCGCTGAATTTATATTATTCATAACAATTTTAAATACATTAGATGTTATATATAAATATTAAATTTATGTTATTCATAATAATTTTTAATATAGTATAATATTTAAATATTTGATTATATATATAAGTTTCTAACACATACCCATTTCCTAATACTTTTTTAAAAAATCGTTTCAACTCTTTTATACGTTTTTTTTTCCCTCATACTCGTTTTTATTATATGCAACTTAGCTTTATACTAACTAAAATATACTATACTTTTATGAAATAAGGAAACATCAATAATAATTCATTTGTGAAAATCAAAATTGGAATTTCTTCAACTTTGTACTATTCTCTTCCAATTTATATTCACTTCAAAAATCCAAATGTGGATTTTTTAACCATGAATAAGGGCGTCTAGCCGTCTAATGTCAATAAATATTTTGAAGATTAATCTGATAAATTAATTGAATATCCTTCTCTAAATCAATTTTAAAAAATTAGTTTTTGTTTTGTCAATGACATGCACTATTAAATTCGGTCAGATGGTAACATAATGACGATATTATTACAAGCGACAATATATCATGATCTTGAAATACATATAGGCACATCTATAGAAATTAATACGTTTTAGAGCTATTTTTTTACTTTTTTAAGATAATCTTTTACAATACTAAAACTTTTCTAGTTCACTAAACTTTTTAAAGATGATATAATTCGCTAGTGCCCTTCAATTCTATTTTGTTCTCTTTTGTGCCTTTTACGATGCGTTGGTCGAACGCTAACTTAAGAGGTACATAAATATATACAGTTCTCATTTTATCGCTTTTTCTCAATAGTCAAATTGGAATCCGCAAAAATCAAAAGGACAAAAAAGACAAGACTTTTCAGGATAAATAAGTCCCGGTATCATAACATAAAATAAGTTCCGGTAACATAACATAATCTTTCACGTTTGGAGATTTTCTCAAAGTCAACGACTAGTCTCTGTAAACGTGATCTAAAGCCGCGATACAAATCAGTTATTAGTCTATAGAGGTAATAACGTGATTTAAAGCCGCGATACATTCCGCTCAAAACTGGACAACGAACTGAGTTAAAGCTACAAGTCTATAGAGATTTAGGGATTTGTGATCATTTTGGGATTCTTCTAAGTATTACGTATTTGCCAAACACATTCTTCTCCTGCCACAGGTACGGGATGAAGAACGATCTATACTTAGCTGGCGAAAGCTCTCTGTCCAAATAAGGTAACACAGCGATAGCCTGAAAAAGGCGAAAAGAACCGATTGAAGAATGGCAAGTGATATTAAAGATTGTTTTTCTTTCAGGAAGATGGTTTGATTCTTATACCTCCCATGTTGATAAGTCACTGCCTCGATATTGATACGGTCTGCTAAGCTGCAACTCAATGAAGAATGTACAAGCTTCGATGTTCTTTAACTGAATTTATAAAAAGAGGATGCAGAAATCAAGCGATGCTCGAGTTTACGATTTGAGAATTTGAAGGGTTTCATGAGAGAATAATGTGTGAGTTTTACATATTGTTCTTCGGATGCTTGGTTCTTGTTGTTGAAGTATGGAGGTGATGCTGCAGTGCCTCCAAGTGTACTGTTAAATGGGAATGGAAGAAGACCACGGAATCCATCATCAATCCACCGTACTTCGCTAATGTAGTCAGGCACGAAAAATGATGATGGATATCGATGCCATTCACTTCCCACACACAGAACAGAACCTGACATAGGGATAAATCCAACCAAGAACTCATCAGTGATCATAAAATTTTGACAATCGGACTTTGTTCCTCTTTGTCCAATGGCAAATAACTATTCTAGAAATAAAAGTGAAATGTGATCTTCACTAGTGTTAACATAGTAATGATCAAAGAGTAGTGTTCGAAATAGATCTACCTGGTCCCGCATCATCATGGTGCTCCAATAGTTTGTAGACCATCATGGGAGCGGCATAGCCATTAATCAGAGAAAATGTGCGACAATGTGAAGTACATAAGATAAAACCAAGAATCACAGGTCGCATGTATTTGGTTATCTGCATATTAAAAAGAAATGTGAAAATCGTACAATCTAATTCTTCTCAATTTTCGGAAAGGAAAAATTCAGAGACTGAGATATTATAAGCTAAAACTTACTGTCACCAGAAGACTATCACGTGAGCTATACTTTTCCCGGAATAGCTCAGGGATGTTCTCAATAACAGCAGAAGCAGAAACACATATAAGAGGGTATATAGGATAGAGGAACCTGCAGCAATTGATTGATCGTAAAAAAGATGTTGGTTGAATACTGGGGTACAGTAAAGGTATCATAAAATTGTGTGGGGCTGGTCTAAAGGCTACAAGATGAAAGATATAGATGATCACCTTTCTTCTTTGTGGGGCTGAAGTGACATGAACGCCAGCCAAATATACATCGGCGAAATCACAACAAGCAAGCCATGGTCATACTTTCTTCTGATGACAGGATATATTGCGACAAACAATATTGCCAAAATGAAACAAAAGTTGAAGTTATTAAATCCATTTCTTATATAAAATAATGCTCCTTCAGTCCCATAGAGATGACTTTCTCCACCTCCTAACACATTGTATATCAAGAGATTCAAAACCGAAGATGTCCATCTCTTGTAATAATAGTAATCCACAAGTACTGAGAGTCCCTGGAAAAGAGACAAAACTACTTAGAGTGCAAATGAAAGTACGCAGCAAACAATAATTCCCATAAAATCCACACAAACAAAACACTAAGATTGGTGTTAACTTACTAGGAGGAAAATAGAGGTGACAGCGCCAGAGATAAATGCTTGCTTGAATCTCTTAACCAGAGAGTAAATAACGACAGGTAAAAAGGCCAAGATAGAAAATGGCCAGCCAAGGATCACACCAATAACAGAAACTGCAACAGCCATGGCATACTTCTCGAAAAGTAATAAACCAGATGAGAGACTCATGGCGTACATAGAGAATGAACTGGGGAGAAAGCCTAGCCAATTTTAGGGAAACATGAATTAGTATGAAAGCAGGATATAATGCCAAATTTGGAGCAAGGGAAAATAACAATGTCATCGAAATAACTTATACCAGCATTTGAAACTAAAATCTATCGAATGCAAGAATAGCTTGGAAAGCCTATAATATATGCACTAGGAAGTACGAAAAAGAGCATAAATAAGTGTCTCAAAGCTACACTAAACATAACACTCACTGGTGCTAGCAAAGAAGCAGCCACTGGTTAAGCAGAGCATTGCAGCTGCGTATGTAGCAAGACGTTTCCCATACTTTCTGGAGAGTGCAACAACCAGGACAGTGTCTGAAACTGCAGAAACCAATCCCAGAAAGAGTCTCACTGCATAGAAAACTCTAACCTATCCACATGATACAAAAAAATGAAGTAAATAAGAGATATGCAGAACATACCAATAAGAACAATACATGAGGAAGCCTGAAAAGCTAACCTTTTCATCAACAAACCACCAAGAAGCCGGCCGCGCAGCCAGTTCATGGAAAAGGATGTATAAGTAGGAGCGAAGAGCAAAGTTAGAACTGCAAACACACATAAAAGTAAATTAATCTCATGATTATGATTTTCACATAAAACTCAAGATACAATCATATTTATAAACGGAAAATAGCAATTGAAGCATATGAAATTAAACCATCAGATTAGAAACTAAACAAGCAAAAAGAAATGAACCCAGCTTGGTTTCTTTGTAAAACCCACCATACACTCTCAAACAAAAATCTGATAAACTTAGAACGATTCCGTCGAAATCAAAGTTCTACTTCACCACATCGCAACTTTACATTTCTGATTTCAAATTTAAACAAAATGATAAGAACCAATATCACCTATACAATCACAACCACAGCTCAAGAACATGCTTACTCTAGCTAAGTAAGTAGGAACATGACTAATGCGATATTATACAATAACTTATACAGTAAATGTAGACCTGTATTCCCAGGTCTGAAATCCCGACTTGTAGAGAAGATAATGGAGAGGCTCCCAGTAATTGAACACTTCATCACAGTCATGAATGATGTTAGAAGTCGCGCTCATGTAACGAAGATAACATAGCGCCATAAACGGAAAGAACCACCGGAGACCACCATCCTCCGCCTCCCCGCCGTTAGATCGGCCCGGCTTATCGGTCTTCGAGTAGGATTTCGTCGAAGAAGAAGAAGAAGAAGAAGAGCCAGGTAGAAGTGGGCGCCTCTGGCGCGTCGTTAGATCCATCGAGCTTTGCGGATTTCAGTAGGAAAATGGGCGTAGTAAAGTGCAGATTGCACAAGGAGTCTCTTCTCGACGAAGCAATGAAAAATGCTTTGTGTAAAGTATCTGATTGAACTAGAGGGTCAGTAATTGTACATAAACAAAAAGACCCGTAATGAGTCGTAAATTTAATGGGCTTTTCAGTATTTTAAGCCCAATTATATATATATACATAAATTTAAAAAATGGTGCCCCATACAACATCGATATCGTTTGGAGTAGACATTATAAATCGGATCCACCTTGTTTTTTTCTATTGTGCTGCTCAAGGTAAACTTGGTTTTTCATGTATGGTTTTTTTTTGCTAAAAGGGTTTTCTATTTAAAGCATGAGAAGTGTAAAAATATTACAAGCCTAAAAAGACTATAGTTTGGGTAAGCACCTAATAATAGAGCCATGTCCAATAAACCCCAAGATTAATTATATGGATTCTAATATGAATCTAAATGAATCAAATCCAACAGAATTAAATGAGGAACAGCCCAAAAAACATTGTCATTGTCGTGAGCTTAGAAGAAGCTTTGCGACGTTTCAACAGATAAGAGAGAGCAATCAGCTTCCTTCAATCAATGATGATGACCAATTGAAGATCTGAAAATCACTACTACGAAGCAGTCAATAACCATAGCTGCAGCATTGAAGATGCCAAAGGTTGATTCACTTCTCGATAGCTTGCGATGCGATTCCTAATGGTGAGATCAATCTGAGCAAGTAAGGAGTCGAACGATCTGAATGTGTTGCGGTGTAGCCTGGCGTTTCTCTCTGTCCATAGAGCATAAATCGTACACTGCAAAGCCAAAACTGTAAGTCTTTTCTTCTCTTTCCTTCCTGATAGCATCTGCAATTGAACCAATGATCTAACCCACAATCTCTCTGGAATCAGACCACATCTCGAAGCTACAACAGACCATACAGACCAGATGTGACTACAATCAAAGAACAAGTGATCTCGGCTCTCCGGCATGGTGTTACACAACAAGCAATCTGAAGCAGTTGGAAGACCCCATCCAAGAATACGGTCCCTAGTTGGACATCTATTTAGAACAAAGAGCCAAGTTAGAAAATTGTGCTTCGGAATTCCACCTTTATTCCAAACAATATTTCCCCAAGGTACATCAACTCCAGGTCCTTTCAATTTGTTATAAACCTCTCCCGTATAATACTTCGTTCTTGTTGTTCCATCTATCTCCCATTCATAGTAATCTTTCTCTTGAGTTAGTTGAATAGTTGTAAGAAAAACCTGAAGAGTAATCTTCCTCTTGAGTTAGTTGAATAGTTGTAAGAAAAACCTGAAGAGTGAGTTGGTTTTCTGATCTTGTAGGAGGAAGAAGCCATTGACCATGATTGCATAAATCAGAGAGGGTTGATTCCATTCTTATACCCAGTCGTGATTCTCGGCTTGACTGAAGGAAATTTTGTAAGCTTCCAAAAGGAGACCAATTATCAGACCAAAACCTACAGCTTTTGCTATTTTGCACTCGAAATTTTATCCAATTGAATACTTCATCCTTGACTTTCATGTGTTAATCAGTTATGTTTCATATATTGATACATATAGTTTAATTTCTCAATGGATAACAGTAGGCAATATTAAACATTAATAAATAAATATACGTGACTTCAACTGCTATTTGGTAAAATCAAACAATGATTGATGGTAACTAGCTCTTCTTCAAATGTTTTTTAAATGACAATGGATCACAGTAGGCAATATTAATCGTGAATTTTTTTTCTTAGTCACAAATTTATAATTCTTTATTGGATAACAAATATATATTTTTTAGCTTATAAAAATAGATTCCGAGTTATTCGACGAGTGAAATAGATTAACGGTGGATACTGATCAAATATTAGGGGTCTTGATATAGACCACTTTTCTAGAATCAGACACTTTGACTAAAGTCCCAAGCTCATAACCAATCCAACACATAAAGCTACCCTTATCGTAAAAATACCCCAAACATTTACAGTCTCGACTACACAACCCACGACACTTACTCTCTCCAATAGGAAGACCAACGTTATACTTCGTCATGAAATGATCAACACCTCCAAGTCTATAATAGTGAAAAGTCTTTGGATCACAACTCTTCACCTTCTTGGGCCTACAAGCCTTACTCCAGCCCAACAAGCCCATCTGCAACGGACAAGCCACACACTGATTATCCTCACAAACACCAAAGTTTCCACATTTCGACGGTAACCAACACTCGCTGTTGTCATGGTTGAAAAGCTCGAACGTTACTTCCCATGCAAGAAAATTGACCTGGAAATCGAAAGTGTAGATCCTAAGATTTCCATCGGCTTCAAGCCTGAGGAAACTACGTGAGGCGTTGAATCTAGGCCGCGCGAGAAAATGTTTATAAGGAAACTCAGGCCTAAGCCCTGGCGTGGCTAGGCCCAAGTGAGTAGCGGTTCGTTGGTCTTTAGCTGCGTAAAGGGTCGCGCTTGGAATAAACCGACCTTCTATAATGTAATACACAACGGACATGTTGTTGGTCCTAGGGATTAAATGGCTTAGAACAAGTCGGTCGGGCTCTAAAATAAGACTATAAGACCCATTATTGCGGCTTACGAGCTTGTTCGGGCCATCAAGTGTAAGAGACTGGCCAACCAGGAGCTTATCCGTCGGGAAATCAAAGCTCTGCCACACGGGCCATCCTTCATCATCAAACAACACAAGATTTCCGTTCTCATTCATCGTTAACCCTATAACGCCTTTATTTTTTGTCTTGGTCTGTCAGACAACTCTGCCATCTGGTTGGGCCAGTACGAGGTTTCCCTCCGGTCCAAACGAAAGAGAAGCCTCTTCTTGAACTGGGGTTTGCGGGTTAGCCTGCCAAACCCAACGGATGATGGAATCTGAACTTCCTGTTCCCATCCCAATACCTAGTGTGAATGCGTTTGGCATGGTGTTAAAGAAACATAGACGGAATTGGTTACGGATTACACGTAAGTCTCTGTAACTTGCGCCGTACTCCACCGTGGATTCTCCGAAGACACCATTGTTTAGGAATCGGAATTGCTCGGATGGAGGAACTTGTGGTTGGACGAGAGAGATGAGAAGAGAAAGAGAAAGAAGAGTAAGAATATGTGATGCTAATGCCATTTTTCAAGGTCTTCGGATAGAAACGAAGCGAATCAAACGGATGTATTTATAATGCAAGATTTAGTACAAGAAATAAAGAAGTAAAAACTGATTAATTTACTCTAGTTTCAATGTCTATATTATATAACAATTTGTATGCTTGGGAATTTCTTAAGCTGTACTATACACACGTCGCCCATGTGGTTCAAGATACGAAAGATTACTACTCGTGCTTCGCAGCACATATATTAAATCTTAATGGATTTATAGGTTTTTCATGTGAGATTTATGGCCACTCTGAAGGAAACTAAGATATTTGCAATAATTTTTAGCATTCTGTTTCAAAATGTCGATAATGAATTTCATTCGAAAATATGTTCAACATAGTCCCTAGTATAAAGATTTTTAATTAAAATTTTATTTCACTCTTAAAGTGACATTTTTCTATTACAAATAGAAGCCAATTAAGTTCCAACTTTCTTGCGGGTCTATACTTTTTAGTTTTTCTAAATATAACAAAATTTATTTTAAAACGATTCTAAGAAAGAAACAATCTTATAAATATTTATACAAAGAAGAATTTAATAAATAATTATTTTACGTATCCTTTTCAATATTATCATTATCTTTTGTCACAGACTCACAAAACAGGGTCATCAATATTCCATGGAGAATGATTGCCAAGCTGATGCTGATAGAAACATAAGTATAATGAAACTGGAAGTAAACAAAAATAAAGAAATACAAACAATATTTATATGTTTTACCAAAAAAACAATATTTATATGTCAATCATACCAATTAATCAAACGGTGGAAAATAATGTGATAGGCAAAGTGACAAAAGAAAAAGCTCTCGTGGACCCCATTATCCCACGTCTCCCTCAGAGTCATATCTCACTAGAGAAAATAATACAATCTTGTTATTCGCGACTCAAGGAGATTACTCTCATTTTACTGTTTTCTTTATCCCTATCCTACATTATATGTGTGTAAGCATACGAATACTCAAGTTAAACAAAAATTTATTTATGGTTAAACACACACACAACTTTAATCTTTACCGGTTCTGGTTTTGATACCATTACTAATCTTTACACACTTTCTCCATATAATCATTAACCATATGTGATTAGTGGAAATTTTTATAATCTAAATCCCCTCCTCTATCTATCATCTAGATTCCACTATATCTCTTTTTTCTCTTCCCAACGCCAACAATATATTTTTTCCATCTGAATTCATCTCTCAAGATTCGATATTTTCTATGAGCCATGTAACAATCATCAACATCCATCATCATAACAAAATCCACCGGTAGAAGCAATGACTAGTACAAATACGAGCAACAAAGGCAAAGGCATATCAGAAGGATCCTCACCGCAACCACCGACTTTAAGCCGTTACGAGTCACAAAAGCGCCGCGACTGGAACACGTTTTTTCAGTATCTCAGGACCAAGAAGCCGCCAGTTCACATATCCGAGTGTAATTCAAACCACATACTCGATTTCCTCGGATATCTTGACCAGTTCGGTAAAACAAAGATTCATATCCAAGGATGCGTGTTCTTCGGACAGCAAGAGCCATCTGGACAGTGTAACTGTCCGTTAAAACAGGCATGGGGAAGCTTAGATGCTTTGATCGGACGGCTGAGAGCGGCTTACGAAGAGAACGGTGGCTTACCGGAGCAAAACCCATTTGCCAGCGGCGGGATTAGGTATTTTCTGAGGGAAGTGAGAGATTCACAGGCCAAGGCGAGAGGAGTTTTGTATAAGAAGAATAAGAAAAAGAATCCAATGAAAGGTCTTGATGATGATACGGGAACTAGTACTACTACCTCGAATTAATCACCTAGTTATATCACCTTTAATCCATGGTTAGTTATTTTGGCTTTGTTGTTGTTACCTACAGTATATCTCTCTATATATATATATCTGTATTCACATATTATAAAGTTATTTTATATATACAAATATATAGTTGTAAATGTATTGACTGAATCGATACGTATAGTAATCCAATTTTTATTGGCGGAGTTCTTAGAGTTACTATCAATACATTATTTATTGTTATCAAAGCCTAAGTTCAAGTGTGTAGAATTCTATATGTAATAGACGAAAGTAAATCTCTCAAAGAATGTCACAATGTCTCTTCATTAATTCTTTTAATATATAAGTAATAAAACACAATTATCCATTGTTTGACATCTAATTATTAACTTGAACCTAATTACTTAAGAATCGTAAATATATTCGTTTTGACCAAAAAAAATCATAAATGTATAAACATTAAATTTAGTAAAAATCATAGAATTAATTTTAAAAAGCAAAAGATATTATAACATAAAGCTACAAAAATTAATTGAAATTTTTTCAAATAATTTAATTAACATGATTTAACGTATACATAATATATGATTTGTTTTAATGTGAAAACGTTAATTGATAAATATATATATATATATATAAGTAAAATATAATCAAAATAAAAGTCAAGTATAAAATATGGTTCAATTAGTTTTCAGGTATATGTATTATTATACAATAATTAATGACTCATTATTTAGTTTTAAAGATATTAATGAAAAAACATTTTTAAAAATAGTCATAACTAAATAAAACTATGGATAAGAAGATATACGACTTATAAAGACACTATAAGTTCATTAATGGCATAAATGAGTCTAAGTTGAATTCTCTTGTGAGGTATATGTTCATATTATTGCGTGAGAATAAACCCTAGAAGGCATGTATATATTTTAGACAAACACTACCAAACCCTACGAGGCTATGACGTTCTTCAATTTAATAAAACCAAGCAAGTTGAGATGACATTATGCTACATACACACCTATAGGAGATATATTTTTATGGGGTTTGTAGTCTCGTAGAAATGGTAGTGCTTACTTTAGAGTCTAGATCAATTATATGCGTTAGAAATAAGAATCCATAAATGACATATTATATTTTCCAAATTATCTACTGAAACGATCTCGTGCTATTCGTTCCATTGGAGTACTTGTGTGTTTATCATTGGTGTATAGCTTATGAAGAATCACAGTAAAAATCAGCTTGAAATTTCTTATATCTGAAAATAACTTTGTGGTAAACCCCGAATTTCGGTAAACACTGTAGAGTTTGATTATAAATTTACAGTTTGCTTAATGTGTGTAAATGCAACAAAAACTGTAAGCCTGTGCTATATAAACAAGGGTCAGAGAATAAATGTAACTAAGCATTTCCCTTAGAGGGCCATATTTTCGTTTTAATGGGCCTCATGAAAATAGGTCCATTGTGCTGTTTAACAAGGTCCACCTTAAAGGCGCGCAGATTGCACCACATCTCACGACGGAGAAGGAGATACTGCTCCGACTTGGTGCCTGAAAGATTCGTAACAAAACTTTCTCCAAAATTTTGGTTATCGATTATCAAGAACTAATTTATCTCCAGATTCATGACTCTGGAACGTTTCCTGCTCAGATGATTAAAACTGGGTAACACAAAAGTAATTGCAGAATATGAGTTTGTTGATTACATCCATGATCGGAGCTCAAATGCTAAACCCAGAAAATAGGCACAGAGACCAAAGCATTTGCTTTTTTAAAAAAGCCTCTGATCAAAATTGAGAAAACTGAGTCAATGAGAAGACTTTAGCTAAGAAAGAAAGCAACAATCCACAAGCAGAAACCATTGAGTTATGAGTATCAGATTATATTCTAGGGTTCATCAAAAGAAAATCAGAGGAAATTTCTTCCACTGAGTTGCAAAAGATCCAAACTTTAGGTCAACGATATTCGAATCGCAAGATCAAAACAAAGCAGATAAAAATAAATTACATAAAGAAAAGAGATAGAGTGATCATCATTTCATTGCTTTCTGAATCGAATCAGTAGGCGTTTGGTGCAATAAACCTCCATCTCCATGTTGATTCTTCTCTTGCTGTTTCAGAATCGATTTTTTCTCCATCTCACGCCATTTATTGATCGCGAAAGTACATAAAACTGCGAAATTGACACTCATGGGAATGATGGATTTACTCCTGATCGAAATTGAAAAAAACAATTGAATGACAAAGCAAACTTACAACCGGCGCCGACGAAGTAGACCATTCGAAGGACCTTCGGAGCCGGTGGACCTTCTTCCATCATTTCTTCTAATCGCTACTTGTCTGCTCTTCTCTAAAGAGTTGGCTCAAAACGTAGCCGTTTTTTAGTTCTGTAGCCAAGATGAGACCTAACCCGACAACATTACGTAACCCGACCCGATTTGACCCGGTTCTGAAGATACAAAATAGAGAAATCAGAATTAAAAATGGAGCGAAAACGACGATGGAAGAGGAATCGAATGACTCACCTTCCCACTTGTTCATCTCTCCGATTGGGAATTTGACAAAAAAAATTGAAAGAATTAGCGTAATTGAGAGATCACGAGCGGATTGAAAAGGCATAAATTCGATAATGAATCTTTGATCTTCTGCTACTGAAAGCAGCTTTTGGTTTCAATAACTTCCTCAACGATGGTTCTATAGGTTGAATTTTCTCTCCATAAACCGGTTTGAGAGGAAGCAGAACATCGCTTTTTAGCTGTTTCAGCTTTTGCAATACCATGCAAAGATAATGAGAAGCTAGATGACATTACCCTCACTGTTGCAAGCTACTATTATAGTCCTCACTATGTAAATATTACTTGGTTTAAAATGCTTAAGGAAACTCGTCTTTCAGGGGGATATGATAAAAGATTGAGAAAGAATGTTAAGAGTATTTGGAGGAGCTCACAAGTTTGGCCTAGAAAAAAACAAGCTTCTCTAACATGAACATTTTTACTCTGTATAGTATAGGTTAGTAATAGGTGTATGTTAGCATATTATTAAGCTTATGTTAGCATTCTATTTACTTGTATAAAAGGGATCTATACTGTACAGAGTGGAATTAATGAGAAAATATCAATTCTTCAAGTTCATCGTCTTCTTCCCTGAGTTTGTTACAGCTTGAACTTGGAGTTTGTTATTCTCTTGAATTGCTTGTGTGTTCTCCCCACACCGACGGTAAAAATGCACCTCCCTTCCTTGCATTTTCCTTACAATGTTGATTCTATTCATTGTCTTAGTCAAAATTGAGAATCTGTTCTCTACTTACAAACCAAACCGAAAAGTTCCATGTTGCAGGATGACCATTTCTGTATTGTTCCATTGTAGGCAATGTCATATTACAAACCTGAGGTCCTGTGGAAACAGTGAAAAGCGGAGTAACTGGTAATCTCGGTGAACCGACTCCAGAAGATTTTAGCAAGGCAATTCTTCATATATTCCTCAAAAATTCCGATTTAGCTTACCGAATGGGTACTGAAGCTAGGAAAAAGTTATTCTCTACTCAGACAATTAGACAAATATTAATGTCTTGGATCCTCCTAAAGAGGACTGAGATTATTCTGCTTCACAACTAATGTATTTCTGAAACTGGTTCACCAACAAATTTTGAGATAAAAGTTAAAGAAACATTATATAATGTATAGTCTAAATCTCATATAAATGTCGATAGTGTTACAAAACAAGGACTTAAACGAACAATGGACCATGGGGGTTATAATTCTCTCAACAGAAAATAAAAAATAAAAAATAAAAAAAGCCTTCAATTTGAGCAGCACCCGAGTTTCTTCAGAGCTGAGACATCGTTTTTAACTTCAATTTTCTCACCTTTCGGGACAGAGCCGTTCGCATCTTCATCAGCTTCTACTTGTTTCTTGCTGGTGATGCGATATATCTGTGTCAAGACCTCTGCAAATGCGTCCTCGACATTGGTAGCTTCAAGGGCAGATGTTTCCATGAAGCAGAGCGATTCTTGCTCTGCGTAGGATTTCCCGTCTTCTGTAGGAACAGCTAGTAAGTGGCGGAGATCAGATTTGTTACCAACAAGCATCACTACAATGTTTGGATCTGTGTGGTTCTTGAGCTCTTTTAACCAACGGTCTACGTTCTCAAATGTTGCACGGCGGGTTACATCATATACTAGAAGTGCTCCCACAGCTCCACGGTAGTATGCACTGGTGATAGCACGGTACCTGTGATGGCAGTCAAACCGAGTCTTAAGCTTGCGGCTAGAATCAGTGATAAATTGAGCAAAGGAGATAACAAAGTGATAGGCTTTATAATCAGTTGTCAAAGAAGAAAATTCTTAAAGGCTTATAACATGCATTATCTTAATCTCAGGCCAATCCCCAAATCTAGATCCAGGATCTGGCATAATTAGTAGAAGAAATGACCTGATATGTTTCTATCAAGCTGTCAAGGATGTGCATACTGATCTGATATCCAACAATTTTGCCAAAAATAGAAACAAACTAAAATGCCAGGTCAAAGAAGGCAGTAAAACAATGGATTCAAAGGAGGCAACTATACTTAGTCAAGAGAGCAAGTTCTTTGCTTAGGTTCTAATAGTAGTCTATAGTAGTATTCCTGATCCTAGTGATGATTAACCAGAAAGAATTACATGCTCTTGTTCATCCATCCAACTAAGATTCAATCATAGCAATCTACATTGAGTCAAACCCATAGACTTATTTTCATCAGAAGGGCTGTTTTTTAATCTACATTATTAGCTATGTCCATATGACCATATTCTATCTATCAACGGTGGTCAAATGCGGTCAACCATTTACAGAAGAGCAATATTTGAGTACCAAAAAGTCAACGGAGAGACTCTCTAGTAAAAGGCTACTGAACACATTCACTACTCTGAATGCAAAAAAATCTAATACAAGCAAAGAAGCTAGTGAATGAATCAGACACCACTCTAGAAAAAGTTTGAAAGAACATAAAGATTGGGTTAAAGATCTCAATTCCGATACAGTACCATGACTTCAAATCAAGTCGGACAAATGAATCAAAAGTTAGATCTGTGGAAACTCGTTTAGTAGACTTCAAATAAGGCACTGTTAGATCGGGAACCTAAGTATGGAAGCAAAGGAGCTATGAACTGTTAGAGTGATCTTCGAGGCAGTAGCTTCTATTTGAGATATACTTGAGACCAATTTACCCAGATAAAATAAAAAACATGCCATGAAACTTAAGGTGAAAGACGTTCACCGAACAAGATCTAGCTTACATACACATATCGAGAGATCAAACACGAAGAACGAAATGAAGAGACGAGGAAGACGAAAAGCGAACCTCTCTTGACCAGCAGTATCCCAAATCTGAGCTTTGATGACCTTGCCATCGACTTTTAAGGTGCGAGTGGCGAACTCGACGCCAATGGTGGATTTAGACTCGAGGTTGAACTCATTTTTAGTGAATCTGGAAAGGAGATTCGATTTCCCGACTCCAGAATCGCCTATAAGAACAACTTTGAAGAGATAATCATAGTCATCTTCCACTCTGTATCCTGCCATCTCCGCCGTCTCAGATTAATCGCTGAGAGCATGGTTATAGGTAGTAAATATGATTGGGGTAATATATGAATTTTATAATATTAATTGTATTGGGATTGATGAATAGAGAAAGAAAGAGGAGAGAGATAGAGAGAGATGTTATATTTACCCACTAAATATGGGTGCTAAAATTCTAAATTTAGATACTCAAAATATGGTTTGGGTAAATATAAGAATTTTATAATATTAAAAATCTCTTATATTTACCCTTATTTACTACCTATAACCATGCTCTCAGCGATTAATCTGAAAGAGAGAGAGAGAGAGACGCAGTGTAAAGGTGTAAACTGAGATTTGAAATAACGCGAGAAATTGGTGTTAGAGTTAAAGTGACGGGCGATGACAGTCTGTGATTATAATCTGAGATCTCGTCCGTTGATCTATCATGCGCGTTGGTGACTGTAGGCTTTTTAATGCCATGTGGCGACGTTTTAAACTACTGATTAGCAAAGGTTTTAAGTGCGGTAAATGCCGTCTATACTATAAGTGAGTTTTAAACATTGTTTAAACTTCAAATAAACCCCTTAACAATTCCGTCACAAAACGAATAAATCAATAATTGGATTTTTGCTTACTATATATTAATTAGGAAATTTAACAGTAATACTGTATGTAGTAAAAGTTAAAAACCAATCATAAATGCTGAAATAAATAATGAAAATAAAATCACTCTTAAGATTTTTTTTTTCCTTCTAAACACTTTATTAATAACCATTGTTGGAATCAGACATTACGAAGGAGTTAAGAAAATTTGGGCAACAATTATAAATAGACCAATCATACAATGATGAAATCACTCTTAGGATTAATAAGCTGTAATAAAGCATGTGTGGGGTGGGCTTTTGATTATCGTCTGTAAAACCCTTAATGGGCCCTTTCAATTAATAAAATTGGCTGACAAATAAAAAATATGTAATAAAACGTGTCATTTCGCTGGCGAATTGATGACGGTGATTTCGTCTTACTCCTCCTCTCTCGCTTTCAAAGAAAACCTAATTACAAAGGTGCCATAAAAGTCAGAATATGATTTTTATGACAAAACATGTCCTGATTATTTGATTTTTCTGGAGATCATGAGTTGAATTTTAGGTAACGGTTTTTTTGTGACAGGAATTTTGATTTAATCCGGTTAAATGTTTTATAATTTCTCTGTATTTCAGGGTTTAAGGCATAAGGCATGGATTTTCAAACCTCTGTCAACGAGAAGCAAAGGAACTCTGATAGGATAAGCAATTTACCTGATTCGTTGTTATGTCAGATACTCTCGGAACTCTCCACAAAGGAATCGGTTTGCACTAGCGTTTTATCAAAACGATGGAGACATCTTTGCTTACAGGTTCCTGCATTGGATTTGGATTGCAATAAATTCCCACCATATGATGTCTTTGTCAGCTTCGTAGATAGGTTTCTGGGTTCTGACAATCACTAACACTTGAATAGATTCAACTTGATCTATGAGGTTTATGATCACGATGCTTCTCGTTTCAAGTAGAACTTTTAGAGTCAGAATCGAATGTGAAGAATTTCACAATGATCATACTTTGTTGTTTGGGAACACTCTGTTTCGTGTCGAAACAGACTCTGTTTCTTATGAAAAAAACAGAAATCTTTGTGAACTGAATATTACTTTATTACGATTAAAATTGTGTCTGAACTGTGTTACAATGATGGATTTCGACTCCTACTTATACAAATGAAACAACGCAAATGTGTAAAAGTCATGTCTATTCGAAAGACACATTTGTGCCTTTTGGGTAAGTAACCGACTTATGTGAACCGACTTTGAGATATGATTATATTTTGACACTCCCCCTTAATCATATCTCGGCTTCACTCCAACCTTTCTTCTGAGATCTTCAAACCTTGACACGTTTAACGCCTTAGTGAAAATATCCGCGAGTTGATCTTCTCCTTTGCAATATTCCAATTGAACAAGTCATTTGTGCTCGGTTTCACAAACAAAATGGTACTTGATTTCTATGTGTTTCGTTCTTCTATGCTGCATCGGATTCTTTCCTATTGCTATTGCCGACTTGTTGTCACATAAGATAGGAATACCTTCTTCAATCTTCAGTCCAAGTTCTTCAAAAAGTAATTGTAGCCATATGGCTTGATTTGTGGCTGCACATATGGCGATGTACTCTGCCTCCGCTGTTGATTGAGCCACTGTTTGTTGTTTGTTTTACTGCCAACAAAACACACCTGATCCAAGATTAAAGATATAACCTGACGTGCTTTTCATGTCTTCGATAGAACCACCCCAATCACTGTTCGAGTAGCATATCAATCTTGGTGCTTCCACGCTTGCAAAATGTACTCCATAGCTTGACGTTCCTTTGACGTACCTTAAGACCCTTTTGGCTTCTTGATAATGCTTCATGCGTGGTGATGACATGTATCTTGAGAGATAGGAGCTTGCATACATTATATCAGGTCTTGTTGCACACAAGTATAGGAGTCCTCCAACAATACTCCGATACTTAGTCGAATCTCCATACTCTTTGTCATCTTCAACTTTTTTTGCTTTTTGGTGTAAATGGAGTGCTTACACTCTTGCTTTCTTTCATCCCAAACTTATTAATAAGTTTGTTTGCATATTTTTCTTGTGAAAGAAATATGCCGCCATCGTCTTGGATTACTTCCATTTCACGGAAGTAGTTCAACAACCCGAGATCCGTCATCTCGAATTTCTTCTTCATATTTTCTTTGAATGTGCTGATGAGATGTATATTGCTTCCTGTGATGATGATATCATCAACATATAAACTGACTATCAACACATCTCCCCCTTGCTTCATGATGTATAAAGCCGCATCATTCATACTCATTTCAAAACCGTTGTTGATGAAATATGAATCTATCCTTCCATACCATGTCCTTGGCGCTTGCTTTAATTCATATAAGGCTTTGTGTAGCCTTAAGACTTTTTTTTCTTTGCCTTCAATCACAAACCCAGATGGTTGTGTGACATAAACTTCCTCTTTCAGATCGCCATTGAGAAATGCCAACTTTACATCCATTTGATATAATCTCCACTTCATTTGAGCCGCATAAGCAAGTATGGCTCGTATTGTATCATGCCTTGAGACCGGGGTAAATATCTCAAGATAATCGACTCCATATTTTTGAGAAAAACCTCTTGCAACTAGCCTTGCTTTGTGTTTGATCGGATTGCCGCTTGCATCTGTCTTGATCTTATAGATCCACTTCACGCTTATCACATTTTTCTTGTCCGGCTTGTCTACAAGTTTCCAAGTCTTGTTTTTCTCAATCATCTCTATTTCTTCGTTCATGGCATTTCTCCATTCTTTATTTCCGTAAGCCTCATTGTAAGTTTACGGTTCATCATGTGCGAGAAGACATTCTTCTATAATTTGATAGGCTTCTTCAAGCTCCACTCTCGGTAATATCTTCAAAATTTCATCCATGGATCTGAATTTCTTTGGTGATTCAGAAGTTTCTCCTTCTTCTTGGTCATCATGGTCACCATAATCAAAATGAACGGGGCTGGAGATATTCCCACGTTTATCTTTTGACTCTTGTGAATCGTTCATGGATAAGACGATAGTCTTCTTGACTTCTTCTTGTCTATCCCAATCCCATTTCTTGTTTTCTTCAAACTCAACATCTCTTGATACTTCAATCTTCTCATTCTCCAAGATGAGAATTCTATAGCCTTTAGATTGATTGCTATAGCCAATGAGGATTCCACGTTTTGCCTTAACGTCTAACTTTCTCCTCTTTTGATCCGCAATATGCACATAGCATATGCTCCCAAAAATCTTCAAGTGTGACACGTTTGGCTTGTGTCCACACCACTTCTCTACGGGCGTCACATCATCTTCTATTACCATTGATGGTAGACGGTTTTGTAGATAAGACGAGGTGTATACCGCTTCTGCCCATAACTTGAGCGGTAAACCTTGCTCAGCAAGCATTGCTCTTGCCATCTCCATCAAAGATTTATTCTTGCGTTCTGCTGCACCATTTTGTTGTGGTTAATAAGGCAAAGTGACTTGCCTAATAATTCCTTCTTCTTCACAAAACTAGTTGAATTCTTTTGAAGCGAACTCACCACCTCCATCGAATCTTAATGTCTTGATGAAGCAATCTGATTGTTTTTCCACCATTGCTTTGAACTTCTTAAACATCAAGAAGGTCTCCGATTTTTGTTTTAAGAAATACACCCAACACATGTGAGTATAATCATCCAAAAACAATAAGAAGTAACGGCTTCCATCAAGTGATTGGTGCTGCATCGGTCCACATACATCCGTATGTACAATCTCAAGCTTTTCTCTTGTCTTCGTTTGAGATTCTTTTGGAAAACTCTTGCGTGATTGTTTTCCAAGATTACACGCTTCACATCCTTCTTTGTTGACTTTGAACTTTGGTAATCCATTTACCAAATTTTTGTCTTGCATTTGTTGCAAACGTGTGTTGTCTACATGACCAAGTCTCTTGTGCCATGTTTCCATTTCTTCTTGTTCACTTGAATTCATAGCTTCTTCTTGAACTGAACCTAACTTGATTTTGAAGCTTTTGTGAGTCATTGGAATGACCATAATCTCCTTGTCATTTGCATCTTGAATGATGCATCTATTGTCTTTAAAACTTACTTGATAACCGCTTGAAATAATTTGAAGAACGCTCAACAAATTCTTCTCCAAACCGGGCTCCAAGAAGACGTTTTTAATAACTTTCTTGCCATAACTTGTCATGACGGTAATATCTCCTTTACCGGCTGTCATGACAATTTCTCTGTTTTCAACTCTTATCGGAACCTTGATACTTCTATAGATCTTCGAAAATTATCTCTCTTCTTTTGTCATGTGGTTAGTGCACCCACTGTCTACTAACCAAATGTCTTCTCTTAATGTTGTTAATGTTTCTTCACTTGCACTAAACAACATATGATCTTCTTCCAAGTCTTCATCTTCGAGACTTACATGCGCTCTTTCCTTTTTCTTTGAGTGACTCTTATTTGAAAAGTGGTCGATCTTACCACAATTGTAACACTCCTTGTTACCTTTTTGATTCTTGCCATGATCGTTTTCCTTCGATTTCTTCCAACACTTATTTTCTGTGGGGTTGCTTCTCTTGCAAAACTCACTCCACTTCTTGCCTTGATTGCCACGGCCCTTGGTATTGTCTCGTTTGAAATCGGTACCTCTTCCTTTTGTGCGAGCATTAAATGCTCCTTCATTAGTGTTTTCTTCTCTTGCAGCCATTCTTGCTTCGTGTGCCTTCAAAATACCGATCAGCTCTGTCATTGTTAATGAAGTCAAGTCGCGAGTTTGCTCCAAAACGCTAACAATGCTATCAAACTTGGCTGGGAGAGAGATGAGTATCTTCTGTATGATTTGGTAATCAGTCTTCTTTTCTCCATGATAAGTTAATTGATTTTCCAAAACAATTAACTTATCGGTGAATGTCTTAATGTCCTCACCATCATACATCTTCAAGTTTTCGTACTCCCTACGTAACGCTTGAAGTTTAATCAAACGAACTTGAGGAGATCCTTCATACTCATTCTTCAACGCGTCCCATGCCTCATTTGCTGTTAATGCTGCTACAATGCGTGAGAAGATCTGATCCGTCACGGCAGTTTGCAAAATTTGCAATGCAGTCGTATCATTCATCATTGTTTCTTCTCTAAGCGTTTTCTTCCTTGCTGTTTCAGGGGTTTCTTCTGCTTGTACCGGTTCTGCCGGCACACCTTCTTCAACCACCGACTATAATCTTCTGGTCCTGAAAATGGTTGCCATCTTGATGCTCCAGAAGTCGTACTTCTCCCCATCGAATATGGGAATCACTTGATGTGAAGAGCCTTGCATCGTCTCGTCTTCTCTGCGATTAACGTATGCGAATACTTGTGCTTTCTCTGATACCATGTAGAAATTTTAGAGTCAGAATCGATTGTGAAGAATTGCACAATGATCAGACTTTGTTGTTTGGGAACACTTTGTTTCCTGTCGAAACAGACTATGTTTCTTATGAAAAAAACATAAACCTTTGTGAACTGAATATTACTTTATTACGATTGAAATTGTGTCTGAACTGTGTTATAATGATGGATTTCGACTCTTACTTATACAAATGAAACAACGCAAATGTGTAAAAGTCATGTCTATTCGAAAGACACATTTGTGCCTTTTGGGTAAGTAACCGACTTATGTGAACCGATTTTGAGATATGATTATATTTCGACAGGATCAATGTTGTGGTTAGGCGTAGAGTTTCTCATTTTAATGTTCATAGTGACCTGGATGATGATACCTTCGTTGAGATGCCTTTATCTCTTTATTCATGTGAGACATTGGTGAACTTATAGCTCTGCCGCGTATTCTTAAATCATCCGGAATCTATTTCGCTACCTTGTGTTAAAAATATGCATCTTGATATGGTTGCCTATCATGCTGATTCGACACTGGAGACTCTAGTAGCAAGTTGTCCTGTTCTCGAAGAGTTAACAATAATCCGTCATCCCAATGATTTACTAGAAGTTGTATATGTTCGTTCCCAGTCACTAAAAAGTTTCAAGATAGTCTGAACGTTGGGAATGTAAAGATCATGTTGTTGCAATCGATACTCCAATACTTGAGTACTTGAGTCTCAGCGATCACCGATCTGACAACTTCGTAATACACAATATTGGTCCTTCAGCCAAGGTAGACATTGATGTTATCTTTAATGTAGAATATGGTGATTCATTAGACCCAAATGATTTTTTAAAGATAACTATGCTCGGAAAATTTCTCACTGGGTTATCTACGGTCGGCAACATGTTCATCTCTGCTGGGACTATAGAGGTATATGTATAACATATATAGTTGATTCAATAACATTAACCTTATAGTCTCGTTGAACTTATGTTTTCATTTATTTCTCGCTGCACAGGTTATTCATGATTTCTGTGAAATGGAACAGCTACCTCAATTCTCTAATTTGTTTCACTTGCATGCGTGCTTCCGAGAAACTTCGTGGGAAATGTTGCCAACCTTACTTGAGAGCTGTCCAAATCTACACTCTGTTGTCTTGGTTAGTTCATTTGCTCATGCTCTCATGTAAATCACACTGAGATTTATATAATAACGAAAACTCAAACCTCTTTGGTTATGTATTATCAGGAATTTGATTGCCTTCCAGAGACAGAGCATATTGATCTTTCGTCTGTGTCAGTGCCACAGTGTTTGCTATCATCACTTGAGCTTATTTACCTCAAGACACCATACGTCGTAAACATGCAAAGGGAAGGGAGACCAGTCACAGGAACATCAAGTAAGATGAAATTAGCAAAGTACTTTCTAGAGAAGGGTGCAGCTCTCAAGACACTGACAGTAAGTGCGAGTTTCTTTAACATCATCAACAAAATCAAATCAGTTCCAAGGATCTCTACCCTGTGTGAAGTTGTCCTGGATTAATTGAGTCAGCTTAGGAGGTCGTCTCTAGTATCTAGTGAATTGCAAGAATAAGAAAAACCAAATGGGCTCGGACTAGTAATTTCCTTTTTTTCCTTTGTCGTATACAGCGATATTAGCTATAAAATTACCTTGTTTTTCTTGTGATCATATAAAATCTCTTTTTTTTTCTTTTCTTTTGGAAGATAATTTTTGTTTTACGTAAATCTCAGTTATAATTAGTTTAAGGAACGTATTTACTCAGTCGACCTTAAATAGCCGACTCAGAAGCCCTAGCAGAGTCAGGTGAATTATGAGAAAAAACCTAATAGAATTAGAGAAGAAAATATGATAGATATGATTGACCAATTGCCAGATTCGTTGCTTTGTGAGATACTTTTCAATCTTCCCACGAACGATGTGGTCAAAACTAGCCTTTTCTGTCGCAGATGGAGAAATCTTTGGCAATTTGTGCCTGGATTGGATTTGGTGATTAATGGCTTCATAGATTATGATAAATTTGATTTTCTCAATAGATTTATAGATTTGAACAGTAGCTTGTGCTTACAAAGAGTTAAGCTAAGGTATATTGGATATGGGTTCAATTCTCGAAACAAGCTGTCTATAGACACTGTGATTAAGCAGAAAATTCAACATTTAGATGTTGGGAGTGTTACAAGGTACGACAAAGTTGAGATATCTCCAACCATTTATACATCATGTGAGAGATTGGTATCCTTGAAACTCTACTGCGCAAGCTTGCCTAAACCGCCCAAGTCAGTTTCTTTGCCTTGTCTTAAGATCATGGATCTACAACAAATCGAGATCGTTGAGAGTTTGGATATGGAGATGCTGATCTCAGTCTGCCCAGCTCTAGAAACCCTAACTATGGACAAGATGTATGGAGTTAAAGTCTCATCTCAATCTCTATTGAGCTTCTGTCTTGCCAATAAGGAAGCTGGCTATCGCAAAACACAAGTTGTAATGCAAACTCCAAAGCTCAAGTCTCTAAAGTTGAACCATCACTTTATACAAAGCATCATTATCAATGATTTGAGCTCCATTGTTAAGTTGAGTCTTGATGATTTGGTTTATTATGATGTAAGAAGCTTTCCTACTTTCCTTATCATGATCTCTTGTGTCAAAGATTTGACTCTCTCTTTTGATATTCTTCAGGTAAACTAATCTATCTTGATTCTCTCTAACTTTGAGGTTTATTTTTTCTTTTTTTCATTTGAATATGGAAAGTTGTAACATGCATTCTGTCTTTGTAGGACATTCACATGCTCTCGAAATCGAAACCGCTACCCAAATTTCATAACCTTTCTAGCATGAGGATCAAGAACATGATTTTTGGATCTTGGGAATATTTGTTAATCTTTCTTGAGAGCTGTCCAAATCTTAAATCTCTTGTCATGGTTGGTAATTTTTTTTATTAACTCATTAGTTTAACCTCAGATTTTGAAAATATTGCATATACTAAAGTTCTCTTCTATTGTTTCTCCACTTTGCAGAACTTTCAAGATTATAACTGGGGAATAAACTTTTCAGATGTGCCTCAATGTGTCTTATCATCGCTCGAGTTTGTTGAAGTGAAAGCAAAATACTTGGCGGATATGAGTAAACTAGGGAGTTATTTCCTGGAGAATTCAGCCGTCCTCAAGAAATTTACTCTATGCTTAGATCATATAGAGGAACTTAATCATGTGGAGCTCGAAAAGCTCTTTACATTGCCAAGACGATCTTACACGTGTGAAGTTGTTGTTCGCTCTAGAGCATTTGGACAATACAAGCCCTTGTCTTAGTTTTCTTGTGCTGACGTGATGGCGCTTCTGCTTAGAGAAAGTGTAATTTTGGCTTTGAGCGTTTTGCTTTTAAATCTATTGGTCTATATAAGGCTTTGTCAAATCATCCATTGACTCGATTTTTGAGTTTTTTTTTTTTCACTTTGTGTTCTCTCTAATAGTCTTAATAATCGATCGCAAAAAAGGTTTCAGCTCTCCGGCAAACGAATCTCTTGTGGTGTGCTGTTTGTGACTGTTCATCTCTGAGGGCTTACTTTAGCAAATAGCATGGTTTTGAAAATCGGACCAGACCAGCCGGTCGGACTGGTTCAACCGAGAATTGGCCACCTAGCCGAGTCCGGTTTGAAATAAAATCCAGATTTGAATAAAACCGTCCAAAAACCGATAAAATCGGTGACCCAGTTTAATACTAAAACCTGGTTCACGAAAATTAAATCATATTTATAATTAATTAGATATTTTGAGTTAAAATTTAAACCATAAAATTAGATATTTTGAGTTAAAGTCATCCTTTTTTTTACTTTATCTATGATTTTTATCATGTTTTTCTTATCTGAATTATCATTTTAAGTTGAATTAAAAAAATTATGTTTGATTTCTTGTTATTTATTTTTATAAATTTAAATGATCAATTTATTGGTCTATTGTTTTTATTTTGTTGAGAAATATAATAATAATTTGTTTTCAATGATATTTTAGATTTCTTTTAAGTTTAATGTTAGAAATATATATATATATATATATATATTTTATATAATTAAACTATTAATATTCAAAAACTCATTTCGATCAGTTGAACTAGTCTGACTAACTATTAAGTAATGTACCTAGTTGGTATCCTGTCCGGTTTTCAAAACATTGGCAAATAGGCATCTGAGTACTTGGCCTTTTGGGCTCTAAATTTGATTCATTAACCTCTTTCATATTCACTTACATTAGAAACATGATGTATAACTAAAAAAAAAACATCATTAAAGTACACGAATTCATGTACATTAAAGGTAAATTTGATATTGCCGGCAAAAAAAAAAAAGTAAATTTGATATATAGTATAGCCGTTTGTCAGAAACAAATAAAAATAAAATAAATAAAGGTAAATTTGATACTTTCGAAAATATTTTTCTTGAGAGTAAATATATAGTATATATTTGTTTACCAATACGTATTCGTGTAATATATACCGCGTGTAGTTTTATCTTCTAATATATTTAAATGATGATAAACCAAAAAAAAAAAAATTTGCATACACCAAATTATGATGTATCATTATTTATTAAAAATTTGGTTTATGTTTTCACTAGAACTTCAATAATTGAGAGGTATGAAAAGTAATATTTTTAAGAATATAATTGAGTTGTATGCCATGGATAAAATTTTGCTATAAACACATAAAACTCCAACCACAAAAAGCAGTCATATAATAGTAAAAGAATCACACTGAGAATGAGCCGTAGGAATAAGTGCTCAATTATGATTATGAAGAACCTAGCACTTCCTTAAAATTTCTCGTCTCTTACGGAACATCTCATGGGTCATGAACATAATAGTTAGATATATATGACCTATATTGAACTGAATGACAAAACAAAAAATTGTTAAATATTTAAATATATTTTATAGTGATGAAAGGAAACAAAAAAAAAAAAGAAGAAGATTTGAATGCTTTTTTTTTTCCTTTTTCAAAATGATATTTCTTTGTTAGAAAACTCAATTCTGCTAATTTTGTATTATTGCTAAATTAAACTCGGAATTATATTATGAAATGATATTTTATCGTTTCCTCGACCAAAGAGAAGTCGAGAAGCATAGAAGGAGAGATGTCTGCTATTATTCTTGGAGTTGAAAAAGCACAAAACGCATATATATGCAATTATGCATTGATCCATTAATTACAATCATAAACACTGTATATATATATACGGACTCAGCAATTTAGTTCATATGTACCTAACCCAAATTACCATTGACCTCGTCCCTCTCCGTTCTATATATACAGATCTAGTACTCTGTCGAATATTCATTCACACAAAAACGCACTACAAAACCTTAAAAAAATAAACTTTGCTTGCTTCATAACTAATTAATATTTAGAGTTATTTAATAAAATCAATTATTTACAGGGAATGGCTCGTCCAAGGAACTCCATTACGATCATTTGCTTACTGCTCTTTATTGTTGGTTTTGTCTCGCAATCTTGTGAAGCTAGAAAGGCTCTAGTGCCTTACGGTGTAAGCAAGGGTTTATTTCTTAGTGCCCTACCCAAGGGCGAGGTACCACCTTCGTCTCCAAGCGACAAGGGTCACACTTCTCCTCCGGATGATTCCAATCAGCGTATGGTACAGGAAAACTCGCCGGAGATTCACGATCTACTAGGATCAGTCCCTAGCCCCGGCGTGGGTCATTAATTAGGCACATTAATTGATTGTTGAGCTTACACTTATATATGTTGCCGATTTCTTTTCATAATAATGTCATGCATATATATATCGTACGTACGTCTCGTGAAGAATATTTTTATCTGTGTATCTTTATTAGGCCTAATCTTCATGTATCATATATGATATGGCACCGACTATCGATATAGATGTGTTTGCGTGTGGTCCGTAATTGAGTAATAAAAATCAATATTCTACACTTTAATTTGTCCTAATAATGTATGGTATGGAATATTACAAATATTTATGTATTATAACTACATGCAGTTTTTTTATAAAGACATGCAGCTTCGAATATATCAAGCTAAGCTTTCACCTGTAACAAACTAGAGAGAGAGAAAGGTAAAGCGAAGCAAGAGAGAAAGATGTGTAATCTGATTATTCTCATTAATTGTAATATTTACATTATGTTTCCCTTATATACAATTGTTTAACTATGCTAACATAAGTTTAATGATGTTGCTAACATACACATGTGATATGTACAGCTGGTATGCTAACATAAGCCCTGATAGAATATATTATAAATTTGGGGGAAATAAATTTTAAATGATATTTTTATGAATTAATTTTCGATTATCACTTCAAAACAATTAGTGTTATCAAAAGTATTATTCAAAACTAGTGTTTCATATAATTTTTTTGCATTAACGACATTTAGTTCATGGGTACAATTTCTTTTTATAATAAAAGAAAATTAAAACCTAAATATCTTAAATTCTTGATAAAATTACAAAGTTTCAGTAAGTCTTTTTAAAAATCCTCGTGTTATTTACGATAATGTATTAGAAGTGTCAATATAATTAGTTTTGTAAAAGTTCCACTGGTTGTTGTTTATAATATATAAGAAATTTAGTAGACTAACTGCGTAACGGTGTTTCCGTGAATATATATACTCCAAGTCCAAATATAGTCGATACCATGTAAATAGTTTGCGTACGCAAATTAAATTCGTCATGAAGCAAGCTACAGCTTTAACAAAAAAGAAAAAGAAAAAAGCAAGCTACAGTTATATAAAATAATAACTCAAAAGTTTCGCTTTGGCATCTCTGTAACAAAAGTTGATAATTTGACCGTCAATATTTATAATTATTACGTAAGAGACGTCCTCCTCTGTATCGTTGACGTTTTTGTTTCATCATATCGAATAGATTCAGAGTTTAAGACAAAGGAGAAGAAAAAAAGAACCTGAAAATAGACATGCAATAATATAAGGAGCACCATTATTGCTCATCGCCGGGATTATACTATTTAAGGACTAACTTTTTGTTTTGAATGCTCTTCTCCCACTTTCCTTTTTTGTATTTTCTTAATCAGTTTAACTAACCAACTAGTAATGGAGCCGCTTATTACACATTCAATGCATGTTATGGAGTATCTTTTAGTAGTTTTTTTTTTTATTGTTAAATCCATACAATATGGTTAAAATCCTAGATCCTTAAATATTTGGTTTGAAAATCAAGCAATTTCTATGAGTTTCATATGAAACATTATGTCAGATAAGTGTGCCATCGAATTTGAAAATACATAAATTCTGATTTTGACTTAATCAAATATATAAATCATATATATAAATATGTATCGAGTTATATATATATATATATATATATATTGAAAACTGTTGCTTCCAAAACCTAAGATAAGGTTGCTTTATGTTGTCAGAGAAATGTGGTTTCAAATCATGAAAACTGTTGATGATGTGTTTTACTTCCAAAACCAAAGCTAAGTTTAAATCGTTCAATGGGTCATCATCATATAAATGTTGGTAAATTTGCATTATTATAGACTTGTTTGAAATTTGTAAACCACGTTAATTTCATTTTCAGCATGTGAATCGTACCAATGTGACTTTTATAATATTGGTGCATCTTTGAACAAAACCCATTATTTTCACTTCATATTCTTTGATAATGATGTATCAAAGTATACTTCACTTTACTTGGTAGATTTAATTAAGACACCAGCCATCTTTATTTGACATGACCACAAAATAAAATAAAAGATTACCTCCAAAGATTATTCCTTACAAAATAAACTTACCGTATGCCCATCAGAACCCAATCCTGTTGGCTGACCGATATTCCCTACAAAGGTAAAAACTATTTTTTTTGTTAAAGACAAAGGTAAAAACTAGGCATCCTTATTTTTTTATAATAAGAGTCAGAAAAAAAGTCAAAAACTATTTAATAACATTAAAATAAAACACTAAGAGAAATAAACTTACATGAATATTTTTTTGATGGAGGGTTTTCAGTCAAGTTATATGTTTAAGATAAAACATTCACCAGTTCTATACCAAATGTATTAATGAAAAATTTTATATTTTTATTTTCAATCAATCTGTATACATGTATGTTTTAAATTTGTGGTAATTTTTAAAAATATTGACTTAGTCAGGTACTCACTAATATGATAGACAGACTAAAATCAAGTGAAACGCAGCGTTGGCTACTTGGTAGAAGCAGATAGTTACGGCCCACAGTCTTTTAGCCAAAAGCCCAAAAGTAGAAACGGCGTACAAGTCGTCGCTATTGAAACAGCATGAGTTCCGACTTCCGAGTATTTTATTTTTCTAAACGACATGCTGTGCGCATCTATAAATAAGCAACGAGACGACATGTTCATGAAGTGGAAGGGCTACGTACGGCGTTCCGACTTCCGCATTCTGCTGCGATATTAAACGACAAGATCTCAAAAACAACATTAAAAACGGCACGCTATACGCATACAAACAAAGGAAACGACAAGCATGCATTGAATCCTGTATGGCGTGTATCTCGCCACTTTGTAAACGGCAAGTTGTTCACAACTACGCATCCAAATAAGTCATCCAACTACGCACCCTAAATGTTCTCCTACTGTTACAAAACAAACCTGTTGATCTCAATTTTTGAATTAAAGCGTGGGGGGGGGGGGGGGATAAAATTGAGGGTAGATAAAATTTCTTTTAGGTAATGAGAAATATCTATTTTGTATTCACAAGAAGTTTTGTTGGTCTTTTGAAGTGATTCATTAGAAGTTTGTCTAGTAATAAACATTCACCAAGATTTGGCTTTGAGATAATTGGTGCAACATACAGTATGTTATATAATATGGTATGAATTATTCCATAAAATGTAGTATATTGACGTGTGATCTTATCTTTAACCATAAATAGATAGATGATGAAATTCCAAACTACCACAGCTTTGTGGTTCACGAGTATCTCACTTTGAACAGACCAAACATCATGGAGAGAAAAAAAGAAGAAGAAATAGAGCAACCTTGTGGTTCACGAGATAACACAAACCATTGTCTCCCATCCCACACAAAATATCTCTCTTTATATTTTTTGTGTCTACAAATCTTTAAAACTTAAATCTTTCTATCTCTGTCTATGCTCTGTTGATTTTGGTATGTTCGTTTGATGTTATCGTCTACGAAGGAAGACCAAAAATGGGTTGCTCTAGTTCGAGAACCATAACAGAGGGTACTCTCTCTCTCTCTTCCTCTCTATCTCTAGTGGTTAAAAAAAGATTAGATATTGGATCAAAAGAAAATCAAGAACTGACCAACGTACACACATCTGATCTAATGTTTTCTTCTTCTTGATTGTTCTTAGTCTCTAGGGTATCATTTTTCACTCTCTCGGCCAACATATCTAAAGTTGGGAAATTATAGATTTTTTTGTAGATTCACATTCAACAACATTAATTTGATCAAACTGCTAGGGGCATCTCTGACTGAGGTCTGTGATGTGATTGTGTGTTTGTAGGGAGAAAAGAAAAGATTCGAAGACCAAAATCATGGAAACATACTCAACCGATATCAAGAGCTGAGCTCGCACAGATGCGAGAGGAGTTTTGGGACACCGCTCCTCACTATGGAGGCAAGATAGGTGAAGATCACATGCATTTACTATATAAGTCCCCCCAAAAATTAATATTTATGTAAAGAGTCAAAAAGTTTAAACCCTTTTTTTTTATGTAAACAGAGATATGGGATGCGTTACGAGCTGCAGCAGAAGAGGAGGATTTATCCCTTGCGCAAACCATAATCGAGAGTGCTGGTGTCATCGTTCAGAACACTGACTCACCATTTGTTACGACGAGAAAGGTAAATACCAAATGAATCTTTATTCTTACACAAGTAGTAGCAGTAGTTGAGAATATTAATTTTTGCAAGATCCAAGTACGAATTGCCTAAATACGTTCTAAGGGATCCTTCAAACTTGATCAGAACCAAATAGAGACGTTAAAAATAAGTAAGAAGAAAGAGACAAGAATAGCTCGCTTGTGTATGGAATCATGTGTTTTATTTTGGTTATGTTTTTCTTGTTTGAATAATTCATTTGTGAGACTGCGTATGTTAAAACATGTGAGGACTGAAATGGATAGAATGCTAAAACAAAGGTCCACAATAATTCTTTATAATTTTCTCATAAAAAATTATGAGAAAATTTTTTACAACTCCAGATCTACAAGAAAAACAGGCTTATTCAATAAGATCCCAACACTTTTTTTCCTTTGCTTATGGATGGAATGTTAAAACAGAGAGTTTGAAAACCTTTTCATTCCTTCTTCGTCAGGAAGTGTTTCATCTCTGGTTTCACAGACCTCGTGTTCATCCAGTGCAATGGCTTGCAAGATTGCATAGTGTCTCTGCAAAGCTGCAACAAAGAGAGACTTCAATCTCTATATCTAGTATCAAGACTAGTAGAGTATTGAACATACCGGGATTAGCAAATTGGCAAACCGAAAAGTCTTTTAACTCAAGACGTCGCATTAGAGCTGATGTCTTTTTAAGCTGATCATCTGATGGGCGAGGAGCAGCTACACCAGGCTTTGAATGCAACTGCCAAATATTTTCCAACTAGCCAAAATTTAACATATATGAATAATGTTGGAACCAAGTAAGTTTTCAAAAGCTTATCTTTCTTGCCTCTTCAATATCTCTAATATCATTAGCATATGGAAGATATATCATGTTCATCCCTGGTGGCTCCACCTGACCACCATCACTCTCGATTTCATCCTGTTTGGGTTAAGAAAATATATTTGAGTAGGTTGTTGAACAAAGCACAAATCAAAGGGGAAATAAAGCTAAATATCAAGATGAAATATAGTTATGTGGAGGAAAGATCTTATAGTAGTTTTCTCACCTGAGCTACAAGCGCAACCATTCTTGGAGGTGTAGTGCCACCATAAAATGCAACAGCAAAACTGGAAGACAAGAGGATACAATAATTATATGGTTAGTATATCACAGCAAGTGCTAGAGTGTTATAGTCTGTCTTAAATCCAGAAGTTATATTCAACTTCAAGTTCACAGAATTATATATCCAATGTGCTTACCGTTCAAGCTGTATCATGGATCTATGCAAGGCAATGAATGCACGAGTGCTCCCTATAACTTCCTGCATAAGTTAGTTATCAAAGGAAAGAGTTCCCATGATACACGACTGTTTTACAAGATTAATGAGGCGAACATGTAATTCAAGTCACTTGCTTCATAACTTCTCAGCTAAATGTCAAAATAAGATCTATAACTCTGAAACTTAAAATGATGAAGTATGGTAGATATTTGAAGCTCCCAACTAAGAGTGCATAAAATAACTAAAAGTAATGTTGGTAGGAAACAACAAAGGAAATAAACATAATTTAGCTATATAGGGTCAGGAAGCTCTATAAAGAAGAGAAAGTCCAAATCTGGATAAACAATTTCAGCACCAAACTGAGATTCTTTGCTCTTCCAAGTTCCAAAAATTATGAACAACTACAAGAAAATTAGCAGCAGCCATCGGATATATGAAAAGCAGGTACCTTATCACATGGATAGAGAAATGTAGAAGGCTTCATATTGTGGTAATCTTTGAGGCAACTAAGTGGCTTGAACCCCAGCAGTCTTAAGTGTCCAGTTGAGATGATTCTTTTTAGTTGGGATAGCTCTCCCTCCGTAAACATGACATTCTGACTAGAAAGGAGGACGAACAAATTAAAGCCAACTCCTAGTGGACAAGAAAGAGTAGGGGCTCAAAATATGTTTCAGTTATCGAGTATGAACTTTAAACTTCATGATTGCCAAGAAAGAGATCCACATATCTGAGGCTTTAGTTTTCTTTTCTCTCATAATTTCTTCCTATTAAATTTATTTTTGTAATGATATTGGAAATTTAGCCATAACTAACAGGTAACGACCATTGCTTCTATGTTCAGAGGAAACCAAATCAGGGTACTATTCAGAGGCTTACTTTTTGTAAGGCTGAATCCGTTGTATAGGATCTTGCATTATCGCTCCAGTGTCCGTACAGATATATGATCTTTCCACCTGCAGACAAGCCCACACATGGTGCTTAAAACATAGACCAGACATCTAGGAAAGATAGATCTTATAAACACCAAAACATAGATGTCAAGGAAAATTCTTGCTTCACAATATAAAAAAAGTGGACAGATTTTATCTGAAAAGAAAGGTGGTCCACTTGTAATGAAAGTCCAAAAGAACAAAAGACGAGTAAAGGCACATGCTTTCTATTCAATTGAAGGAGCTTGTCTGTTAAATTACCTTCACGGGAAGATTAGTAGTAGAATCAAGCCAGGTTATGCTGCCAGGAATAGCCGGACGTAGCAAAGCATAACCATTCAATTCATTAGACAAGCCATCACAGATTATAAACGTAATTCTTTTTGCTATTCTCTTGGCAAGTACACGCTTCTTCAGTTGGTCCTTCATGTCCTCTAACCTGAAATAGATGCATTTCGGCAAAAAAAGTCAACTAATTGTGTGAATCCCTATAAGCCAAATTCAAATTAAAGAGAAAAGCTACGAAGTGGTGTTTTTGAAGTCTTGAAACTTCTCAAAAAACCATCACTGCTTTTTTCCGAGTGTAGTACTATGATGCTATAAGCAACGGAAAGACAAACACATATATAAGGAATTTCAACAGGTAATAAAGAATGAAATAACATACTTTTGTCCAACTGATGGCATGAACTCTGTAAGCTCATCACTGTTTAATCCAATTAAGTCCTGGAAATATAAATTTAATAAAATTGCATATAAAGGCCCCAGCTTATAATGTCAACACAAGAAGTAGATGGTTAAGAGATTAACCTTGTAGAAGAGAGTTATATTGAATTGCTTATCAGGTTGACTGAGGGGAAGAAGCTCGATTGAGATGCCAAGGTCTTGTGCATCCTTAAGGAATCACCAAAAAGCAGAAAAAGGTAAAACCCATTAGTCCTTTTATAATTTGATAACCAAGAAGCTCCTTTGAATAAATTTCATTGTAACTCAGATCTTATTAAGGGTTGGAACTAACTACCTTAGCTCTCTGCAACGTAGTCCTTGTCATATCCTCTTTTACAGAGATCCTCATACCCCCAAAAGGATCATCTTCATTAGTGAATAGAAATATGCGCTTATCTGCTGTCTTTGAAGATCTAAATATGTTTTTGTTTAGAATATTACCAAAGTTGTAATGCATATCACAAACTTGGCACAAAATCAGTAAATGAAATTAGATCATTACCCTTTGCGCAGTAGCGCTTGTGCAACCCAGAGAGCACTATAAAGTGAATTCTTTCGAGAATCTGAGACTATACCATTTTGACTGCCAATATCCTTATCAAATGATTCTGCACCCAAAATATACATCCCCCCTTAGAAACTTTATGCGTACAAAAACACAAACATATACGACCAAACAACAAAGTAAGTAACTTTTTTCAGCACACTACTCCACTCTTCAATCTTTGAGTCAGTCTGAGACCTACCATTGAGATCTCAGGCGCTAAAAGCTTGCTCAACCATTCTAGATTTTGATTCAAACATGTAAGCCTTCTTCTTACTAGAGTGATTGCTAAGAAAGGGATTCAAAACTCTAAATTCAAAAAGAATAGTTTACTAGAGCATAAAAACAAAGAGTTAAAACTTGCAAGGATACAAGGGTAATCCGGCACCAACCTTCAATGAGATCGAAGTCTTTAATCAACCTCGCTGTTGGACGGTCAATACACTCTCTTTCTGGAACATTAAAGACATAGACACCATTTAGGTCCTGAAGATTCTTCTTTTCACACTGCAAGTAACAACAAAATTGAAGAAAACAAATAAGTGAAGAACCAAAAAAAAAAAGGAAAAAAGAAAACAATACTACACGTTTTCGTCCAGAAACTTACAGTGTTAAAGAAACATATAGCTATTTCATCATTTGAGCGATTGATAATATGAGCCTTAAGTGACTGAGCAATGCAACGAACAGCAATGTGAAAATGACTTTCTTGTTTGTCCTCTTCCTGTCAACATCAGTAAGCAACTATGAGAAAACATTTTGGGAAAGTTTTGCCGCCTAACCAAACAAATTTCAAATAATCAAACATAAACTTTGATTTCATTTATTTTCTTCTATACTCACAGAGGAACAAGTTGAGCTGAACATTTTGGGTGAAGCATCAATTAGATAGACTACAAATTCTTTGGAAGCCTCTTTTCCCTGCGCATACAAACAGATGAAACACTTAATAACCAAATATAAATTAGGGTTTCATGTTTTGCATTGTCTAAGAATCCCAGAAGAAAGCCAGGTCAAACCTGAAAGAAGTCGTTTTCTGGGTCTTCGTCTTCATCTCTGAAGACATCATCTGGGTCCAATTCCATCTCTTGACAAGAACGATACAGGAATTGAGACAGGAATAATGGATATTCTTCCGGAAAACCTCAACTTTTTGTCAGAAAGGGTTCTGACTTCTGAGGTTTTTAGCAAAGACAATAGTCACAATACCACAAGTGTTCTTCTATTTCTGGAAGCTGTTTTTCTTTTTTTTTTCCAACGCGAATCTTTTTGGGCTACAGCGTGAAGCTTTTGTATTGGGCCACAATGTGAAGCTTTTTGGGGTTGGGCCATAAACATGTAAGAAACACATTAAATATAATTATTATGATTAGAGAAATTGTTTACATAAGTTTTAAAAAAAACTTCAAACGGAAACTATAATAATTAACATAATATTTTACATACATTTATAGACTAAATCCCACTACTATTTAATTTCATTTATGGATTTTTTTTGTTTGAAATAGTTTGTTTAGAATAAAAGTTAAACAATGAACGTATTCGTGTAAGAAAAAGATGGTAAATATGCAATCGTTGGAAAAAGTTTACAACTTAAATTCTACCTACATATTTGGGATACGTGCGTGGTTGAGTACTTGAGTCAGAAATTTTAGTTATTAACAAATACTATATTTGGTACCTCTTTTTTTACTACTATATATTTGCCTTTTTATATATTATTACTTTTATCCCACTAATGTCTTATATAAAACCATATTAATTAATAGATACACATAAATACATTGTGATTGGAAAACTATATAAGATACATACTTTATAAATAAAATGCCAAGTGGTCAGCTTTCAAATACTTTACTGGATAAAGCATGTTAAAAGTTTCTGACCTTTTATTAGATAAAGTCATAGTAAAAGATGCACATGTAACTATGTAAGTTAGGTCATTGCTGGAAATATGAGTATGAGAAAACTTTATAAATAAACTGACACATGTTGTTATAGAATTAATGCCAAACGATTTAAATTATATTATTTATTGATTATTTAAAATCATGACCTTTATGGAAGAAAATTACCAAGATAAAGAAGATTGAAAGGTAATTAATATCTTCTAATCATATGTACTCAAGAAAAGATTAGACCACATTACTCGATCATATTCCCCCCCCCCCCCCCCCAAAAAAGTTGAATCTTAGACACTTTGCGAAAAGGTTGAATCTTAGACTTCCTATAAATTTGCAGGAAGACAAGAACAATATTCTCAATTCACTCAGCTTTTTTACAAAGCCTGACTTGTTGTAAGGCAAAACTTCTGCAGATCGTTAATTAGTGTGACAAGTGCTTTACGAATCTTGAAAGAAGATGACGCCTGCATGTGGTGAAAGGCCAAGACTGCTTGTGGTGGCTAACCGGCTTCCGGTTTCTGCTAAGAGAACCGGAGAAAATTCTTGGTCTCTGGAAATGAGTCCTGGTGGTTTAGTCAGTGGTCTTCTAGGCAAGTCATGATGAGATATATGTATAAAGATTAAGAATAATTTTTTTTTAAAACCAACAATAATTTTTATTAATTGGTGTTATGTCTTGAAGGTGTGACAGCTCAATTTGATACCAAATGGGTCGGATGGCCTGGAGTTGATGTGTATGATGAAGTCGGAAAAAATGCACTTTCTAAAGCTCTAGCTGAGATGGTACAAATTTGATCGAAACATATCTCTAATATTGACATATTAGCGATTACAAACAAATCTTACATTAAAAAAAAAACACATCTAAAAGTTATGGATTATTCTTCTGATTAGTTTTAAGATGGAAACGTATAAATATTTGCATATATTATGAGTCTAATAAACTCGAATGAAAGAAAGAAAAAAAAAACTGATCAATTAATTTTTGAGATGGACACAGATAAGATTCACATGATTTCATGATCTAACTAGTTCAAGTGTAAATAAAAAGAAAAATCTGTTTTGGGATGGAAACTTTTCACCAAATTTGATGATTACTCTCTTGTTTTTTTTTCTACTTGCAGAAGTGTATTCCTGTGTTCCTTGAAGAGGTTTTTGATCAATACTACAATGGTTATTGCAATGGTATTTTGTGGCCAATTCTTCATCACATGGGACTTCCACAAGATGATCATCAGGACACAAACAAAACTTCCCAAACACAATATGATGCATACAAGAAAGCAAATAGAATGTTTCTTGATGTCATAATAGACAACTATGAAGAAGGAGATATTGTTTGGTGCCATGATTATCATCTCATGTTTCTTCCTCAATACCTTAAAGAATACAACAGACAAATCAAAGTTGGATGGTTTCTCCATTCACCATTTCCTTCCTCTGAGGTCTACAAAACATTGCCCTCGCGGTCAGAGCTTCTTCGTTCGGTTCTTACAGCTGATTTACTTGGGTAAATTTCAACTCCAACAATGGCATATATGATTAGGAATCATTTTGATATGTTTTTTTTTTTTCAGTTTCCACACATATGATTTTGCCAGACACTTCGTAAGTACATGCACTCGAATTCTTGGAGTTGAAGGAACACATGAAGGAATTGTGGATCAAGGCAGAGTCACTCGAGTAGCTGTTGTATGACTTCATTTACAAATATTTTACAATGTTTTCTATAACTTAAATCATCACATCATAGCAATAACTACTCTCTCTGTTTTTTTTTTTTTTTTGGGGATTTTCAGTTTCCCATTGGAATAGATCCTGACCGGTTTATAAGAACATGTAAGCTCCCTGAAGTCATACAACAAATGAATGAGCTCAAAGAGAGATTTTCAGGCAAAAAGGTAACATTTTCTTACAACCTTTTTGATGCCATTAGTCACAAAGAAAATATTTTGACATGATAATTTTTGTGTTAATAGGTGATATTAGGTGTTGATCGTCTTGATATGATCAAAGGGATTCCACAAAAGTATCTTGGATTTGAGAAATTTCTGGAAGAATATCCGAATTGGCGAGATAAAGTTGTGCTAGTGCAAATTGCAGTGCCAACAAGAAATGGTGTCTCTGAATGTAAAAGCTCTATATAATCTATTCTATTTTGCTTCTTAACTAGATCATATTGGTCATCAGTTTTCTGATGATTTTTTGTTTAATATACAGATCAAAAGGTTAAAACCCAAGTTCATGGACTAGTTGGACGAATTAATGGTCGTTTTGGTTCTGTCTCTTCTCTTCCAATTCATCACCTGGTTTGTTTGCTTTCTCTATCTATTCATGTTGTAATGAATTATATACTTTTTTCATAGTTTCTTGATATATTTTTCTCTCATTTTCTCTGTTAAGATTGTTCTGTTAACTTCAACTACTTGTGTGCACTTTATGCGATTGCAGGTAATCGTTATGATCATTGATTTTGATACAGTTCTTTATATAACTTGTTTGATGAGTTTATTTTTTTAATCTTTAGATGTAATGCTTGTAACATCTATAAGAGATGGAATGAATCTTGTTAGTTATGAATTTGTTGCTTGCCAAGAGGCCAAAAAAGGGGTTCTTGTTCTCAGTGAGGTAACAAAATAATTAATTGCATTTGAATGTTAACATTAAAATCTAAAAGGCTTTAGATGAATGTTTAAAATTATTGACCTTTTTACATGTAATTTATACAGTTTGCAGGTGCTGGACAGTCTCTTGGTGCTGGAGCTCTTCTGGTAAATCCTTGGAATGTTACAGAAGTTTCTTCTGCCATTAAAGAAGCTCTAAATATGCCAGCTGAAGATAGGGAAATAAGACATAGAGTTAATTTTCAGTATGTGAAAATTCATTCTGCTAAAAAATGGGGAGATGATTTCATGAGGTATATATATATAGAGATGAAGAAGAAATCTCTAATGTTTTTTGAAAACATTAATTCTCTTTTAGAGCTTATTTATACCAAGATTTTGTTTATCTTTATGCAGTGAACTCAATGACACTTACGCAGAATCCGAGTTGCAAATTATGAAAATCCCACATGAGCTTCCACAACAAGATGTGATTCAACGATATTCGCAGTCTAAGAATAGACTGATAATCCTGGTAATTAATTAAGCTAGCTTGGAAGATTAGAGTTTAATGTCTTTGTGTTTACCTAATTTTAATAAATAAACTGTGCAATATGTTTTCAGGGTTTCTTTGGAACACTCACTGAGCCAATGCATAGTCGAACTAAGGAAATGGATCTTAAACTCAACCCAGAGGTTAAAGGGACACTGGAAGCATTATGCAATGATCCCAAAACAACAGTAGTTGTATTGAGTAGAACTGGCAGAAACATATTAGATAAAGTATTACTAATGTTTCCTTTTCATTTTTGTTTATTTATATATCTATTTTGTGACTGATGTAGTACTTAAAAATTCAGATTTTTGGAGAGTATAATATATGGTTGGCTGCGGGAAATGGAATGTTCCTAAGGCATACCACTGGAGAATGGGTGACAAATATGCCTCAAAACATGAACCTTGATTGGGTCGACGGTGCAAAGGTTAGTGTTTTCCTTCTTTTTAATCAAAATGGATGATTTTCCTTTATATTTTTTTGAAATCTTTTATGGGTTAATTATTTTGTATGTTGTAGAATGTTTTTAAGTACTTCACTGATCGAACTCCAAGATCGTTCTTCGAAGGAGGCGAGACTTCGCTTGTATGGAATTACGAATATGCAGGTAAAGCTTATATTATTAGGTCTACTACTCAATGACTACTCAGAAGATAGATTTGATCCTTTAGGGTTTTGATGCAAATGGGTCGATATATATGACAGGACGAAGATGTTTACACATTCTTCGAATCAGAAATCTTGTCGTCCAAGTTGTCTCATGAACCTAGGTCGAAGTCAAGTAATCACTCCCTACAGAAGAAGGTTTCATCGAGCGTTCTTAACCTCAAGAAAGAGAATTACTTCTCTGCAGCCATCAGACAGTCGCAAACAATAGCTCGATATTTCATCGGATCATCTCGCGATGTTGTTGATTTGCTCAGCCAGCTTGCAGTTGCAGATACAACAACAATGACTGACTCATTTTCTGATAGCCAATTACATCAGACTCGCAATACAGACGAAAATTTTAAACGCTGGATTAATTCTGTCAGAAGAAAGGAATTGGAAATTGGAGACACTGAGCTAGTCGACATGTAAGAAAAAATCTAGGTCTTGGATTTAACCGTTTGTAAACCTTATTAGGTCTTGAATTTGTCATATTAAATATATTATCAGCAAATAATTAAAAAATTAAGTTTTTATCTATCAAATGTGGAACATGAACACAATACCAACAAAACAAAAACATATAACAATCCAAACTAGATATACCCCTTAATGGATAAAACCTAAAGGCAAAGCCAGTTGCTTTTGGTTTAAGACTGAGGGGAGAAACTAATCACAAAACCAATTTAAACAAAACTGAGATAAGTTATATCACCTCAAGTTCTCTTGTTGGGTTCGAAAACATATTTGATCAGAGACTCCTTGATTGAGAGTAATTCAGGAAACTCGTTCTTGAGCTTAGATGCATCCATCTCATTGTTGCTTCTAGGAGCCACGATGACCTTAGCTTGTTCCTCTAGTGTGAAGTTTGCCCATTTGAAGTCTGAGTCGATGTAGTCTCTGTACATCTCTAGGATCTCATTGTGACTCACAACACCAGGGTTGGTGAAGTTCCAAATCCCTTTCAGGTTTCTTTTCGCCATCTCTATCGTGATTGGAAGAAGCTCGTCCAGCACAGTCATGCTGTTTGGGATGTTCACTACTTTGTTGTACCGGGAAATCTTGGTGATGAAGTTTCTCGGGTTGTTTAGATCAGAAGAAATTGGCATCCTAACCCTTAGAGTGCATACGTTATCAAACTCCTTAAGTAGCTCCTCGACCTATGATTGTTCACAACAACATCATTTTAAGAAGATAAGCATATCTAAGTAAACATGAAACCTTGTAGCGTAGATGAAATCATGAAACCTTACCATGGCTTTGGTTTTTGAGTAGAAAGAACCAGTGAAGTTTGGTGTGTCTTCTTCTTTGAAGCCAATTCCTGAACCTAGCGGATGATTTTCGTCGTATTCGAATATACAACCAGTTGCAAAGTTCATCATCAAGAGGCTGTGCTCTCTGCAGACATCAGCCAGAGTCAAAGTGCCTGCTACATTGGCACGGATTGTCTCGGTTTTGTGAGACTCGCACCAGTCAACATTGGGCCTTCCGGTTACACCAGCAGCATTGAAGACATGGGTAGGCTTAACATTCAGAATATCTTGCAAGAGGGATGATCGATCCTCAAGCCGCCCTTTCCCATACTCAAAAGCAATTCCTTGCTTCTCACAAATCTGTCCAAGCAAACCCCCAATCCATCCTGTCTTACCATATATCAAAAATTTCAGTGAAGGGTTTTGGGAGGAGCTACTGCTTCTTGGTGTCGGAACCACCATCTGGCTCTGACTTGAGTTTGCAGATAAAGAGACTGCTCCAGCGTTCTCTTCAGACCCATCAAAGTGTCTCCCACCAGGCATCATCAGCATCCTCGGGTGGGGAAGCAGTGCTCCAGAAACATCGCCCCACCAATCCGGGTTCTGTGTGTACCATTCCATTGTCTTCTTCAACCCTTCTTCCCAGGTGGTCCTCTCTGACCATCCCAAGATCTTAAGCTTCTGATCATCGAGGAAGTACCTCTGGTCGTTAAAAGGTCTGTTCTCCACAAACTTGATGTTTGCCTCAGGGTCCATGTTGAAGAGTTTACAGATATCTTGAGCAACATCATTCACTCTCCTCTCTTTCTTGGTACCAATATTGTAAACATGGCCTACTTCTCCCTTGTGAAGAATAACCTCAAAAGCCTCAGCAACATCTTCGCAGTAAAGGTAGCTACGAACATTTGTGCCATCCCCATGGATAGGAAGAACTTTCCCCCTCATGGCCAGCAAAATGAACTTAGGAATCAGCTTCTCTGGGAACTGGTTGGGTCCATAGACATTGTTCCCACGCGTTGTAATAACAGGAAGCCCATACGATCTACCATAAGCCATAACAAGCATCTCAGCTCCAGCTTTTGTTGCAGAGTAAGGATTCGTTGGAAGAAGCTGTGAAGCCTCATGATTACCAACAACAGCATCCTCATCAGTCTCTCCATAAACCTCATCTGTACTCACATGAATAAATCTCCTAATCTGTCCAGTCACTTTGCAAGCCTCTAGAAGAACATGGGTTCCATAAATGTTGTTCTTGGTGAACTCAAAACTGTTACCAAACGAATTGTCCACATGAGTCTGAGCAGCGAAGTGCATGATGGTGTCAATGCCTTCAGTGATGAGTAAGTAGTTAACCAGATCAGCACTGGCGATATCACCTTTCACAAACTTGAAATTGGGAGATTGTTTTGATGGATTGAGATTCTTCAGATTCGAACAGTAGTCAAGCTTGTCAAGCACAACAATTTTGTAATCCGGATAGCTCCGGATGAGTCTGTTGGCGACATGGGAAGCAATGAAACCGGCGGCTCCAGTGATAAGAATGTTCTTGGGAGTGTATGAAGCCATTAGAAAACCAAATTTCCTGGATTTAAACAATGAGGATAAAATTAATCAATTGAATAGTGTTCATTCACAAATTTCGACGAAAACAATGCACAGAAGAATCCGAATCTGCCGATTGAATAAGTAATGATCGAGATAAGTGTTTCAAATCATCAGATCTAACTAAAATACCAAACCTAAATGTATCAGCAACACCAAGTAATCAACTCATTAAAATTTAGCTACTTATGAAGCTAAAACCGCAGATCCAGATCAGAGAAGCAAACTTGGAACAAAAACCCAGTAAAATCTCGATTCTGAGATATTTCGATCTTGGGGAAGTAAAGAAATCAGCTAAAACAACAAGCTCGAAGTTTACAACAACAACAAAAAAACACCAGTGAAGCAAAATGATCATGGGAAAATGAAATATGCAAAAAGGGAAGAGCACAATTCTGGGGAATTCAAACGCGTACCTCAGGATTGAAGAATGAGACTAAAGCCCTAGAAATTTAGCAGAATGTGAGACCGAAGGAAGGAATAAATTCAAAGGGGTCTTCTAAAGGAAAGAAAATGAGAACTCAGCAGCTAAGCTCTTGGAGAAGAAAGGGTCGCTGAATTGACTAAATATATGCAACTTCAATTGACGAATATACCCTTTACGTTCTTTCTAATTTACGGACCCGAGTACGTTAGCTGGTTCATGGTTGGTTCACAGCTTGATGTGCGCGTTTTGTCAATTTTAGTGTGTAATGAATGATTTGGACTCTAAACCACGGTGGCCTTTTCGACGCAGTTTCTTTAGTCAATTTTTATTTAATATACAAAATATAATAAATTTTCAAGAATTCACTTGCTTTCGTGTAAAAATATAATGAAACATCTAATTTTGTGTTTGAATTTATTTGAAAGATGTTAGAATAATTTTAATTAGGTGTGTATTTTTGTAGGCGTTAGGAAAATTATATTATAACTGTGAGAATTAATGTGAATAAGAAAAAGGAATACAACTCAAAATTGAATATTTGCACATGAAGACATCATGGAGTGATGAGTGGGCCTCAACGTGGTGACAGAGTTTATTACCGCGTTGCGATGTTTTGGGACATTGGTTTATGTGGCTCACTCTCATGCACCGCATATATATAGGGCTTTTCCATTATTTTCACTAAGCAATTGACTTTGTAATCCATGTGACTTATAAATGGTTATCACCCAAAAAAAAAAAAGAGGAATGAGATGAATCAGGCTCCAGTTTGAATTTTCAGAGGAAAATCCTCATTAAATGAATGAAAAGCAATGTGTAACATCGAATAATGAGTATAGTTATGAACGTATGAGATTGCCCTAATACCATTTAAATAGAGACACTACGTTGCGAATAAATCTAAGATTAATAGAAAAAATTCTTGAGTGACGTGATGCGCGAACCGCTTAATGCTTCCGTAAACTTAAACTTTTTATGGGTCAGTGCGATCATTCATTCTACTTTTACCGACATGCTCACATAGTACCAAAAATATTCCTTCCATAAATCAAATAGATTTTGCTTTTAGCTTTATCTACGTACATCATACTTTCTGTTTCACCGAGTTATGGAAGCCAAAGGAGAAAACCAGTGGAGCTCTATTGTAGTTCCTTCTGTTCAAGAGATGGTCACAAGATGATCACGACCGTTCCTCCCAGGTATGTCCGCTCTGATCAAGACAAAACCAAAGTCGCCGACGATTCTAGTCTCATAACCGAGATCCCAATCATCGACATGAAGCGTTTGTGTTCTTATACCGCCATGGATTCCGAGGTTGATAAACTCGATTTCGCTTGCAAACAGTGGGGATTTTTCCAGGTAAATTTGGTAGACGTATATCATTTTTTTTTTAGTGTTTGTTTATATTCACGGATATAATGATAACTTGTAATGCAGGATATAGTGATATAACTGTTATGTGCACAAAATATATTTTAAAGTGCTAATTTTCGGGGGGGGGGGGGAACCCTTATTTTTACTAAGTATTAGACCTCATGTGGACTTACTGTTTGAAAAAAAAAATATCATCGGACTTAAAGCCTCTTTGTCATATATTTTTGTGGCCATATATCTACTGCTTGTAAACCATGGAATAGACCCAAGTTTCTTAGACAAAGTTAAGTCAGAGATTCAAGATTTCTTCAACCTTCCCATGGAAAAAAAGAAGAAGTTGTGGCAGCGACCAGACGAGATGGAAGGTTTCGGAGAAGTTTTTGTGGTTTCAGAAAATTAGAAACTCGATTGCGCAGATTTGTTTGTACTTACAACGCAACCTTCCCAATTACGCATACCTCACTTGTTTCCCAAGCTACCTCTTCCCTTAAGGTTTTGCATCAAAATGTTTTAGCATTCTCAACTAGCTAACTCCACAAAACCCTTCTCTGTTTAACTTTTGTTTGTTCTGGTTCTTCAGAGATACATTAGAGATGTATTCCGCTGAAGTGAAGAGCATAACCAAGATCTTATTAGCGAAAATGGCGAAAGCTCTGAAGATGAAACCAGGGGAAATAGAAGAAATGTTTGATGATGATATGATGCAGAATATGAGGATGAATTACTACCCGCCATGTCCACAACCTGACCAGGTTCTCGGTCTAACTCCTCATTCTGATGCGGATGGACTTACCATACTGTTGCAGTTAAACGAAGTTGAAGGTCTCCAAATAAAAAAAGATGGGAAATGGGTTCATCTCAAACCTCTCCCAGATGCTTTCATTGTCAATATTGGAGACCTCTTAGAGGTAAGGGAGAGGATATTCTTTATGACTAGAGATGTTGCCATGAGTTAACTCGACTTGGTATGGCTCAATCTTGCTCATCAACCCTGATTTGGCCTTGAAAAAGACCAGACTTTTAGTCTAACACAACATCTGTAACTGTAAATGCGTTTTGATGATGGTGTTGGTAATGCAGATCATAACGAACGGGATATACCGAAGCATCGAGCATCGCGCGGTGGTGAACTCGGAGAAAGAGAGGTTGTCTATTGCATCGTTTCACAATCCAGGACTAAATAAAGTCATTGGTCCTGTGAAAAGCCTCGTTGAAAGGCAAAAGGCTGCAATTTTCAAAAGTGTGACCACTAAAGACTACTTGAATGGCTTTTTTTCCCGTGAACTGGTCTTGTCGTCTGTATACTCTGTTTTCCCGCTCTGTAGTGTAGTCTTATACCTATCTATGACTACGCCCTTTTCCACAGAAACTGTCATGGGATGAAACTCTATTTACATAACCGTCAATAAGATATAACCGCCGTGATTTTCAAAACAAATATATTTACAAAACTCTCATTCTCTATAAAACTATTTTCACACAACAAAAGAAAACTGTTTAATCACAAAACACAGAGAAACAAATGGATAAAACAGAGGAAAGCGTCGGAATCAGAGTTTACACGACGGAAAATCCGCCGCAAAAACCATCACCACCACCGTCTCGTTCGCCAAAACCCGTCTCAATCTCTTCACTTCCTTCTCTTCCTGTCGGAGCCGCCGCGGGAGGAGGAAGAGGTCGAAAACGTCGCATCGTGGCGCAAGGAGTTCAAAAAACAGTTTCAAAGACATCAATGCTCGTCAATTTCCTTCCGACAGGAACTCTCTTGATGTTCGAAATGATTCTTCCGTCAATCTACCGTGACGGAGACTAACGGAATCAACACACTCATGATTCATCTCCTTTTGCTTCTATGCGCCATGTCTTGCTTCTTCTTTCATTTCACCGACAGTTTCAAAGCCTCCGATAGGAAAATCTATTACGGTTTCGTGACGCCACGTGGACTCGCGGTGTTCATGAAACCGCCACCACCGGATTTTGGAGGCGGAGATTCCGGTGACTGATGAGAGGTATAAGTTGAAGGTTAATGACTATGTGCATGCGATGATGAGCGTTTTGGTGTTTATGGCGATTGCGTTTTCGGATCGAAGAATCACCGGATGTTTGCTTCCAAGGAAAGAGAAAGAGATGGATCAAGTTATGGAGGGTTTTCCATTAATGGTCGGAATTGTTTGTAGTGCTTTGTTTCTTGTTTTTCCGACCACTCGCTATGGTGTTAGTTGCATGACTGCTTAGTTAATTGCATCAAATTTTGTGTTAGTATTATGGACTGTCCATAAATACTGTCGATTTCAAGATTATCAGTTCATCATACGGGATCAGACCGGAATAAGATTACATACATTCTCATCATGAGAAGGCATCATTGAATCCTAATGTTAATTTAAGATATGGAATTTGAGATAAATACAATATTTGTAAATATTAAAACAGATTGTATAAAACAATATAGTATTGTAAATGTATATACACAAATATATTTCGAGTTAAGTGTGAACGATAAAATAAGAGGTTAGTGAATTTTCTTTCGTCAATTTGTCTCCTTGGTTATTATTTTGGCTACATCACTCTACCACTTTAAGTATATACGTTAAGGCTATATTGTCTGTTCCAGTTTTTAGAATTTTAAAAAGAGGAGATTCTCTGCATTTTTTTTTCTTTCGATTGATGATTCTTGTAACGCTTAGAAACCAAAACAAAACAAAAAAGGGTTAGTGCGTTGAAAAAAACAAGGGGTTGGTAAATACACGAAAAACCAGTTGACTAAGTCTTTATAGATCGACCTACTTTTGGGCCATATGTCTTTTTCTCATGATAATCATGTGTCCAACATTATAACGTTCAATCCAATCAATCAGTTTTTTTCCAACTATTGATTTCGGTCAATCGAATCAATCATTTACCATACGAAAATACGTACGTATACACTTTTATACGATCTACAATCCTAACATTAGTAGCAATAAATACATATCATTTTGTTTTGTTTCTTCAAAGAAAGAAGCCACCATGGAAGAAAAAGGAGCAGCACAGTGGAGCTCTACTATAGTTCCTTGTGTCCAAGAGATGGTTAAGGAGAAGACGATCACGACCGTTCCTTCCAGATATGTCCGGTCTGATCGAGACAACATTAAAGTCACGGACGATTCTGGTCTGATAACCGACATCCCAATCATCGACATGCAGCGTTTGTGTTCTTCCACCGCCGTAGATTCTGAGGTTGAGAAACTCGATTTTGCTTGTAAAGAGTGGGGATTTTTCCAGGTAAAGTCTCCAATTTACTGTTTTACAAAACAGCCCATCAACTTTGCATATTAGACCTCACACTTAGCTTAGATTGGTTTTTCAAGGCAAGTTTCATAATTTAGTAATGGGGTTACTATTTTGCTTGACGAAATTGCTATGCTACTCGTTTTTTTAGAAAATAAATAACTCTTAACTGTTTCTGTTTGAAGAAACTGTCCAGATAAATTCGTTTCTTACAAAACAACCCATGTTCTTTTTTGATTACCATATTAAACACAAAGTGGAGCATAACACTCTCCGTTTCACATCTTATCATTTTGGTTATGTCTTTATGGTCATCTACAGCTTGTAAACCATGGAATAGACCCAAGTTTCTTGGACAAAGTTAAGTCAGAGATTCAAGATTTCTTCAACCTTCCCATGGAAAAAAAGAAGAAGTTCTGGCAGCTACCAAATGAGATCGAAGGTTTCGGACAAGCTTTTGTGGTTTCAGAAGATCAGAAACTCGATTGGGCAGACCTGTTCTTCCATACAGTGCAACCTGTTGAATCACGCAAGCCTCACTTGTTTCCCAAGCTACCTCTTCCCTTTAGGTTTTCTTCTAACTCAACCTTTAATTATTGACTCACTCCACAAGAGTATTTGTCTGTATAAATATTAGTTTTTGTTTCTCTAGAGATACATTGGAGACGTATTCTGCTGAAGTGCAGAGCGTAGCTAAGATCTTAATAGCGAACATGGCGAGAGCCCTAGAGATCAAACCAGAGGAAAAGTTGTTTGATGATGTTGATTCGATGCAGAGTATGAGGATGAATTACTACCCACCGTGTCCACAACCCGAACAAGTTATCGGTCTAACTCCGCATTCTGATGCGGTTGGACTCACAATACTGATGCAGGTGAATGAAGTTGAAGGTCTCCAAATCAAGAAAGACGGTAAATGGGTTCCAGTTAAACCTCTCCCAAATGCTTTCATTGTCAATATTGGAGACGTCTTAGAGGTAAATTATATCAAATGCATACGGCAATAGATTAATGTAAATGGTTCTAAGATGGGCTTTCTGTAGATCATAACGAATGGGACATACCGACAGCATAGAGCATCGAGGAGTTGTGAATTCAGAGAAAGAGAGGCTCTCTATTGCGACGTTTCACAATGCAGGGATGTATAAAGAAGTTGGTCCGGCGAAAAGCCTCGTTGATAGACAAAAGGTTGCAAAATTCAAAAGGCTGACCATGAAAGAGTACAGTGATGGATTATTCTCTCGTAGGCTTGATGGAAAAGCTTATCTCGATGCTTTGAGAATCTAAACAAAGTAATGCCCGAGAAACTCTGTCATATATCTACTCTGTTTCTCCTCTATTTTCTTGATTTCTGCAATAAACAATCTCTACAATCTTATCTTCCTTCTATAATTGGTTTTTATTTGTTAAAGACAAAAGTTCTCCAGTTGAGAATGCTTCTACATATTGCTATTAGCATATTAGAAACTCTGTCATGCATCTACTCTGTTTCTTGGTTTCTGCAATAAACAATCTCTATAATCTTATCTTCCTTCTCTCTATAATTACATTTTATTTCTTAATTAAAGACAAAAGTTCTCCATTTGATAATGCTTCTACGCAATTGCTATTATAAGACGATAAGCTTGTACGTTTTCATTTCTTGACGTTCGTTGTTGTTCAACAACAGTGATCGCATGATTCACACACACTCTGTTATAGGAGAGGGTTTATCGCAAATTCTCCAATTTCAAAGACTAGCTGTGAGAAAGGACTAGCTCAAAAAAAAAAAAAAAAGACTAGCTCACAAGATTCTTTAGATAAGTTAAGAAACCTCAACGTAGGACTAGCTCACGAGATTTTTTAGATAAGTTAAGAAACCTCAACGTAGGACTGGCTCACAAGATTCTTTAGATAAGTTAAGAAACCTCAACGTAGGACTAGCTCACGAGATTTTTTAGATAAGTTAAGAAACCTCAACGTAGGACTGGCTCACAAGATTCTTTAGATAAGTTAAGAAACCTCAACGTAAGACATACATTGCACTTAACGTATTACCAATCTCTTGCTCAATCTTGTGGATAAAGAGCGTTTACAGTGACGGATATAGGTTTTCGTAAAATGTATTTCTCTAAAAATGGAGAAACAAACAAAAATACATCAAAATTAGGGTTAAACTTTATTATTAGTTGGTGGGCAACTATACAGAGTTAAAGAAAAAAAAATATACAGTGTTTCCATAATTTTAAAGAGAGAATTAAATTTGTTGACAAATGAAAAAGACAAAAAGTATTAATTTATTTGAGATCAATTGGCTCCCAAGTAACGCATGTGGGTTTTCTTATATATACAACACCATATGAAGCCAAATATTGTATAAGGAAATCATCAAATTTTGAGCAATGGGGAAGAGTGTCTATGGATTATGCAGACTCGTCAAGAGACTTATGATTATACTCTCTTATCTTTCATATTCCTTTGTTCGATCAGACTTTACAGAAACAACAAATGTCGATTATGTATCGGCTTTGGGAGATCCCGGGATGAGAAATGATAGCTTAAGGGTGGCTATAGAAGCTTGGAACCAATGCAATGAGGTCGGTGAAGAAGCTATGAACATGGGAAGCCCTCGAATGGCAGATTGCTTCGATCTCGATAGCTCTAGCTTGCCCGGTAAACTCTTAATGTTGTTATGTTTTTACTTTTCCGTTTTAGACCTTGATTGAGAAAAACAAACTTCATACTTTTGAAATATAAAACATTTCTAAGTTTTTTTCATAAACTTATAACCTTTCAACAAACGCAAATTAACAAACAATCGAGGTCTTAAACCTCAAGCTGAAACTGTTTTATGGTGTTCTTGGGACATTTTTAGTGAAGATAATCCATAAAGTCGACGAAGAAGACAACAAACTCGGGGTACAAAACGGAACATACGGAGGAATAGACGCTGGAGACAACGTAGATATCTACGCAGCACAAAAGGAGATATACTTAGGAAACAAATGTCAAGTTATGGACAATCCAAATCCATGGCAGTTTTGGATGATAATGCTAAAGAATGGTAATACTGATACTTTAGCCGCGATTTGTCCTGAAAACGGAAAAAAGGCGAAACCTTTTCCTCAGACGGGGAGGTTTCCGTGCTTTGGGAAAGGATGTATGAACATGCCATCGATGCATCACGAGTACACAAGCTTTGTGGGTAAAGAGGAACATATGAGTGGGAGTTTTTATGGGACTTGGGACTTGGATAGTGACGAAAAAGATCCGGTTGGTAATAATTCGTATTATAAAGTGAAATGGGAGAAGAAGATTGAGGGAAATGAGAGTTGGGTTTTTCATCATTTGTTGAAGACTTCGTCCAAGTATCCATGGTTGATGCTTTATCTAAGAGCTGATGCTTCTCGAGGTTTCTCTGGTGGCTATCATTACGATACTAGAGGGATGATGAAGACGGTATGACTCCAATCCGGTTTTTGGTTTATAAATTCATTCGGTTTGTTGTAGTTTTATTGTCATTACTATACTAGCGCAGGAAAAAATGACTAATTACAGAGACTTGAGGCTAAAAAAAAAATACTCTGTTTCATCTTTTTATGACGGACCAATCAGTTTTTTTTAGCGATTTTGGGACTAACATAGTACAGTACTCTGTTTCGAAATCTTTCTATGATACACAAGACCCTGAAATCGCCGGATTTCAAAGTTAGATTCAAGCTAGAGATTCTAAAAGGCGGCGGATCAGGGAGCCAATTTTACTTAATGGACATGGGAAGTTGCTGGAAAAACGACGGCAGAGACTGCGACGGCGACGTCACAACCGACGTCACTAGGTACAGCGAGATGATAATCAACCCGGACTCAACCGCAGTTTGCAACCGCAACCGCCTAGGCGCTTGTCCGCCACACCACGCGTTTCTAAACGGAACCAAAGTTCACAGGACGGACAAGAAGAAGTTCCCTTACGAAGCGTATCACTATTACTGCGTTCCGGGAAACGCGCGTTTCGCTGAATCTCCTTACGAGGTTTGTGATCCGTACAGTAATCCACAGCCGCAGGAGATTCTGCAAATCTTGCCTCATCCTGTGTGGGAACAGTTTGGGTATCCGACAAAGAAAGGACAAGGTTGGATTGGAGATCCAAGAACTTGGGAACTTGATGTCGGAAAACTCTCTCAATCACTCTACTTTTACCAGGTATTTTTTTTAATCTATATTAATCTGCATATACTGTGTATTTACGTTATTAATTTCGAACAAAAAAATTTGCAGGATCCAGAGACGAAACCGGTGGAGAGACATTGGTCGTCAATAGATTTGGGAACTGAAATATATATGAGCAAGAATCAAATTGCTGAATGGACTGTTACTGATTTCGACATTGTTATACCAAAGGCCGATATTTAAGTCGAATCATATCTTTAAAAAACTGTTAATAGAAGAAGAAAGATGTCAACGACAAATTTATCAAGAATCTTGACTTTTTGTCGTCGAATTGTGCATAGTAATAATAAAAAATCAGGGCTGGTTGAACCAGTAAAGCCAAACTAAAATAATTCGAAATAACCGAAAACGGAGTGAAATTTCTCTATTAACCGACTGGTTTTAAGAATTTAACACACAAAAACCGAACGATTTTAATCAATAATATGACCACGTTAAAATAAATAGACGTAACCAATCTAATATGATAAAATATTAATTAGTTTATTTTTATTTATAAATTTTATTAATTAAAGTCGAACCGAATCTATAATCTATACTAGAAAATTAGAAATAAAACCGTAGTTCATTAAATCAAAATAAAATTACAAACAACTTATATTTGGTTTCATTTTCTAGAAAACCCAAAAAACTTTAAAAAAGATGAAGAAGAAGCTGAAATCGAAATCAAAACGAAAACCTAATCTTTTAAATCACCCATAGTTTTCATGTTTCTCTCAATTTGTAACTGCAGATTTTAGTTAATCCAAAGAAGATGAACAAAAAAAATAGAACGACGGTAGTCAAAGCCAGTCAATGAATCTAAGAATTTTGATTCGCTATCTTGAATTTAGTTACGTGGTCGCGAGACAGTAGATTATTTGCTGATCTTTCCCTATAGACTGAAACCACCGGAAGACGGTACCAACCGTTAATTAACAGCCGTCAAAAGACGAGACGAACAATTCGTCTGAGTTTCTTTTCAGTTTCCTTTCTAAGCTATCGATTGAGCTCGTTTAGCTAACGAGAAAAGCTAGACAAGGAAAGTTTTTTTCTTTCTTCTTTTGTGTGTGTTTTTCATTTTCTGGGTTTTAAGGGTTTCGCTTGTGCAAAGTCTAGAGCTTTTTTGAGGGGTTATAATGGCGGGTGATTGTGCAATTGACACCGATAAATACTCTTTGTTGGAGGATTTTAATGTCGATGTTGAGGTCGAAAACAAAGACTTTGAGACTTTCTTTCTTTGTTTTTGGGTTTATCTCTTAGATTCCACCACTTACCCTTGTACAATCATTAGACAGGTGAGTTTCTCGAGCTAAGCTTTTTTCTCTCAAATGTTCATCTGTTTGTTCTGTGTTATAATCCATTTCCTATATTCATGTCTTGTGAAATTTAACTTGTATGGTCTCCTTGCTTGTTGGAATTGGGGGAAAAGGTTGGAACTTTGAGTTGCTCCACTGGTTATTGTTGATGTTGATGTTGATCGTTGTGATTTTGTCATAGGATTCTTCTTATTAAAGGTTTACTGAAACAACAGCTTCTGATTTTAATGTGGCTTTCTTCTCAGGTTCACTCCGACATGAGTGTTAGTGCACCTTTCCTTGTCCTAGATGAAAACAAGAAGATGATGCTTTTGCCATTGACTCTGCTTCACAAGGAAGCACCTGATCCTGTTAACACTTCTTCTTGGACCGAAGTTCCTAATGTTTCTACAAAAGCTGAGTTTCCTCTTCAAAAATGAGTTCATGTGGGTTGTGAGGTAATAACATTTCTTGAAAAGCTATTATTACATCAATCAATATCTCTTTTCTTGGGATTTACTGATTTCTATTGTTTCCCTAGGTTTCTAGAAACTATATGCGCCTTCATATTTGTGAAGAGATCGTAGGAGAGCAAGTCTTGACTTCTTTGATGACCAATGGCACTAATTCAGATTGCGCACGAAAGATATCGCTAATTAGTGTTGGTGGAGATGGTTATAGCGTTCAGGGCTTCATCCAGTGTGCAGAAGTTTTGCCTTCTAATCTCTCTGCAAAGTATCACTACACAAAGGTATTAGTTTCTAGTTTTTGCCTTCTCTTCTTTTTCAATAAAAGACTCTTGTCCTGTGTTTTTTTATCTCGCTTCATTTCTTTGCCAGGACCCACCTCTATGTTTATCTGTTGATAAGCCATCTACTTCTGGTATTGAATTAGAGGAAGATGGTGTTTGGTGTATCATTGCCGGAAAGGTCAGAGTTCTAGAGCTTATTGTGTATGCGTTTGATGACTTATTTCTTCAATAAATTCAAGCTTTTTTTTTCTAATAGGCATCTTGCCGGAAGATTTTTTCCTTGGATGTTGTTTTATCCAATGCTATTGGCCAGCCTGTGCACAAGGATGTGAAGGTTCATTCTCGTATGCTTTCTCTAAACTTTCGGACTTGTTTCGCTTTGGAAAAGTTTCTGATAGCGGCATAGCGCATTATCGGTTTGTTCTTGCAGGTTGTGGCTTCTCTACTGTATGCTGATAGTGGGACGCCTGTTGAGAAGACGAGTGACTCTGAGGCTCCCCTTTTGGTAAGCTATGAAGGAGTTGAATTCTCAGCTGAAGATAAACCGTGCAACTTATTGAATGGATATGCTTCCTTAAAGCTCAACATATCTCAGGTAGTGATTATAAAGTCTAGCCATTGGAACGAGATTCCACATTCTTGTTTCCGCTTTAAGGATTCTTGTTTTGATTTTGTTTTGTAGCTTTCTTCTAAGAGTGATAATAGGTTGTTCTGCATCAAATTCGAAATACCAGAAGTGAAGGGTCATTATCCTTTCCTCGAAACTGTTACCAACCAAATCCGTTGCATTTCGAGGAACCATGATTTGGTTACCCCAAAAAGATTGAACCACATTGACTATCCATTCGATGGAGGAATTCCAGAAAATGCATCAAGTAACGGAACGTCAGATATTCTACTTAGCTCTTCCCCTATGAAACGGATCAGATTAGGAGAGGAAAATACTTCTGTGCGTGAGGTAATCCGATTTCTCTTGAGTTACGTATAGTTTTGCTTCATATCCTTACCGAACTTACAGTTATTGTGCATTGTTTCTCTCGGTTTAGTTTGAGAATGGCAATGGTACGAGTATGGAATGGAGACCTCAGAACCACAAAGAAGAAGAAGAAGATAACTCTTCAACTGATTCAGAAAACACTGAAATCAGAGACTCGACAATTTTGAGGAGATACACAATCTCAGACTCGGCGATTTTTAGATACTGCCTTGGAAACTTAACAGAGAGATCTCTTCTTCTGAAGGAAATCACAAGCAATCTATCGGATGAAGAAGTATCCGAATTTGCAAATCAAGTTTCTCTCTATTCCGGATGCTCCCACCACGGGTAAATAAATTTAAATAACCTGCCTCAAATATGTAAATTACGAGAGTAAATAGAACATTGTTTTCCAATTTTTCCAGCTATCAAATCAAAATGGCAAGAAAATTGATAGCAGAAGGAATAAATGCGTGGATTTTGATCTCTCGGAACTATCAACATGTTCATTGGGATAATGTGGTAATTGAGATCGAAGAACATTTCATGAGAATAGCTCAATGCAGCAGTAGATCTCTCACCCACCAGGTCTTGTCACTTTGTTTTCTCATATTGCTTGAACTTTGACCAAGATCAAAGTTTGATCTGGTCTTGTGATTCTGACATGAAATTGTGATCAGGATTTTGAGCTTCTAAGGAGAATATGTGGATGCTATGAGTACATAACTCAAGAGAATTTTGAGAAAATGTGGTGTTGGTTGTTCCCAGTTGCTTCTGCTATATCCAGGGGGTTGATTAACGGAATGTGGCGCTCTGCTTCGCCTAAATGGATTGAAGGGTTTGTGACAAAAGAAGAGGCGGAACATTCGCTTCTAAATCAAGAACCGGGCACATTCATTCTCAGGTTTCCTACTTCAAGAAGCTGGCCACATCCTGATTCTGGTTCCTTGGTTGTGACTTATGTCGGTCATGATTTCGTTATTCATCATAAATTACTCACAATCGATCACATCTGCGAGTAAGTAAATCTCTTTCTCCCCTCTCTCTCTCTGTCTCTCTCTGTCTCTCTCTGTCTTGTGACATTTGTTTTTTGTTCTTAGTTCTAGTGAAAGGTATACAGATGCGAAACCATTGCAAGATATGCTTTTGGCGGAACCTGAGCTATCTCGGCTTGGAAGGTGAGAGAGAAAGAGAAAGTTTTTAGTTATTGTTAAAGCAAAGAGAGATCCAATTCAACATCTTAAATTGGTTTGTTGCATTTTTCAGGATCATAAGAGGCATTTGAATGTCTACTAACTCAACAAGACAGACAAGCATCAACTATTTATTGAGGTTTATACTTTGCTACTATATATATGGATTTGCTAAGTCTCTTATTACTGATACTAACTTGTAACTTCTGTAAAGCTCAGTGATTTCAACTAGTGGAAAGGATTTAAAAAGAAAATTGTATTCCTTTTTTTTCTTTTCTAAATCAATTAAAATTCAGTTTACGACAAGAAATATTAAATAAAGGAGTTACGTTATATTTTAAATTATATAAAAAAATTAAATTGTTTAAACTTCTAACACTTGCGGTCCTGTGGAATTGAAATGATTGGTAGTTTATGGAAAGAAAACATGTATAAAAATATAAATAGAATTGTAAAATAAGTCATAACAGTAATTATTTTACTAGTAAAAGAAAATTGACGGAATTCATTTCATCATGGATTTCAAAAATAGTTAAACAAAATTACAAAACCCATGATTTCACGTAATTTGATGATTTGTTAAAAAATATGTAAGATTTAAAATAAAATACTCCCTTAGGGCCTAATAATTGTACGGTAAGAACAGAGCCGGCGTTGAACACATTTTTATGAAATATTTGAATGGGGTCTCACTTTTTAGGAGGCCCTCAGAAAAAAAATTATATATATGTATATATATTTTAGTTGACGTCAAAGAGTGAAAAAAATATATATATGAAAATGATGAGTAATGTATTAATTTTCGTATAAATATTTGATAAAATATTGTGTGGATCTCAAATTATTATTATTTAAATATTACAATATATTATTTAATTAAAAAAAAAAATTTAAGTTAACCTCCTTCTTTATGTGATTTCTCATTTTTTCACTTCTTTTGGTTTTAGAGAGGTAATATTTTCTCAAAAAAATCTGAATCGTTAATTTATTTTAAAACAAAAAGCTACTTGAATTTTTTGGAGAGAAAAGAGAAAAAATCATGGTTAAAAATTTCGTTTATACAAGTTTGAAAGATGATTTTGCAGAGAAAAATAGAAAAAGTATTGTTTTTAGAAGTTTAAATTATTGTTATTTTTTAATGATATTATTGTAGTTTTAAAATGGTGAGATCTAGAATAATGATGTTATAAGAGCATGATTATTGGAAGAACCCCCTATGGGGTTCTTAACAAAATTTTATTATAAATTTTGTGCAATTTGAGGTGGAGGGGTTCTTAGAATTAAGAAACTCACTCTAAAAACTCTTATTTAAGAACTAGTTCTTAAGAAAGGGTTCTTAAAACACATTTACCAATGAAATTTATATTTTTTAAATGCTAAGAACCCTTCCTAAGAACCCCTCTAGAACCCCCAATAATCATGCCCTAATTGTCTTGAAATTAGGAAAAGAATATTCTCTAATCTCGGAAAATATGATACTGGATGACAGACCAATAGAAAGAAACCACGTGGTAAAATCTCAGCTTCTGATTTGATGAAGCAGAGAACGATGGACTCTTTTTTCCCTCTCTCTATATTTGTATTGAATTAAAAAACGGACACAAATCTGAAAATCTCTCTCGTCCTCCAAAGGTCGAGTCTTTAGAGAGTTCTTGTGTGGTTTTGTCTCGTCCACCCAAAGAAAATCAACAAATAAAAATAAAACTCGATTCACTTAAATCACACACTTATAATTTCTTCTACTTTTTATTTTTTCGAAAATTTTCCATACACCCAATCTCTCATTCGTCAGCAAAAAAAGAGCTGAACTTTCTATACTTTTAGTCGTCTTCGAAATTGAAGATTCTCTTTGGACTCTCAGTTTCCAAGCTTATTATTATTATTAACCGTATTTGTTTTTCTTGTTTATTGGGTTTGCGTAAAAGTTGTCGTCCTTGTGGATTTTGTCTGAGAAAATGATGATGTCGTGTCGGAATATAGACTTGGGCACGAGTGTTCTTGATCTGATGCCATGTGGATGCTCTTGTAGCTCTTCTTCCACAAGTCGTCGATTCTTGTCTGCGAATTGTTCGAAGAACGTTTGTAGGATTGGTGGCAGAAGCTATGGTGGAAATTTGGTGGTTCTCCGGCGAGATTTGGGGACTTGCAGAGCGGTTCCGGCTAAACCCAAGGAGAATTCTCTGGTCAATGGTAACGATTTTTTCGGATTTTCTTAAAGCAATCTGATTTTGGTTGTCTAATTGATTGAGATGATTCGATTTTGAGGTTTCTTTGGTTGAATGATTGGTCTTGACCTTTTTCTACTTAGTAACTCAATTATTTCACATTATAGAAATTAAATTTTTATCATATAATAGTAAAGTTCTGAGCTTTAAACATATGTTTACTATGCAGAGCATATCTCATGAGACAGAGAGTCTTATAAATATTAAAGTTTTTTGGGTATTTTTTTTTTTTTGCTATGGAATAGAAATCTTTAGCTTTGGTTGAGGCAAAGATTCTTAGAAGATGAGATATTCAAAACCAAACAATTCATAGACAAGTCAAAAGCTTACGTATCTAAGAGTTTTCTTACAGTTTTTTGAAGCTCTTCTGAATCATGCTTATTAGGTAGGCCTCATGAGTATAATGATGGTTGTGTAGGTATTGGTCAAGATAAAACAGTGATGCTTAATCTGAGGCAAGAGTCACGAAAGCCAATATCTTTGGAAAATCTGTTTGAAGTAGTAGCTGATGATTTGCAGAGTTTGAACGACAATCTTTTATCGGTTAGTATGTCGGCAACATCTAATTCTGCTCTCTTAAAAGAAGGTCATATGCTTCTAATGTTAATGCTCTTCTTCTATAGATTGTTGGTGCAGAAAATCCAGTTTTGATATCCGCGGCTGAACAAATTTTCGGTGCTGGTGGCAAGAGGATGAGACCGGGTTTGGTATTCCTTGTATCACGAGCCACTGCAGAATTAGCAGGCCTGAAGTAATCTATACAATTGCCATTACTATTACATTTTTGTCCTTGAAATTTGTTTATAAATCTTTAGGAAGAAAAAATGATGATTTCTAGTTGATCTTGGTGCAGGGAACTTACTGTAGAACATCGGCGTTTAGCTGAGATCATTGAGATGATTCACACAGCAAGTTTGATACACGACGATGTGTTAGACGAAAGCGATATGCGAAGAGGTTAGACAAAGGTTTCATTCTTTTGATCGGAATTTTACATTTTCTCTGCAAAGTTTTAAGCTTGATTCCGTGTGTTTGTTAGGAAAAGAAACGGTTCACGAGCTTTTCGGAACAAGAGTAGCTGTATTAGCTGGAGATTTCATGTTTGCTCAAGCATCATGGTTCTTAGCAAATCTTGAAAACCTCGAAGTCATTAAGCTCATAAGCCAGGTAAAATTCTTTTATAAGATTAGAAAAAGCTATACAATATAAAGAACATTAGGTCTGAATCTTGATTTATAGGTGATCAAAGATTTCGCGAGCGGTGAGATAAAGCAGGCATCGAGTTTATTCGATTGTGATGTCGAGCTTGATGACTACTTGCTAAAGAGTTACTACAAGACAGCTTCATTAGTAGCTGCAAGCACCAAAGGAGCTGCAATTTTCAGTAAAGTCGAAAGCGAGGTCGCAGAGGAAATGTATCAATTCGGGAAGAATCTCGGTTTATCTTTTCAAGTAGTTGATGACATTTTGGACTTCACTCAGTCCACAGAGCAGTTAGGGAAGCCTGCAGCTAACGACTTAGCCAAAGGTAACATAACCGCGCCAGTGATCTTCGCGCTAGAGAATGAGCCGAGGCTGAGAGAGATCATTGAGTCTGAGTTTTGTGAGCCTGGATCTCTTGAAGAAGCGATTGAAATGGTTAGAAATTGCGGTGGGATCAAGAGAGCTCAAGAAGTGGCTAAGGAGAAAGCTGAATTTGCGTTAAAGAATCTGAATTGTCTTCCTTGGAGTGGTTTCAGATCGGCTCTTGAGGAAATGGTGATGTTTAATCTTGAAAGGATTGATTAGCTTCAAAGAGTATTTGGCAGAGGAAACTGTAACACTCTTTATTTCTTCAACCACATAAATTTTTTTTACTGTATGTCATAAAGGAACAATAACAATAAAAAAATCTTGCTTATCATTGCAAAAAAAAAAAAAAAAGTTACTCATCTTTTTAGATATATGAATGGAATGAACTTGAACCAAATTGTGTATATAAATCGCTGTGATTCGGTTCCACACATCTTCGTACTGAAGAGCAAAAAGCAAACAAATTTTAATGAACAGTAAACAATATTTTTCGGTTAATTTTATAGTCGAAGTCTGGGAATATTGAATTAACATAATAATAGTAATGAAAGTTAAAATTATTTAGATACATAGTTGGTTTTAAGTTTGATTTTGATTGAATTACTTTAGATAAACCATAATGAACATAAAAAAAATTAAAACCGAATAAAGTGTAATAAATTTTGGTTTCAATTCTAGAATGTTTTTCTGGACCAAATCAATTAAACAAATAAAACAAAATTGAATAAATGGTAAACATCTGATCTTGATGTACTGTGTGATGTGTCTCTTCAACCATCTATTCTTTTTTTTTCTTGTTTGATTCTTCTGAAAAAAATGTGTATCTTCTGTGGTTCATTGCCGCTTAAATTAGACTAAATTAGCTCAAAGCATGTTAGATAATTGTTTTGTCAAGATTCAACAAAAATATGATAACTATCAAATTATTTCACGTGACATTTTCTTTTAACATGGAACAAATTTTGATTTGTAGGGAAGTAGAAATTAGAAAAACAAAAAAAAACAAAAGCCTTTGTTAATTAACTTTTGCCGCTACATTATGCGAAACAAAATAAACACACGTCTACGTAATATGTGAAGTAAAAAAAATATACTTTTGAAATGATAAACAAAAGCTCCGGTTAGCTCTTTCTCTATCTCTTTTCCTAAATTTGTTCACATTTATCACTGATCACAGTTGGATCTAATCTACGAAATCGATTTTCTAATCTTGTTTTGGATACAGTACTTACCGAAACAAGATTCGTCCTTCTTTTTTCTCTGTAGTTCAGAGTTCAGACACTTGAATATAAGGGTTTATGTGCAATTGAACAATAAAAGAGCAATTTGAGGAAAATTAAAAGGAAAAGATTAAGAAATCTTATGAAATTTTCTAGATTTGATTCTTTTTTGTTGTTGTTGTTATATACAAAAACACCCAAATAAGATTTCTTGGCCAGCGTTTACCACTACACCTTCGAAGGTTCTGTTTTGTTGATGAACCAAAAAAAAAAAAAAAGAGGAAGGACCTTTTCTTTTCTCATTCTTCTTCTATGTCCTAAACTTTACGGATGATCAAATGAGCTCCATGTTGTGGAAATGTAGTTGCAGCTGGGAATGGAGCATGAGTATACAATGGAGATAGCTCTACACTGAACCTTTGAAGAACCATTGCTAAAAAGAGCTTAGCTTGCAACATGGAGAAGTTTTGACCAATACAGGTTCGAGGTCCCGAGCTAAACGGCAAGAAAGAGAGTCTTCCTTTGGTTGCACTCGCCACGCCATTCACGAATCTCTCGGGCTTAAACTGTTTCACATCGTCTCCCCAAAGATCAGGATCATGGTGCACCAATAGCATTGGTATTGTGACTACAACTCCTTCCGGTAAAGAGAATCTCTCTAGCTTCACTTCTTGTTTAGTTATACGACATGTGAAGTATGCTGGTGAGTATAGTCTTAGAACTTCATGGAGTATCATTGTTACCTATATAGATAATGGCCCAATGAGGTTAAATAAACAAACAACTGCTTTTTGTTATAATGGTTTAATATTTGATTTGAAAATGTCTACTTACGACTTTCAGGTGGCTTAACCCTTCGAAATCTGGGTCGTTGTTACCAAACATCTGAGAAATCTCTTCTCTTGCTTTGTTTTGCCAGTCTTGATGTTGGCTTAGAGCAACAAGTGTCCAGACAAACAATGAAGAAGTCACATTTTGACCAGCTAGATAGAAAGCCTTACAGTCATCTATCATATCGTCAAGACTCAATCCAGAATCTTGTCCTTGTTCGTTGATCATTTTTGTATTCGAAGCCAACATCGAGCACAACAAGTCGCTGTTCTTGTCGGTACTTCTTCCTCTTTTTATCTCCTTCTCTTTTGTCTCAATCATATCTTTAAACATAGTCCTCATGTCCCTTTCCGTTTCTCTCAACCTCTTGTTGAACTTTGTTGGCAAAAATCTGCACATTTTACATGAAAATTGAATCAGCAAAAATGAGCTTGTAGCTACGAAACTTAGTTGATAAAAACGCATTTTTCCTTACTTTGATCCGGGAATGTAGACGGATCGAATAGCTTGGAGACCAAGATCTATCTGTTCTTGTTGGATTTCGAAGATCTTGATTCCATCTTTGTAGGAATCACCAAAAGAAGCACGAGCAAGCATGTTTTTGGTTAAGTCATGACAGTAAGTCCAAGAATCAAGTTCCACTGTTCCTTTTGCTGAAGCTAATTTCTCCCATTCTTCTAACATCTCTTTGCAACTCAAGTTGAATGCTCCTAGTATGCTCTGTCCATTTAAATATATATATATATATTATATTTCATTTCAAATATCATCATCTCATTTACAAAAAAAATCTTTGATTTATCAGAAAAATCATTTATCTACTGATATTTTTTTTTGGTTAAAGATAATGAATGCTCTATATGTATGTATGTGACTTATAGTGATCACGAAATGATGTTGACCAAAAAAAACAAAAAACAAAGGTGATCACGAAATGATAAAATTATTTTGCCGAAAGAAAGTTGATATATTATAAATTTTAGTTTGAAATGTGTCTTTTTGGCTTCTTCTGTTTTTCGCTTTTAGACTTTTTTATAGTTGGTGGCGTGGCTTCTAGTTCTTACGTAACTTTCTCTGTTTGTTGTTTTTTCTTTAAAATGCTTTTTTTAATTGTTTTTTTTCATTTCGGGAGAGTAGATTTTTTTTGTCAGAGATTTTGGTTTATCTTGGGAGAAAAAAATTAAATTTAATCTTTTTAAAATAGTTAACATATTTATTTTTATTAAAGCATGTGCATTGGAGGGTCTCTCATCCATAAAAGTAATAATATAATAATAAATATTAATATTTAATTACAAAAGTTTGTAAAAAAAGTGGAGAAAGTATTTCAAAGTCTCTTAAATGAGAGATTTTCTCACTTTTTTTTAGAGACTTTTATAGTTAAATATTAATATTTATTATTTTATTAATTTTTTATACTCCATTTGTTTAGAATTAGTTGTCGTTTTGGGATTTTTTTTTTGTTTTAAATTAAATGTCGTTTTACATTTTTAAGGTAAATTTTGAATAAAATGACAGTTTTATCTTTATAGTTTTAATGCATTGATCAATAAAAATTTATAGAATATATTAATAAATAGTAGAAAAGAAAAATTAATCATTTTCATAATTTAAGTGAAATTTGTTAAAACGGCACTTATTTCTAAAAAGAAAAAATACATAAGAAACTTTAGTGAGAGATCCCTAATGCATATGCTCTTATTGTTTAAATCTCTAGGCTGTTATTTTTTCTGTTATTGGTCAAAGTGAAGACGTTACTTAGCTGTCTTCCTCTTCGAAAAAGTAACAAAGGAATGAAACTGATCAAAATCTAAAGAATGGGATGAAAATGACGTCCATAAAGTTCACATTATGTCAGAGTTCAAATGAATTATATAAAAAAAAAAATAGTTGTTAGAGTCAAAATGAGCAGTGTTTATTCATCAATTAACGAAAGCTAAAAGTAAAAGAATACCTTCAAATTATCGATGCGAAAAGCAGGGTTGAGAATGCTTCGATGTTTAGACCATTTAGGACCTTCGTGGTTGAGAAGACCACTGAGGAAAACATGATTATGTGACCCAATCTTTGGTTTTGGAAAGAGTTCGTGTCTTGACATTATCTCTCGTAGTGTCTCTGGATCCATTACTATCACGTTCGGGTACGGCCCGTACCATGTGAAACACTTCTTCCCTATTAAATTCATTATTACCATGTTAATTTAAATAACATAATTTACATGTGAAACAAAAATGATATGATCCGCTAATAGCTAGTGTTTTACTTTATTTTATGTGAGCTAGATTTAGATTATAACCAGAAAAAGATATCAGATTTAGATCTTGATTATGCAAATGTATATATAATAAGCATTATAATCTATATACACAACAAACTCTTTTTAATTGCTTACTTGAATCTCCCTGTTCATATATGTATATAAATATACCTTGAAAATGATAAAAATTCAAGATGAAGAAGATCATGACCGACTCCTAACCAAATTTGTATGAATCTAACTCAAGATCAAGTCTCTTTAGTTCTTATTTAGATTCACACTTTCTTCAAGTGAAAAAGAAAATTGATAATTAAGTTGAGTTTGATGGATCATACCATGATTTTGAACAGTGTGATGAAGAAAAGGCATCATGCGAGGGAGAAAATCGGCGGTGAGGGGAAGAGGAAGAGAATGAGCAACTTGATCCATTTGATTACTTTCTCTCATATCTCCGATCAAAAGTCTATAAGAATTCCCAGAAAATCCTTGTTTCTTCAGATATTTCTCCAGTCTCTTTGGCCTTAACCAAACCCAATTCACAGCTCTCCATACCCAATTCAGTATCAAGATCGAAAATCCAATCAAGAACACTGTTTTTACTGTAATGATCTCCATCACCTTGATCTTGATCTATGAAGAAGAGAATAAGAAAGAAAGAAAGGAGACAAAACTATAATGATGATGCTTATAATTTCATCAGTTGACTATATATGTTGGAGGCAGCTGTACATCTATATATATGCGTGAATAGATATACTGTAGAATTAAAATGTGATAAAACTTGTTATAATATATGTAGAGAGGAGATATATGTAATAAATCGCTGTATGTGCAACTGGCAATGAATTTATAACAACAAGTTCTTGGTGTATATTTCCAAAAATTTAATTTTGTCTTCCTTTCCTTACGCTACATGCATGTGGCTTTATTGCATGAGTATTTAGTAGTATATATATATTTTTAAATTGTTTTTTTTTTGTTTTAATATATACTATATGATGATGCTTCCATATTCACATTCTTTTTGGTTTTGTTTTGTTTGCGTCTGCATACCGTAGTTATCTACATTAGATTGAAAGGAGAGTTCTCACGTAATTCTCTCCTTCATTTAATTTTTCATTAATTTTAGTTCCGCTCCAATTATTGACATTCTGAGGTGGATAACTCGAAATTAACCTTAATAGTTATGGAAGTAAAATTAAAAAACTAATCACGATTATGATCATTTGTTAATGTTACGTTAATTTAATTGGAGACAATAAATATGGAACCAGGTGGCGTTGTTCTTTGGAGACGATGAATAGCAATGTCAACTCTCTTACGAAACGCATGTGATTTAGTATAATAATATTACATAAGATAATGTTCCTCCAACCACATCAATTAATTTTAATTTTAATAATATAATGCAATTACGCGTAGACTAGGGTCATTAGCATTTACTAAATTCCACGTAGGACAAAATAGACCTAACGGCTACGGGCGTTGTTGGTTAATTATAATATTTATAACGTACGCTTGTTTGATTAGCTAGTAATCAATTGTTTTTTTTTTTGTTAAAAAGCTAAGCTAGTAATCAATTGTTTTGTTCAAGATATAATGAATAGACTAGTCTTGGAGAAAAATAAACCTTGTCGCGAAGCTAAAACATATTAATTAATTTATTAGACGTTTCATAAAAGTCCTAAAAACTTTGCTAGTTTACTACCTGAGATTTATTTTTATATAGACAAGAAAAGTTAGATAATAAATAGATTAAAAAAATAGATTAAGAAAGCTAAAGAATTCTGGCGTCCTATAATACATACTATTTTTCTATTTTGTCTGATGTATAAAAAATGTTTGTATACACTTTTATTCAATAAATGTAACAACTAACAACAATGGTAGCTTTTGCCATCAGGGAAAATGGATACAAATTATGAAATATGACGCCAAATCTTGGGCAACATATTTGAAAAACCAACAAAAAAAAGCCGACTCATGAGTCTTCTTTGGTATAACGTCTTAAAAAGTGGGACGTTTCTTTATGTGTTAATAGTCTAAAATCTCAAATTCATGCCATTTGTACAGTAATAAAGGAATTTTTGTGGTATTTGTTCAGACAGAAAATAAATTCTTCTATAAAGACAGCTGAAGAAGGTGTATATATTGTTGCAAAAATAAAAGTTGGTTAGAGAAAACAAAGTATTCCTAAACATTATTGACTTGATTTTTCAACCAAAAAAAAAAAATCTTGAGAATATACTTGTACTGTGTGAACCAAAAATTTATTGACTTTTTTATCAAAAGGAAAAAAGATTAGATACACACGCAATATTAGAAGAGTTGTTCTCTCTTCTACTAAAAAGGTTTACGTGATCTATCATCTGAAAAGTATTATAGATTAAAGACTCATAACTCAGTTATTACTCCACGATATAAAAATATGACTTATTTTTAGCATAAACTTTTAGAAAGATAAATACAAAGATACACCGGTTTTAGTTGAAAGATTAACAAAGATATATACATATATTATAACGGGAAAAATTGTTAGACTAATTTAGTGGAATTGTAAGGAAAACAAATATGGAAAAATGTAGAGGAATTTAATTTCCTCATGAGTTTTGTAGAGGAAATGGTTTAATGAACAGTACATTTGGAATAACTAATATATGGGCTCTGGTTTACGATGGGCCGTTCTTAATCTTAAAGCCCAAATGGATTAATCTTTTTCTCCGATCTGCGACGTCGGCGATTTGCAGTCGAAATCCGAAAACCTCAAAATTGTTCGATTTGGTTAATCTCAGATAGTTTTGGAATTTTTTTTCGCAGAGTTTCGAATCCATTCTTCGCCATGGACGAGTATCAAGAGATGGAGAGATTCAGCATGGATAACGACTATGAAGGAGGTCGTTGGGAGGGTGACGAGTTCGTATACGAGAAGAGGAAGGAGAAGCGGAAACAAACCAAGCACGACGCTACTTATGGAATCTTCGCTGAGAGCGATTCTGATTCCGATGATTCTAGCGGCGGTGGAGGTCGGAGGAAGAGGCGTAAGGATCGGGATTCGGGAAGGGAGGCTGACTTAACCAAGCCTGTCAATTTTGTTTCTACAGGTACGGTTATGCCGAATCAAGAGATTGATAGCGATTCTAGAGAACATAATAATGAGAAATATAGTGATAGAATCGAAGACAGTAACATGATTGATGAGGATGGTGAAGTTAGAGGTGGATTGGGTATTGGTAGCTCAGGTTTAGGGTTAGGGTTTAATGCGAATGGTTTTGATGAGGAGGACAATCTCTTACCTGGTGCATTGGGGAAGAAGATAGCTGATGGGGCAAAGATGAGAGGGAAGGCAAAGATGGAGAAAAGAGGTCAAGAGGGTGGTGCAAAGGGAGGAGGGAAGAAGAATACTTTAGGCAGTGATATAGGTAAGTTTGAGAAGTCTACTAAAGGAATTGGTATGAAGCTACTTGAAAAGATGGGGTACAAGGGAGGTGGGCTTGGGAAGAATCAGCAAGGTATTGTAGCTCCTATTGAAGCACAGTTGAGGCCGAAGAATATGGGTATGGGGTACAATGATTTCAAGGAGGCAAAGTTGCCTGATTTAAAGAAGGTTGAGGAGAAGAAGTCTGTTGCGGTCAGTATCAGTGAGAATGAACAGAAGTATGGTGATAGAGGAGGGAGAAATTTTTGGAAAAAGAAGATGGTGAGGAAGGAAGTTTATGTTACTGCAGAGGAGTTGTTGGAGAAGAAGCAGGAAGAGGGCTTTGGTGGTGGGCAGACCATTATTGATATGCGAGGACCACAAGTTCGGGTTGTGACAAATTTGGAAAATTTAGATGCAGAGGAGAAAGCAAAAGAAGCAGATGTTCCAATGCCTGAGTTACAACACAACTTGCGCTTGATTGTTGATCTAGTTGAGCATGATATTCAGAAGATTGATAGGGACTTGAGGAACGAGAGAGAATCAGCCTTGAGCTTGCAGCAGGAGAAGGAAATGCTTATAAAGGAGGAAGAGAAACAAAAGAGTCACTTAGACAACATGGAATATATCGCAGATGAAATAAGTCGAATCGAGTTGGAGAATACGTCTGGGAATTTGACACTGGACTCACTTGCTAATTGTTTCAAGAACCTGCAAACAAGCTATCCTGATGATTATAAGCTTTGTAACTTGTCGACTATTGCTTGCTCAATGGCCTTGCCTCTGTTTATCAGGATGTTTCAGGGTTGGGACCCTCTTAGGGATGCAGTGCATGGTCTCAAGGCTATTTCTTCTTGGAGAAAGCTTTTGGAAGTCGAGGAAGATCAAAATATCTGGGAAATCACAACGCCTTATAGCCAACTAATCTCAGAGGTAGTGTTACCTGCTGTGCGAATAGCAGGCGTCAATACCTGGGAACCTAGAGACCCTGAGCCGATGCTTAGATTTTTAGAGACATGGGAAAAATTACTGCCTTCATCTGTATTGCATACGATTTTGGACACAGTAGTGCTGCCCAAATTGTCAACTGCTGTTGAATATTGGGACCCACGAAGGGAAGTTGTTGCCATCCATGTTTGGGTGCATCCTTGGTTGCCAATACTTGGTCAAAAATTGGAGTTTCTGTATCAGATCATTCAGATGAAATTGAGTAATGTTCTTGATGCGTGGCATCCTAGTGATCCATCTGCCTACACTATTCTTTCGCCATGGAAGACTGTTTTTGATGCTACAAGCTGGGAAGAACTTATGCGCCGTTACATAGTTCCCAAACTTCAGCTGGCTTTGCAAGAGTTTCAGATAAACCCGGCAAAGCAGAATTTAGATCGGTTTGATTGGGTTATGAAGTGGGCATCTGCAGTACCCATACATCTAATGGCTGATTTGATGGAGCGATTCTTCTTCCCCAAATGGCTAGATGTGTTGTACCATTGGTTGCGCGCTGAACCGAGGTTCGATGAGATCCAGGAATGGTACTCTGGTTGGAAAGGGTTATTCCCACAAGAGCTTTCAGCAAACGAGAGAATCCGAATCCAGTTAAAGCGTGGCTTAGATATGTTGATGGAAGCTGTTGAAGGAGTTGAAGTGTCTCAGCCAAGGGCAAGGGCACGTGAACATAGACAGTTTGAGCCAGCCCAGGCTAAAGCTCAGGCTAAGGCTCAGATGGATAGCAGTGAAGTGCTGAGTTTGAAAGAAGTATTGGAAGTATTTGCGCAAGAGAAGGAGTTGCTGTTCAAACCTAAACCGAATAGAATGCACAATGGTCTTCAGATATATGGGTTTGGGAATGTGAGTGTGATTATAGACTCAGTGAACCAGAAGCTGTTGGCTCAGAAAGATGGAGGTTGGTACCTTGTAACTCCTGATGACTTGTTGAGGATGCACAACAATGCAACTGTTTCTGGAAAACGATAGATTAAACATTTCAATTATATAAAGGTTTCTGATGTATAAACCATCTCCACTCTTATCAAATTTTGTCTCTGTCTTAAAAAAACTCATATATTTGACTTCTTATTTAGATAACAAAACAAATAATTTTCCTTGTTTCATCATAGAGTAGGTAGAAAGGGCAAGTAGATAATACAACACGCGATGTTTAAAGAAACCTATACAAACGTTTTGAGAGTAACCCAAGAAGAGATAATTGATCCATCACCAGTCGTCTGCTCCTTTAGATACACCCAGAATCACAGCGATTGTTGCAAGAATAGCCTGCAATGTTTTTACACATGAATCAATCATTTTGATTTATAGGGAAAAAATGTGACAGATGATAAGGAGGGAGAGAGTAATGGGGAAATATTACAGCGATAGTGCAAGCAATGTATCCTGGTTTCTCCCTGTAATCAATCCTTCTTCCAAACATCATGATGAACAATCCCACATACCAAGGGATTGCTCCAAGGAAAAATCCAACAATGAACCTACAAAAATACCAAATATTTTCCTCAGTCATGTTAAAAAGCAAGTGTAGATAGTGTAGCAGGCAGCATGTGAAGGGAGAGCGATTCCAAAAAATTTGAGCTCGTGTATGAAAGAAGAAAAATAAAGGGACTCACAGGAACCATCCAAGACCAATTCCACAGCAAGGAAGGCGGCGTTGTCTCCCAGTCACAGGTCTTCCTTCAGCAACACCATAGACTGAAAAATAAAACAATAAGAAGTAGAGTAACAATAACAAAGGATGAACATACATCAAATTATGCTATTTCCTTGATTTGAACAAGAAGAAGAGAGAATGAGACAGACTTTAAGTTCCCTTACAGATTACAGCACAAACCAAAACAACAGTCTTTAACTTTTTTTACTCAACTTGTTGGTAAAACACAAAGCTCCAAACTTTAAATTCCTAGCGCTATGCTAACTAGCTCCTCAATATCAAATCAAGTTTTGCAGATCCGCTATGGTTATTACTTATTCCACATCATATTTTCATCTCAATGCATGAAAATGAAGTTAGATTTTCACATACAGATCCAAATTTCCCAAACAAGCTATAACGAAAAAGTTTGCATTCAATAGAAAACTCCTTATCATGTTACACAATCCTTTGATCAAAATAGAATATTATAAAGGCAAATTTCCAGGAAGAGAATTCATGATCACCATCAAATTTACAAAAAAATTCAAACCTAAATTCCCAATCTGCAGAAACTGAAACCAGCATATCCAATTGAGGAAGAGTAGCTACCTGGAACGGTTTGATAACCATGGGCGTAATAAGGAGCACCGGAATCGTAAACACCAGGCGGCGCCGATGGTTGAGGAAATCCAGTGACCGGAGCAGAATTCTGCGGCGGAGGGTAATTGGAAACACCTTGAAACGTTCCGTATTGATGATGCTGATTACCTTCTTCTGCAGCTAAACCTCTGCTTTTATCTTCTTCTCCGTGACCCATCTTTCTTCAGCTCTTCTTCTCCTGATGATCTCTCTTTCTGACTCGATCGAGATTTAAATTTTGCAACGCGTTGAAACAATAGATGAACGTGTCTTTTTTTTTTCTTTTGAAAAAACTTTATTATTTGCTTGTAGACCCGAGATAACGTGTTTTTTCCAATTTGGACCCGGAGTTATTATTAAATGTAATTTTATAACCACCGACTGCAATATTTGCATAAATACGATTAATTACTATTTTTAAATGATAGAGTATTGGAAAGTCTATTAAGAAACATGTGGTAGGTTTATAAATAATAAATTCATCCATGAAGCTTCGAGTTCGTGGGGAAGGATTATGAAAATAACTAATGAGTATCATTTATCAACTTCAATCATTTCTCTTGTAATACAATTAGTTTATGAAAAGGGAAAAAATAATACGAAAAGATCATTTCTAGTAATCTGTCACTATAAGTAACTCGTTGTCCTTGTTTTTTTTCCTTTATTTAAATTTCGTTATTGTTATTTTTTTTTGTCAACTATCATCAACTTCGTTGTTAAACTTTTAAGTGATCCCAACTTTTAATTACTTTCTATGAGTGGAATGGGTTTTCTCTTCTCCTTTCTTGTCTTAGTGGAGCCTTTTAATTCCCAGCCTCAAAAGAAAAACAAGCCTTGAAAATCAAATTGAATTAACAAAAATACTAAACAATACAACTTTCCACAAATTTATGGACCTCCATTTAATTTATATATTGATTGCCGACTGTATAATTTCTTTCACGGTACACATGAAACGAAGAAAAAAAAAAAAACTGGATTCTGATGTATAAACATGTGGAACTCTCAATCCATATAGATTTAACCATTTACAAGTTGTAAATGATGAAAGAAAAATTAGCAAAGCATGAGGAGAATAGTGAAATGAAAAACTAAGCCAACCTTTCTTCAACAAGCGCAAATATCCTCATGAGAGCAATCTTGGCCAGAATCATCATCATCATCATCATCATCAATGGAGTCAGAGAATCCTTGGTTATTTGAGACTGTAATGATCATTACCTTCTCATCCGGTTTAGCTTCTTCCGGTTCAATAAGATTCTTCATGAGATCACTCAAATCCTGCTTTTCCTCTGTCAAGAAGCTGTGAAGAATGGAGAAACAAGTAAAACAACAAAACACTAAATTGATTGCAAACAAGGCGATGCAGAGAATCACGACTATACAATTGTAAGCATCCATTCTTCTTGGAAACTGAACATGATGGTTGGTTTACAAAAACCAGAATCATTCAAATGGAGAAACCAAAATTATTCACTTAAATTTTCAAGAAAAGTGGAAACCAATATATGTGTTATATTGATTTGATTCTCTGGTCCCCTCCACAGATATAAGAAGAAAAGCTGATATCTGAAAATGGTCTGTATGTTTACATCTCTTTATAAGAAGAAACCAAAAGGATAAAGAAAACAATTTTATTTTTTGGGTCTGCGGTGGAGAAGATTTTTCAACGGATAAAGGTGGTAAGCATGACAAAAGCATTCGTCTCTTTCTTTCTTTTTTCCAACTAATTCATAGAAAAAGATTAATTTGTTGTTAAATAATTATATATTAGTACACACTACACATTACTAAATTCTAAACAACTTCAAAGTTAGGCAAAGGCAGCAAAATATGAAAGAGGGAGATCATCTTCTATTGTGTTTTCAGATAGAGAATTACCTTATTGCAGCGCATTTGGTTTCACCTGCACATTTTCCACCAAAGATTGGCAAATCAATTCTAAAGATATTATCAGCATCTGTCTTTTTCAGTGACCGGTTCAGTGTTTGCGATTGAATCCAAGATTTGGAACCTAAGCATGACAAAAACCATTTGTTTATAAAGATTATCTGATGTTAGCATTCAATATGTGGCTTTGAGTGTGGATGATAATCTATTGACCAAATTTTGTTTACGATGTGAAGATTTCTAAGTTTGATGTAAACATCAATAAGCATTACTACCAAATAAAACCTCATTTAAAAACAAGTTTGTGGCAATCTGACATAGTAAACTAGACTTGTTCTTCCACTTATCTGATTTATATATCATTTATCGCAATAACCACACAAGTTTATCATTGACGTACTTGCATTTTGTAATTTAGAAAGACGCAGGACAATCTATTATTAAGAACATATTGTAAAGACAGCTATGAATTCGAAAGCCATGAACAAACAAACATAAAAAGATCTCAAAGATAAAAGTGACAACGTTGCTTTAACTCATAAAGCACATATATGTATACCCGAACATCAAGACTCGTCCAAGAAGTCAACTTTCCTTTCAGCCATTTCGTCGAACAGACGGCCAAGGAGATGACTCCTTAAATAAGGGAACAAGATTTATCCCCGGGCCGGATCGTTTCGGGTCGGGTGTGGTATCCGTAGCTTTGTTTATTTACTACTTAATGCTCTTAATAGTTTGGTTAATCACATATAGTCTGTTTATTTACTGTTATTACATATGATCCGTAGTGTTTCGTTTATTATGGTTTGATCCTTGTACTTTTTATATAAGTTAATCACACTTTCTTTAGTTTGGTTCATTTCAAATACATATACAATGTTCCTTTTCAGTTGTTTTGTCACGGATGTTCCCTTGGACTTTTGTTTGTTAAAGCTGTACACGTAAAGCTTTATTTATTACAAATGTTCCCAACAATTTTGTTCTATTACATATTTGTCCTGATACTTTTGTTTTATTTATTACATAATAATTTCAGTAGGATTTTTGACCCGTGGCAATCAAAAACTCAGAAGTACAAACGGTTCATAGACATACACATCTACTAGATAAAAAATAAAAACGAGAAAAAAAGCTTCAAACTATTTTAAACACACACAAAACCTATCCGAAGATCAACCACACAATCTCAGAGACGTAATAATATTCTATATTACCGTTTATAAAGACACAAGTAGCTCTATTCCCAGATTGATAACCGCCATGGCAGCCGGTTTAAGCTTCTTTAAGCTCTCGTTGCTCCTCAGCCTCCTCTCCGGTGGATCCGAAGTCGGAAAATTCCCGCCATCGTGTAATCGAATCGAGTGCCCGAGCTATGAGGTGATTCACGCCGCAAATGGCTACGAAATTCGCCGGTACGATTCAACTGTATGGATTTCCACCGAACCGATTCAAGACATCTCTCTCGTCGATGCGACAAGAACTGCTTTCTTCCAGTAAGTGCATAATTCTCAATTCTCAAGTTTCTATTCGGTTAAAGATTGAATTTTTAATTTTTTGTTGGGGGTTCAGATTGTTCGCTTATATTCAAGGGAAGAACGAGTATCATCAGAAGATAGAAATGACAGCTCCTGTGATCACTCAAGTTTCACCAAGTGACGGTCCGTTTTGTGAATCTTCATTCACTGTGTCCTTCTACGTTCCCAAAAAGAACCAGCCTGATCCAGCTCCCGCGGAGAATCTCCACATCCAGAAATGGAGTCCTAGGTACGTGGCGGTGAGACAATTCAGTGGATTCGTCTCTGACTCGACCATCGGACAAGAAGCGGCGGCGTTAGAGAAGAGCCTCGAAGGTACAGCTTGGGCTAATGCAATTGAGAAAAGCAAAGAAGACGGTGGTGTTGGGTCAGATTCAGCTTACACGGTGGCTCAGTATAACTCACCTTTCGAGTTCTCGGGTCGGGTCAATGAGATTTGGTTACCGTTTCAAATCGATGATTAATTAAGCGAACAACACTTTCCTTTTCACATGCATCAAGCAAATAAGATGAGAGCTTAATCTGTAAAGTGTAAACCTTTTGTTTCTTTTTCGAATTAAAATTTGCAGAAACAAGGGAATTTGATATATAAGAAGATTGAACATTTGCCCTGAACCAAACACATGATTAAAGACAAAAAAATTTCAGGGCACTCGAGTTAAGTTTCCCTAAAAAGATCTAAGCATATTTAAAAATCAGGGGGAGGTTCAAAACAGAATCCTCTCTAGTCTCTTTCTACTACCAGTAACTGTAAGTTCGATCCTGATCGTTGCTAAAATCTGGGTTAGTCTCATAATTTACATACATACTCTGCTCGTAACAATCGTGGGACGGATATGGTGATGGTGATGGATATGGATATGATGACGGTGCTGCGTCCATCACGAGTGTGTTGTTGTGATTTGTTTCTTCCTCAACGAAATACCGGGTTTCAGGTTTGGTACCTGAGAACATTCTGCAAGCCACCGTGTTGTGCGGCGACGGCTCCACGTTGTGGTATAAGTTGTTGAAGATGGAGAAAGGAGAAGATGAGTCTGCAAAGTGGCAAACATCTGTGTAGTCTATGGTGCTGAATGAGTCTCTTGCTGATTCTGTGGTGAAAGAAGCTTCGTCTGAGCTCGTGAAGAGAGACCATTCGCTTGACGATGACTCTGGGATGTTGTGGTCTGCTCTCGGTTTGAAGCGGTTCACCGGTTTCCTCTGTTCCTTCATCTCCTTTCTTGGTTGCGGAGGCCGAACCTGTGCTTTTCCATTGTGTTCTCCTCTTTGAAGACGTGGATAAGATCTGCAAAAATTGTATTTTCAGTATCCATGACCCTGGAATGCAGAAAACAAACTGTTACAACTCGCAATCTGGTATTTTCTTACCTCATGTAGAACAACATATAAGCTCCTTCTGACATAACTTGAGTCATTGGTACTCGATGAATCTGCCGAGTTTTAGAAAATTACACAAAGTTCATTAACCGTTTGGCTTGCTGCATTAAGTAGGAGGAAGATGCAAATTATGTTTTACCTCGGAATCATCGATTCTGAACCAGTTGCCTCTCAAATCTTTAACATAGGAGATGTAATGACCCGAGAAAGATGCGTTGAGAGTATCCAAGTGAACTATAACAGCGTAAAGCATATAAAGCGGAGGAACATCTCCGGTTCTGGTCATGAAAGGAATCATGTCCAGCATTTCAGGAAAACTTATGCATTTGTTTATTTTCCCGTATCTTCCTTCCTGCATACACACAAGGGTTTCAAATGTCAACACAACATATAACTAAAAAACAGAGTAACTGAAGAATAAAATCTGTAGTCATCTTTAAATTGATACCTGGAATCTCTTAAGAACAATTGTGAGAATGTTTGGTGCTTCATGAATGCTCAATTCTTTCCTCGCTCTAACATATCCAGCACACCTTTTTTTCCAATGTAGTATTCATAAAATTACAATTTAGTTTCAATACCACAAAAGAAGGACAAGAAATTTGTTTTTTTCGATCTAACCTGCTGCATCTATACATATTTTCTCCATCGAGGTCTTCCGGTCTAGTAAACTGAGTCAAGGCATCTTGAAGAGATTCTACCCAACCGTATATCTCTAATGTAAGATCCATTATGTTCTCGTATCTCTCTGATTCATGATCACACCTCAAGCATTTCACCTGGTTTTTCAGAGAAAGACAGCAGCAGGAACAATGAGAATGTGTAAAGTCAAAGTAGACATAGATCATGAGCCAGGAAATCGAAATACCTTTGAGCGAAGACGTCCACCAAACATATGTTGAACTAAGGTTGTTTCTTGCAGTCTTGGATCCACTTTAGTCTCACCTCCAAGTCTCTCCAAACATATGGATTGCATAGAGGCAACCAAAAGTCTACATCCACAAGTCAAAGAATATAATTAATTTCATGAGAAATCGACATAAGCTTTGAAATGTAATCACATTAAGAAGAAAGGCTCCACGAATTCAGATCTAAAAGGACTACGAAGAGAAACCTTAAGAACTCATGAGCATCTTCTTGACTCCCATCACCAATCTGACAATTTATACTTCGCATGTGTGAGAGAATTCTGCTAGCAGAAAGTGGACCTCCAGATTCTCTAAGCATCATTACATGTTGCTCAAGTTCACACATAAGGCACCAATCTTTCCCAGCACCTATTGCGAAAGAATAACATTATCTGTGTCAGAAGTAGTAAACTAAATCTGTAACAATTTAAGCTACGGGATTAGTTAGCAAAAAGCTTTACATGATCTTGAATGTGATCGTCCAAGCAAATAAGCAACGAGTGGTTTTGTACATGTTAAGGACTGCAAGACAGCGTTTGCATAGCAACTGGAGAAGAAAGATGGTAGTAAATTAAAAAGCATATACACTGGTAAGGACATTTATACAAAATGGATTTTCCTATTATAAAAGCAAGCCTCCATTTTACTCAACAGATTGAAAATAAGTAATTGGGAAAATACCTGTTTCCACAATTTACAAGACCCCTAGGTGATAAGTCAAACACTTCACACTGAAAGAATTTAAGAAATTCCTCGTATGGAAAAAGCATCTGAAACATAAGAGTTATTGACTGAGAAAAGTAGGAATTAATGATACAAAATTAGATTAGTAAAGAGACAATAATATCACCAGGGAACTAACTTTCAGGTTCTTATGTCGATCATCATGCTTTGTAGAATTTCTTAAACCCATCATCTTCATTATTCCCACAGCTGAGGAGATGCCATTGCTTTCTTCAACAATGCCAGTATCCTTAGACCTAACAGTCTCTGAATTATAGATACAAACATAAGACACTCTACAAAAGAGTTCTTATGTCAAAGCAAATTCTCAGAGACACTCACTTGATACTGCAGCGACTTGCCCCTTCTTACTTGTCTCTGAGCATGATTGTTCTCCAGATTTTTTAACACCTGATTTGGGCAGTGGAGCAGTTCTGGTCCCTATTCAATTCAACACACATTAGAAGATGCAAATCTCAAAGTGAATAAGCCTCACCTAGAGTAACTTTTATTAGCTTGTGATATTAGCCCTCACCGTTAGCAGGAAAATGTGTGTTTGGACAAGCAAAAGAGCTTTTTGCTCCCAAATTGTTTTCGTGTTTCTGACTTTCCTGCATACCACTTACAAAAGGTTGTCCTTTCGTTTGCACACAAGAGTTGTCAACAGAATGCCTTCTAGAATTTGTTTCCACAGCATAACTGTTGCTTCTCGACTGCAAGCAAAATCACAGGTCTAAATTTCAAGCACTGTGTTGACTTTTAGCAAGAAAACATAACTGTTCTGGCTTCTGTGAATTAATACAGGGAGATAAGATGTAAAAGAACAGCTAACCTTATGTTTAGTGTGACCCTTCTTGTTATCGCCACCAGCAGAAGTAGCTTCACCACGAGAAATTTCTTCAAAGGAATCAAACACAATAGCACTGTCTCTTCTAGAGGATTCTCGGTTGGGCTTGGAAGAATTTTGTTTACCTACGCTTTTCCTCCCTTGTGTGTTGACTTGTGGCGTAATATCAATCTGCGAGATACCTAAGCTTGCAAATTCCACAGAGTTTTTTGAAGTCTTTCCCTTAACTGCCTGTGTAGTATTGTTACTATAAGTTGTAGAATCCATGTCGTGGTCATGCAAAACAGAATCTTTCTCAAAGGAAACCCTCTCAGATGAAGGAGAACAATTCTCCACCGGGACACATTCATCTTTATGAGCTAACCTCCAGTGAATTATTTGGCACTTCCCAGAGCTACAAGCATAAAAAATCAAGACATTCATGGGTTAAAATGTCTGCATCTTTTATCCGCACGAGAATGTCATTTTAAAAGCCCAAAGACATGGAAAGAATGTGGAAACATACCAGTATCGAACAGATTTGCATCTGGAGCAACGTGTCTTAGCAGGACCAAAACACCTTGCACAGACATGTAACTCATTATTATTGAAAGGAGTCACAACTGGGACCTCACATGTAGCAGCCACAGAATCAGATCTATCCTCAGCTAGAGTCCCACTAACACCAGCCACAAACTCAGCTCTTACGGCACCACTTGCAGCAGAAACAGTCTTGGTCTTATTTCTTAGAGCCCTATTCTTAGTAGCAACAGTCTCAAATCTTAAACCCCTATTTGGATTAACCATGGTCTCAGCTCTTAAAGCTTCTTCAGCTGCCATATGAGCCAGCAAGTTAGCCCTCCCTCTTTTTTCAGAAATGTCGCTCCATTTTCCTAATAAAATGTACACTACCACGGGAAGTACTACTAAAACCAGAAACAATACCGGTATACCCGCTCCCCTTGGTTCGAGCATGTCCTCAGACACGCATTCATGACCCGATCTACAACTTGCTTAGTCTCCTAAAACTACATAAACTCATATAACAAAAAAATCCTAAAACCAAAATCTATTTCCAGACTGTGAGGCTAATGAGTTACTCGGAAGTCGGCAAGCACTGCAATAAAAACACCAATAGAATGAGATCAGTTACTTTTTCCAAAAAAGAAAACAATTGAATCGAGTCGACGTTCATACATTTTTTACAAAAGTGACAAGAAATAAAATCTAATCTCTGAAATCCAACAACCCCCAAATCGAAGTAAAGGATCTCACTTAAGAACCAAGGTCTGCTAAATCCCGGATTCAAAGCAAAGTAGTCAGAGATGAGTCCAAAAATCCTAAATTTCAGACATAAAACAAATCCATTTTTTTGTGCTAAACACTCGCGATCCAAATAAGGAACCCCAAATCCGTACAGACCCTAGCACATTATTCTACAAAGCAGCGACCTACTAAAAACTTGTCTAACCATAAAATCTGAGGTTCGTGAAAGCCTCCATTGCTCTCAAATCTAAGATTCCAGCACACCACAAACCCTTACAGAGTAGTTTTAACAAGGATTCAAACTGAGACACAGTACAAAGAAAAAGGAAAGAGTCGAGCTTTAAGTAGAATTTGGGGGCATACCTTTTTAAGCGAGATGAATGCAAAATAAAAACCCTAATTTCAGCCTTATCTTTTAGCTTCTCGTCTTCTTGAGCTCGGAAAAAGATGCTTTGATTCCTCGAATGGGTAAGACACAAACAGTTTCTTTGTCTCTCTTTCTCTCTCTCTTTCTTTCTAACACACTTTCTCTCTCCTCGTCCCGTGTTGTTTATGCTCTTCGTTTTCACACTCTTTGCGTACTCTGTCTCTCTCCGTCCTTCAGGATACTGTTTAAAAATAAAAAAAACTAATAACCAATTTATAAAAGGAAACAGTTAATACTAATTTAATATAGGGCTAATTTGGTTAATACCAAATTTATAGGTACACAATTAATTTTACCGAGATACTTTTATCACCCGTAATTATGAGAAAATTGATCAAATTATTGTGCAGGTGTTATTTCCATTAAAATCCAAAATTACAGAATGGAAATTTATTACATTTCCATAAATTACTCTTTAATTGTCCTAAATTACATGCTACATTAGATTTGCTAATATGTTTACCTTAATTGACAGAAATACAAAAGCTTGAAAATGATTGTTGACAATTTTTTTTATATAGATAACGAACTGTTGACAAATCTTAAGGGAATGTATTGAATTGAATATTTAGAGAGATTTGAGTTTAATGAGTTTTGAGGTGATTTGGTGAAATTTTGGTAATTAGGAATTTTGTTATTAAATTCTCTGAAATCTCACCTAAAACTATAAGATTTTGGTCTTTGTATTTTTTACTAAGAAATCTCCTCAAATCTCACATGAAACTTTTAAATCAAATTCTAATCATATTTTCAATAACAGTGGATTTAAGAGTATAATTTAAAATTATTAATCCAATAACACTAGAATTTAAAAGATATTTTAAAATTCATGTTTCAATAACTCGTGATTTGTCACTAAAACTAAAATCTCTCCAAATACTCAGTCCAATAACTATATCTGACAATAATAAATTAATAATTATGTTTACTTGTTTAGACATTAAAACTTTACACCGAATATTAAAACCAAAAATCTTAAGCAACTATAAAAGATTGGGTTAGATTAATATTTTGTATCCCTATAATTAATGTCTTTTATTGTTATATTTTATTTTAATGAAAAATATTTATGGAGTAAACTAACTTAATTTCACACATATACACATAGGTATAATGATATGGACATAAATTTATTATAATATGCAGACGTTATGCATACATCTATCATTCATAATTCGTTATTATGAAACTGAAATAAATTCAAATATAATAGTTGTAGCTGCATTCTGTTTTCTGTTTCTTGCAATCTGTAACGAGAAAGATATCGTCTATTGGTCATCACATGGCTACTGCGATTACTACGGTTGTTTCCATAGCGTTCTGCATTTTCAAAACATTCTTCTTATTTAATACTATATAAGATAGTCTTTCATTGTCTTGAAATACATGTCATATTAGATTTGCTTGTATGTTTATCTTAACATACGTCTTTTAACAGGAGTAGGAAAGGTTCTAAAAGTGTGAAAATGACTGTTGACAAAATCTAAAACTAAATCCAATGGTAATAAATAAATCATAATTTTTTCTTACATTAAAACGTCACATAGAAATATCAGAAAATAAACGTACAGAATTATAGTATATATTTGTATAAAAAAGAAAACAATTATATATATCAGGAACGTTATAACCAATCGAATAAAAAATACATATTTTACAAACGAATACTTAAAAAACTTTTTAATACTACAGGTATTTAAAAATAAAATTGTTACCCAAAATTTTGTAGTAGCTAGCTAGTTGATAATTAATCAGTCAAGGTCGTCCATGAAGGCATGAACGTGGCATGATTTCGTAATAGATATCGGTCACGTGGCATTTAGCCATTTGTTCTAAACTTGTCAGAAAGAGTGGGTCCCATCTTTCGTACCATTCATCTCAAAAGGTGGTGATATGAGTCTCACATCTCGAATCCAGACCGTTGGATTATTCTACAGACGACTTTCCATAAAACCTAAGGTGGGCCCGTTGTTTAGGGTTGTACTGTCACCCTTTCAGTTTCAGTGAATGCTGCACGAGTTTAAACTACAATTATATTACTATTTTGTATTTACAAATCACTCCAAAACTATTGCATAATTAAATAAAAGACATTGAAGTTTTATATTGTGAATCTTCACTCTCTAGGTCTTTGAGAGACGATCCTGCTTCAATGGAAGCTCACATGCAAGAGTCGAGATCCGACGATCTAATTCAACAGAGGAGCTACTGGAGATGGAGAAAGCACGATTTTTTCCCGGAATTCTCATTCCAGAGCTTCTCTTCCTACAAATCAGCTCTCTCCGCCACTTGTCCTCGCCTCGCCGACCGTCTTCTCTCGCGTTCCTCCGACGAGAACGAGCTCGATGCTGGCCGCCGAGAAAGCGAGAACTCTATGCGTCGTTGTCTGACCTGGTGGGACCTTCTCTGGCTTAGCTTTGGTTCTGTAGTCGGGTCTGGTGTGTTTGTGATCACGGGTCAGGAGGCTCGAACTGGAGCCGGTCCTGCCGTTTTTCTCTCATACGCTCTCTCTGGTATCTCTGCTTTGCTCTCAGTTCTCTGTTATGCTGAATTTGGAGTTGAAATTCCTGTCGCTGGAGGTTCGTTCTCTTATCTTAGAGTTGAATTGGGGGATTTTATAGCGTTTATTGCTGCTGGGAATATTCTACTTGAGGCTATTGTTGGTGCTGCTGGATTAGGGAGGTCATGGTCTTCGTATCTAGCTAGTTTGGTCAAGAACGATTCTGATTTTTTCAGGATTAAAGTCGATTCCTTTGCTAAAGGGTTTGATCTTCTGGATCCTGTTGCTGTGGCAGTGCTTTTAGTTGCTAATGGCATTGCAATGAGTGGAACAAAGAGGACTTCTTGGTTGAATTTGATTGCTTCCGTTGTCACTGTTTGTGTTATTGTGTTTATTGTCGTTGTTGGGTTTACTCATTCTAAAACCTCCAATTTGGTTCCTTTTTTCCCTTACGGAGCGAAAGGTGTGGTGCAATCAGCTGCAGTTGTGTACTGGTCATACACTGGGTTTGACATGGTGGCAAACATGGCTGAAGAAACCGAGAAACCATCAAGAGATATACCAATTGGTTTGGTTGGTTCGATGTCTATGATCACTGTGGTTTACTGTTTAATGGCTTTGGCGTTGACTATGATGGTCAAATACACTGAAATTGATGCGAATGCTGCTTATTCTGTTGCTTTTGCTCAGATTGGGATGAAATGGGCTAAGTACTTGGTTGGTATATGTGCTTTAAAGGGCATGACCACAAGCCTGCTTGTTGGATCTCTAGGTCAAGCTCGGTACACAACTCAGATTGCTCGGTCTCATATGATTCCTCCATGGTTTGCTTTGGTTCATCCAAAAACAGGAACTCCTATTAATGCTACTCTCCTTGTAACCATACTGAGCGCAATAATCTCCTTTTTCACCAGCTTAGAGGTTCTATCAAGCGTTTTCTCCTTTGCTACCCTCTTCATTTTCATGCTCGTGGCAGTAGCATTGCTCGTGAGACGTTACTATGTGAAGGATGTTACTTCTGAGACCGGGTTGTTAAAGTTTCTTGGTTTTCTGGTTCTGATAATTGCTTCTTCCATTGGAGTATCAGCGTTTTGGAATGCAGGCGTTAGAAATTGGATCCCTTATGCGGTGACTGGAGTTATTTGGTTTATAGGCACTTTGGGATTGGCATTGCTTCCGAAACACCGTGTTCCCAAGGTTTGGGGAGTCCCGCTTGTTCCGTGGTTGCCATCGTTTTCAATCGCTATGAATCTTTTCCTTATTGGATCACTCGGTTATGTAGCGTTCTTGAGATTCATTATATGTACCATGGTGATGCTTTTGTACTACCTATTCGTTGGTCTTCATGCAACTTATGATGTAGCTCATCAGCCACCACAGGAAGCAAAGTTTGAGGGAGAGAGATAAAAGAATCGACACTCAACACTTCACCAAGGTTGGTAAATTGTAGAAATTCTCATTTATTATGTAATTTTTCAGTGTTCTCGTATTTAAGGTACAATAATACTCATCTTTCCAGATCCAGTTTTTGGTGTTTTCTCATTCTTTTCATTGTTCAATGTTGAAAGTTTGTACTGTGTTTTATGTAAATCTAATGTCTTCTCACAGCTTTATTTAGTAGCCCTTTTGTGATTTTATAATAAGATATTTGATTTTATTTATCCTTTTCGAAATCTCTAGAAATTTTCAGTTATTACGATAATCATGATCAAATTCTTCATATGCCAACTCACACAAGTAATTGGTAGAAGAAAATATCAAACTAACCATAATGATCCGATCTACTACCGGTAACCCGAACGCATGACCCGGTTATCTTAGCCCATAACTGAACACAACCCGTTTAAATTGAGCCCATGACCCGATTTTAGTAGCGGTGGTTCAGACATTTATATGAGAAGCCGAGATAGAAAACGAAAGCGTAAAATCAGGGTCTGATCTGACCTTATTGAAGGCCATTTAGATCACACTTTAAAACAGAGGGTCATTTTGGCATTTGATTCTAACGACAAATTTCGAATCAATTGCCAAAATGATCCCTGATTTTCTTTATGATCCCCATGACGCGTTATTTGCTTCCTCATAAATACACATATAAACAAATAAGGTTCTGGATTATGGCCCACAAGTTTCCTTCTCTTATTTTGTTCCTGTGATTTTGTTTAGAAGAAGAAGAAGGAGCTTGAGGAGGAAGAGGAAAGAGGTGAGATGGGAGAACGGAAGGTGTTAAATAAGTATTATCCGCCGGACTTCGATCCTTCGAAGCTTCCTCGGCTCCGGCGACCAAAGAACCAGCAGATCAAGGTTCGTATGATGCTTCCTATGAGTGTCCGATGCGGTACCTGCGGAAATTATATTTACAAGGGAACCAAGTTCAATTCTCGTAAAGAAGACGTCATTGGCGAGGTAAATTGAATACAATTGATTCTCTTTCTATGTAATTGCTTTCTTCGGATAAT